>CAUYUJ010018552.1:10000-90000 GCA_963575745.1 Prorocentrum cordatum
GGCGCGCGCGCTCCGCGCGCCAGGAGACCGTTTGGGGGGAATATTAGGCGGCAACTGCTGGGAGGTTTTCGTCGGAAAGATTAAAGAGGATTCAGCCCCATTTGGGAGCTGTTGCGCCGCAGCGGGCCTCGGACTAAGCAGGATAAAGCTGGATCAAGCGGGATTAAGCCGGATTGAGCCGCATTAAGCGGGATCAAGCTGGATTAAGCCGGCTTTCGGACCAGGGCGAAAACAGAACTTGACCTCCCAGGAGTTGCATCCGAATCTCGGGGAGCGAAGACTGGCATAAGCATAAGAGAACTCGGAGGTCCGCGCGGAATCCTCGGACCCGCGCCAGGGGCGGCGCGCGGACCTCCGAGTTTCTACGTTCATGCCATTCTTCGCTCCCCTAACGAAGGCTTCGGGGAGGCTCCAGGGAGGGTGCCACGGCACCCCAGGCAGGGGCCTCCCAAAGGATCAACGAAACGAAAGGGGCCCTGCGCGAGATGGCGTGACGCCCTCCGCGGCGGCCTGCGCGGGCCGCCAGTGCGGCACGCTGCACCAGAAACGGGGGCACTTGCGCGCGGCCTCACGCAAGCAGCCTACGCGCGCAGGACCGCGCAGTCGAACCCATTGTGCTGCGTCGCTCAGATGCGCTCCTCGCTCCTGTCCGCAGCGGTCCACAGGTCTGCTGCCTGCGACCCACGCACCCCACCTCTGCGGGACAGGTGTGCTCCCCATCTGCCGGCGCCCGCCCCCGCCGCCTGCCCGCCCCGGCCCTGCCCTCCAGGTAGTCGTCGTAGTCCGCCAGGAACTGCCTGTTCAACAAGAACTCCTTGGGCCGCCCCACGGCGCCAGGGGGGCTGCCCAGAACTCGGCCACGGCGTTTGCAGCAGCTGCTTTTCCCGCAGCTCCTGTGCTGTCTCGTTCGTTTCGCCTTCTGCAGAGACACAGACACCAGGCCCCCGCGAACCATCCAGCCCAACGCGCGATCGACTAAAGCCTCCCCGACGCAACCAGGCCAACATGTATTCACTTGTCCTCTTGTAGATGGACAGAAAGGTGATCAGATGCAACCCTTGACACCGCGCCCCCCCCACCATCCCCCAAAATTCAAAGTTGGCCCCAAGCTTTCGGCAGCACAGGCGTGGGAGGACAACAACGGTGCACCTCCTGGGCCTCCGGGAGGCCGAAGCCAACTTTGAAATCAGGGGATGGGGGCGGGGGTCGGGGTCGAAGACGAACCCAGAGATCCGATGTCGTGATTGTTTCAATGCGGGGTCCCTGGAAGTCTCGACCCATTCCCCAGGACCGGTTTTTCATCCTGAGTCGTTTTTTGACGGTCCCGGGGCCCGGCGAGGGTCCCTCGAGGCCGAAAAATACGAAAAACCTGCGTCATGTTTTTTTCAATACGTTGGATCTCTGGGAAAGGACTCGATGTTTCGTCCCCTGCCCGTCCCTCCCGCCTCTACGGCACCCCCCATCCGTGCTGTCGGCGGGCAGGGGGCCCTCTCTGGCAGAGCAGCCCCCGGTGTAAAAAAAACGCCCTGGGACGGGACCCCGCGCCAGCAGCCGCCGCGGCCGCAGCGCCCCCTCGAGAAGAAACAAAAAGCACGGCAACTCGCGAGTCGGCTTGGCAGGGGGGGGGGATCAGTCGACCTGTTCCTTCCCCCCCTCCTGCTGGTCCTCCTCCTCCTGCTGCTCCTCCTCCTCCTTCATCCTCCTCCTTCTCCTCCTCCCTCCTTCACCCTCCCCCTCCCCCTCCTTATCCTCCTCCTCCTCCTCCTCCTCCTCCTCCTCCTCCTCTTCGTCCTACCTCCTCGTCTCCTCCCCCCTCCCCCTCCTCCCTCCTCCTCGTTTTCCTCGTCCTCCTCCTCCTCCTCCTCCTCCTCCTCCTCCTCCTCCTCATCCATCCCTCCTCCTTGTAAATTGCCCCCACCCACCCCGCCTGTCGCACCCCCAGACGTGTCCGCAGGACGGGCGGGGCGTTCCGCCTGAGACTTCCTCACCACGTATGAACCTGAAGCTTGAAATTTGCAACAATTGTAAAGCTGAAGGCGGGCGGCTTCAAACTCTGGCTCTCGACTGAAGACCGCGCGCAGTTGTCAAAAGTTTGCAGCGGCCTCGAGGATTTAAGGCCGCCCGTTTTCAAGCTGTAACTCTCGCATCAGCGCCGCGCAGATTCGTTCTTACAAGTGCTGCAAAGATAGGGGGCGGCGCATTTTCGAAATCTGGCTCTCGCAATAGCGCAACACACACATTGGTATCAATGCAGCAGCTGCAGGGATGGCTGGCGGCTTATTATCAAAATGTTTGTCTCGCCTCAGCTCCGCGCACACTCGTCTTGCAAATCCCATCACCCAATTGCAGACTCTTCCAACCCCCTTCTTCCCCTTCGGGGAGGGGTGTACCCCTCCTCCTTACCCCCTCCCCTGGTGGAGGGGGGGGGTTCTCGCGGGTTGGAGCGTCCAAGATGGCCCAAGACGACTCCAAAAACACCTCGGAGAGCCTAAGATGACCTCCAAGATGGCTCAACAAAGGCTCCCAACTTCGCGCTTCGCGCTGCGCGAAGCGCGAAGTGCGAATAACTTCGCGCTCTCGCGCCGCCACCCACAAAGGGAGAAAAGGAGGACGAGGAGGGGGAGAAGGAACGAGGACCGCGAAGCGCGAATATCGTCGCGCCCTCGTGGGAGCCCTTGCTCAAGATATCGCAAGATGGCTCCCAAGATGATCAAAGAGGCCCCAAGGACACTCCAAGGCGGCTCCAGATGGCCAAAGAGCCTCCCCAGGGAGGCCGCCAAGAGGCCAACATCCTTCCAACACGAAAGGACACTCAATGAATTGTACCTTCTCGCTTTTTTTTGCGTTCGATTGCACTTCGAAGCCCAAGTACAGCTCCAAGAGGGCCCCAGAGAGCCTCAAGGGAGGCCAAAGAGAGCCCCAAGACGGCCCCAAGACCGCCCAAGGGCGCCTCAAGAGCGCTCCAAGGGGCGATGTTCGGAACTCTCGAGGGGCAATGCTGATTGCGGCCATCCCAGCCTTTGATCGATATCATCCAAGACGACTCCAAGCGCGTCCCCAAGGCTCCCAAGAGCGCCCCAGGTAGAGGGCAACAAATCCCCCCCCCAACAACCACCCCGACAAGCGAGGCCGTTTACTAAACGCCCCCGCTGAAGGAACCAAGCAGGGCAGGGCTTTTTAGTGAACGCCCAAGACCGTTTATTAAACAGCAATTGTCTGGTCCGGGTGGTTTTCCCTCCCTTGGCCAGGAGGGACCCAAGAAGCGCCAAGGAGGCTCCAAGAGGCGCCAAACAGGCCTACATGAGGCTCCCAAGAGACCCCCAAGAGGCCCCAAGAGGCTCCCCGAGATGCGCAAGAGGCCCCTGGCACCGCCAAGAGTCCCCCAAGACGGCCACAAGAGGCCCTCAAGCTCGCCATTGTCCTCTTCTTCCTCCTCCTCCTCCTCGTGCTCCTCCTCCTCCTCCTCCTCCTCCTCCTCCTCCTCCTCCTCCTCCTCCTGCTCCTCTTCGTTTCCTCTTCCCCATCCGCCTACCTCCCCCCTTCCCTCCTCCCCCTCCCCGCGTCCTCCTCCCCCTCCCCCTCCCCACCTCCTCCTCCTCCTCCTCCTCCTCCTCCCTCCTCCTCCTCCTCCTCCTCCTCCTCCTCCTCCTCCTCCTCCTCCTCCTCCCCTCACCTCCTCCTCCCTCCTCCTCCTCCTCCTCCTCCTCCTCCTCCTCCTCCTCCTCCTCCTCCTCCTCCTCCCCCTCGCCCTCCTCCTCCCCTTCCTTCTCCCCCTCGTCCGCCCTCCTCCTCCGATACCGTATCCTTCCCTCGCCTCTTGGGGCACGACGGTTTCTCCAGCCCTTTGTTCCTCTGCATGCTCCTCCACTCTCTGGCTAGCGGCGAAGCGTCCAGAACCTGCAACAGTTTCAGGAGGAGGAGGAGGAGGAAGGATGGATGGCAGCCCTTTTCACAGTCTGGCTCTCGCCTTAGCACCGCCCATGGTTTTACCTTTTTTTACGTTTGCAGCAATCGGGGATTCATACGCCTGGGGTCCCAGGAACGGCCTTCTGGCTCGACTACGGACTGCCAGGACGCAGCAGTTCCATCGTTCCGCGGTGTTGAAGTCCCAATGAAGACTACCAAGCTCCGCGCAGATGTCCAGGATCGGCGCTGAGCCACCCTGGCGGCGCCTTTAGCGCCGCCCCGCGCGCCAGGGAGGGGGCTCCAACGCCGATGCAATATATCCGCGCGGAGCACCGAATGTGTATCCAGTTTTGAGAGGCCTCCCAAATGGATGGGGTCCGAGTAGACGGGGCCGGATGATCGCGCCGCATCGCCGATGCATCGGTGACGTCGGCGGTGCATCGGCGACGCTGGCGTGGAGAAAATCGGGCTCCACATGGAGCCCTATCGCCAGTGCATTGGCGATGCGGCGCGATCCTCCGACCCCATCTACTCCGACCCGATCCAGGAGGCCTAGAGATACGCACCCGATAGCGAGTCCGGAAGATCCGGAGCAGGGTGGGTCATCAGGCCCCTATCGGCGAACAGTGGGCGATTGGGAATCGCTGGATCCCCCCTGAGCCTGACCCTGCTCACGATGCCGGTTGTAGGCGGCGAGCCATTGGGGGGAAGTTAGCAGGGGCGTGCCTTCTCAGAAGGCTCGGAAGTCCCCCGGACTTCTGAGAAGTCTTCTGGCCCTTCCCCAAAGGCAGACCAAAAAACTTCTCAAAAGCGCGAGGGCTTCTGAGAAGCCCCGCCGCCTTCCGAGAAGGCCCTCTCCTTCTCACTCCCCCCCCCGTCGCTCGCCGCCGACTATCGGCGAACAATGGGCGATTGGGAATCGCTGGATCACCCCCGAGCCTGACCCTGCTCACGATGCCGTAGTATCGGCGAGCAGTGGGCGATTGGGCATCGCTGGATCCCCCCCTGAGCCTGGCCCTGCTCACGATGCCGTAGTATCGGCGAGCAGTGGGCGATTGGGCATCGCTGGATCCCCCCCCCGAGCCTGGCCCTCCTCCTCCTCCTCCTCCTCCTCCTCCTCTCCTCCTCCTCCTCCTCATCCTCCTCCTCCTCCTCCTCCTCCTCTACCCTCCTCCTCACTCCTCCTCCTCCTCCTCCTCCCCTCCTCCTCCTCCTCCTCCTCCTCTCTCCTCCTCCCTCCTCCTCCTCTCCTCCTCCTCCTCCTCCTCCTCCTCCTTCCTCCTCCTCCTCCTCCCCCTCCCTCCCCCTCCCTCCTCATCCCCTCCCCCTCCCCCTCCCCTCCCCCTCCCCCTCCCCCTCCTCCCCCTCCTCTCCTCCCCCTCCCTCCTCCTCCTCCTCCTCCTCTCTCCTCGTCCTCGTCCTCGTCCGTCGTCCTCGTCCTCGTCCGCGTCCTCGTCCTCGCTCGTCCTCCTCCTCGTCCTCCTCCTCGTCCTCCTCCTCCTCCTCCTCCTCCCTCCTCCTCCTCCTCTCCTCCTCCTCCTCCTCCTCCTCCTCCTCCTCCGCCTCCGCCTCCGCCTCCGCCTCCTCCGCCTCCTCTCCTCCTCCTCCTCCTCCTCTCTCCTCCTCCTCCTCCTCCTCCTCCTCCTCTCTGCTCCTCCTCCTCCTCCTCCTCCTCCTCCTCCTCCTCCTCCTCCTCCTCCTCCTCTCTCCTCCTCCTCCTCCTCCTCCTCCTCCTCCTCCTCCTCCTCCTCCTCCTCCTCCTCCTCCTCCTCCTCCTCCTCCTCCTCCTCCTCCTCCTCCTCCTCCTCCTCCTCCTCCTCCTCCTCCGCCTCACCCTCTTTCACCCTCTTTCATCTCCTCCTTTATTGGCCTTCCCTCCTCTCTCTCTCCCTTTCTCCATCCCTTCCTCCTCCCTCCGTCCCTCCCTCCTCCCTCCGGACCCCGAAGCTTCTGGCGGCGTGGCCTCCCCCGAACCCGTCCCCCCCGTAGACGCTGCCCCCGACTCGTCGCGCGCGCGTGCAGAAGATGGCGGTCGCCGAGCCTGTGGCCGACTGGCCCTCACTCGTTGAGGGCTCAGCGACTTTATGTCGGGTCGGGCGAATGGGGGGGATAGCGAAGGGGGGGTGAGAATCAGCTCACGTAGCTGATGTTCCCGGCGCCGGGAAACACTGGGAGGCGCCCATGTATCGAGGAACGGACCCCGCGGCGAGGCCGAAACCAGCTGCATGCAGCAAACGTCGTACCCCCCCTGTCCAAATCCCCCCCTTTCGTCGGGCCCGATTATGTCGTCCCTCGACTCGCGCTGGAGTTGCCACTGGAGAGCCTTGGATCCACTCGGATGGATCACGGTTTCGACCGATTTTGGCCTGGATTGACCGCGGTGTAGATCCTTTGGCCTTGACTTATCTGGCTCGACCCCCACACGTCGATGGGCAGAACGTCGCCAAGCCCTTGGGGACGCCCCCCGCAGTCCTCTCCTCCCTCCTGATACGCCGGCGGCGAGCGCGCCTCGGCCTGGGCAGCGTCGGGGCGCAACCCGCCGCCATCCTCCTGGGCAGCTACCTACCAAATCACCCCAACCCAACCCGAAGACCCGCACTTGACCCGAATTCCGGGTTGGGGAGGGTACGGGTTCCATGTGTGTTTTTCCCAACCCTCCTGCGTTGGGTACTCGTTTTGAATAGAGCACTGCAGTATCCACCTTCCTTCATTCCCGCCTCCTCCTCCTCCCTTCCCTCTTCCTCTCCTCTCTTGCTTCCCTTCTCCGCCTCTCTTCGCTCCTCCTCTTCTCTTCTCTTGCCTTTCACGTCATCCCTGGCGGGCTGCGATCTGCGGAACTGTCACCACTTTCGAGGGCTGCTGGTGGGTCCAGCGGAGTGAGGCACCACGGGGACTCAGATTAGACCTCGCCATCCCTGGGGGGGGGGGCTGCGATCTGTGAAACTGTCGCCACTTTCGAGGGCTGCTGGTGGGTCCAGCGGAGTGAGGCACCACGGGGACTCAGATTAGACCTCGCCATCTCTGGGGGGGGCTGCGATCTGTGAAACTGTCACCACTTTCGAGGGCTGCTGGTGGGTCCAGCGGAGTGAGGCACCACGGGGACTCAGATTAGACCTCGCCATCTCTGGGGGGCTGCGATCTGTGAAACTGTCGCCACTTTCGAGGGCTGCTGGTGGGTCCAGCGGAGTGAGGCACCACGGGGACTCAGATTAGACCTCGCCATCTCTGGGGGGCTGCGATCTGTGAAACTGTCGCCACTTTCGAGGGTTGCTGGTGGGTCCAGCGGAGTGAGGCACCACGGGGACTCAGATTAGACCTCGCCATCCCTGTGTGAAACTGTCGCCACTTTCGAGGCTGCTGGTGGGTCCAGCGGAGTGAGGCACCACGGGGACTCAGATTAGACCTCGCCACCCCTGGGCGGCTGCGATCTGTGAAACTGTCGCCACTTTCGAGGGCTGCTGGTGGGTGGCCAGCGGAGTGAGGCACCACGGGGACTCAGATTCTGACCACGAGCAATGCTCGCGTGCCCTTGCTCTGCGGTTCGTGCCACGTGGCGCTGCGACTCGAGCTGGCGGTCGTCCTTCGGGCCCGCAGAAACATCTGCTGAGCTCGACGAGCTAGGGGAACTACAGGAAAGAAGTGCAGGAAACGGAGGCCGGTCATGCACTCGCCGATACCTCGTTGCTCTGTCATCGTCTTTGCTGTTGCATGATCCTTATCTGGCCTGCCGGCGCCGCGGCTCGAGCTGGCGGTCGCCCTTCGGGCCCGCGGGAACATCTTCTGAGACAAGTGGACGCCGCCGCCTTACTTGCAGGCAGCGCATTGCATTCGCGGACAGCAGCATGGCAGACCGCAGTGAGATCCTCAGTCGCGTGGTGTTGCCAAGCCTGGTGGAGACGCGCGTGATCGACCTGAAGTCCCAATCGCGCGTGCACTGTACCTGCGTGGCGTTCAGGCACGCGCGTGATGCTGCTCGCTCCGCGTTCAACCAGTACGTCGCCAGTGCAACTTTGGACGATGGACAACCGATTGATGATACGCGACCCCGGCCTTGAGTTTCTTTCCCGCGGGCCGCCCGCAGACCTGGCGGCGCGCCTGCGAGCGTTCAGCTCCCGCGCTGAAATGTGCGGGAAGGAGGCGGAGAAGCTAGCGGGCGAGCTACGCCTCGCTCGTTCCTTGCACTCTAAACAAGTTTTATCATGTGGAACTCTGCGACGACATGGTGCAGGCAGCGCTGCGGGTTTAGCTCGCACTTGAAAAACGCGGCATGGCCTTTCGCCCCCCCCCGCCCTCCATTCCATCCCTCTCCTACCCCTCGTTCCCGTACCCGTTCTTCTTCGATCCTGGGGCCTCAAGCCTCGTTCTTTCGATCGTCGTCCTGTGAATCGTGCAACGCATGCGCATCCCATGTAGCTTGCACAGCAAATCGCCGCGTCTATACTGTCGTTGTTCCTGTTAATGTTGGCATACTCCTCTTGCCATTTGATGCACGTGGGCTGGGTACGTCGCAGGGTAATTTTTCAATGTTCCCCGACACCCCCCCACTGGAAATGGGGGAAAATTGATGCCTTCGGGTTGGGTTGGGGTCGTTTGGTGGGCGGTGAGAGAAACCCAGCCGTGAGACCCCAGGACGGTCATTGATGTCTGATGTGGACAAGTTTCCACGGCAGAACCGCCGAGACCCAAGAGCCACAAGGCACCCTGGATTTGGACGCCCGAAATGGGTACGGAAAAAAATGCATACCATTCCCGACAGCTAATGTTGTCCCAAGCCAGCAGCACCGGCTGCTGGGCAGGCGGCCTTCGGTCTCAAATGGACGCATGCCGTGGCGACCCCGACAGCGAATCCCGTCCAAAATGCACAGGAACTGATGCCGGTCCGCGCGGATTTCTTGGATCCGCGCTGGACCCACCTCCCTGGAGCGCGGAGCGCGCCAGGGGGCGTCGCTGGAGGCGCCGCCAGGGGGGCCCCAACGCCGATCCGAGAAATCCGCGCGGAACTACGAGTTGTTATGTTTATGTAATTGTTCGCTCCCCTACCAATGTCGATCGCCTCGACTGGCGGCAAGCAAAGTGTCTCTTGGCATGGGCTTCCGCTGTACCATGGAGCCCAGTCCACAAGAAACCTTCCGCAATAGTTAAACCCACCCCTGAGACCCCAAGGACGTCCAAGGAAGCTTGGTGCGGGGACGCCACGCTCTCCACCGCAAAACCATCGAGGCCCAAAAACCCAGGGCACCCTGGAGGCAAGCAGGGTGTTTCTTGGCATGGGTCCCCACTGTAAAGAACGAAGCCCCTGTCCCAGCGCCGAAAAAGCCGGGGTGCACGAGGAGAAGAAGAAGAAGAAGAAGAACAAGAAGAAGAATAAGAAGAAAAAGAAGAAGAAGAGCGGCATCGGGGGGCGGAGTCTGGCGCGTGCCTCTTGCTCTAGCCCCCGCCGTCGCCCGCACAGTGCGGGTGCCTTCACTCAGCTCACGGCGTCGCGCACGCCGAGCTTGAAACCGACCATGGCGTAGATAGTCAGCCTCCATGCAAATTCACTTTGTCCACAGAATGACCCCCGGAAACAGCGAGCCCCGTCCGAGCACCAAGCGGTCCTCACCTCGGCGTCTTGGCTGCACGACAGCTTCGTGTCGTGAGAGCCTGGGCGCTGGTTCTCTGACACCGCGCGGATCGCTCAAGCCTCAGTGATCGAGCAGGGTGTTTCTTCCAGGATGGGAAAAACACACAGACAGAAGTGATCGTCGCCTCCCAGGAAAGCATGGGAAAACATGGGCAGTATGTGGGGGAAAGGAACGAACATCCAGAACATGTGGGATAATATGGGGGATCATGCTATTTGTGTGTATTAGTTTGTGTGTCCTTGGGCTCCTTGATTCTTGCTATGGGCTTCTGCTGCACTTAGGATGAAACTACTGGGAGGTTTTCGTCGGAAAGATCAGAAAGGAATAGTAAGCCCCATTGAGGGGCTGTTACGACGGAGTGGGCCTCGGACTAAGCTGGATGAACCGGGATTGAGCGGGATTAAGCCGGATTGAGCGGGACTAAGCCGGAGAAACCCAGATTAAACCGGACTTCGGACCAGGGCAAAAACATGACATTACCTCCCAGGAATTTGAGCTGGGACCGACCGTCCCAGCATTCCTATAGTCATACCACGAAATGTTCTTAGAACCCAGAAATGTTCTAAGAACAAAAACAGGTTTCCTATAACATAAAACCGATGTGATTAAACAAGACAGGCTACGCCAGAAATTTATAAAAACATCTTGTGGAAACCACAAAAAGGTTCTTAGAACATTGTCTGGTGGGGCTATAGGCGAGCCGGGACGCTTCGCCACTGCTTGAGGAGTTGCATCCGAACTGCACCAGGAGAGAACGCACGACGAGGAGCGAGAGGGGCTCTCACTCTGGCCACGGCGAGCCTCGGCCACGAGCCGCATCCCCGACCCGGGCCTCAGGGGTGGCCCTCCAGAACCAGGGCAGCAGGAGGAGGAGGAGGAGGAGGCTCGGAGGAGGGGGGGGAGGAGGAGGAGGAGGCGGGGGAGGAGGAGGAGGCGGAGGAGGAGGAAGAGGGGGAGGAGAAGGAGGAGGAGGCGGGGGAGGGGAAGGGGGAGGAGGAGGAGGAGGAGGAGGAGGAGGAGGAGGAGGAGGAGGAGGAGGAGGAGGAGAAGGGGGAGGGAGGAGGAGGAGGCGGCGGCGGGGGAGGGGAAAGGGGAGGAGGAGGAGGAGGACGACGAGGAGGAGGAGAAGGAGGAGGAGGAGGTAGGGGACGGCGGGCGGAAGCATCGGGCAAGAGCAAACCAGGAAAGTTGTCCGAAAGATGGGTTCGGCAGACTTTCTCGCAGCACAGAAAAATGGACAAAACATGTGCGCGACATTGGCCCGCGCGAAACTGCTTCGGGCGGAATCAAACACCGTATACTTTGAACGCTGGCGGCGGTTGTGTCGCGCGACTGCCACGCAGCGTGGGCGCCGCGGCGCCCGCCCCTGTCGTGCGCCCTCTCCTGTAGACAGCGATCGCGCGCCGATCGTCGGGGCTCGGCGGAAACGGCGCGCTGCCGCAAAGGGCTGAATCTAGCGCTGCATCGACACCCCGCACCAAATAAGGCTGTCCAAGGCGCGGGCAGGAGTTCGCTGCGGGGCAATGGACGGGAAAGCGGGAGGACGAGCAGGAGAAACGGAAACTGCAGCAAGCCGAACTGGAGCGAGGACGGGGCCAAAGGGGGGACGCTGAGGAACTTGAACAGGGCGGGGGCGATGACGGATGCAGCAATTCGCCACCACACTTGCGCGATGGGAAGCGTTAGGATGCTGCTGGCCGCCCGGGAGAGCGCGAGCAACTCGTCAGAGCCAGTCGGCCTCCTCATCGGACACGCGCCCTGGCAATCGCCTTCCTCACCTGTTGCTCAACTACATATCATTCGCCGCCCAGGCGGCCCCAGGGAGACCATGGACGGCCCCGAGGCGCCTCAAGACTCCCGCGCGCCGATTCGACGCGGCAAGTCGGCCCCATCATGGGGGTCCAAGCATTCAGCGGGAACACCCAATGAGACCCCGATGAGGCCCCGAGGAAACGCACGAACCTAAGTTTCAGCGAAGCGTAGAAAGCCTCCAAGAGGGTTCCAAGACTCGCCCCTGGAAGCTCCAAGCAAGCCCCTGGGCGTCCCCCCAAACGCACGCAACGGGAATCCATGGGCAGGAAGAGACCTGAAGGAACAGGCGGGAAGAGAGGGGCGCGCGCGACACCGCGGACAAGGACAGGATGTTGATACCCGCGCCTGTTTAGACAGGGCGCGGACTGGAGCAGGCGCGAGACTCAACCTCATTACTGCTGTCTTGCTGCGCTCGGTGGTCGGCGGGGATGCCGCAGGCATCTGTATAACAGTGATCACAGCGATTGCATGATCACGCGGGCCGTCGGCAAACGAGCAACACCGATGAGCCTGCTGCAGACAGCAATCGAGGGGCGAGCTCGGAGTGGGAGGATGCGGAGGGAGAGGTGGGAGGATGAGGAGGAGGGGAGAGGAGGAGGAGGGGGAAGGAGGAAGGAGGAGGTAGAGGAGCAGGGTGATGGAGCAGATTTGCGTTCCCGCAAGACAGCTTGGGGACATGCCACGGAGCCAGGGGCCACGGGAAACGCGTCCAGTCCCAACCAGACCCGAAGGACGGGCCCACGAGCCACGGGCCACGGGCCACGCGCCACGGGCCACGGGCCACGGGCCGATCGGGCCGGCGCCCTAGCACCGAGGGGCAGGCGTCGGGCGACGATTGGTCCACGGGCCACACGCCAGTCATACCGGAAGAAACCCGAACGGCACCGACCCCCCGACCCATTCCAGAGCACCATAATTCTAAAGCTCCTTGGGAGCCAAAAAATATTGTGCACGCCCGAAAAAAAATGGGCGCGCAGCACGCCCAACGACCTCGTCCACCGACACAAAAATATTGTCCATGCCAGAAAAAAAATGTGCATGGCCATTATTTTTTGTGCTTCGCCCGAAAAAAAATGTGCAATTCCGACACGTGCGCACGCCGAAAAACATGTGCTGTTTTTCGTGCGTGGCCAATGTGTCGGGGCCCGAGGTGGGGGCCGAAAGAGTATGTATAATATTGGGCGTGCCCGAAAAATGGCAAGGGAACTCTCCCCGGGCATTGGGCCCGTCCGATATCCGGGCGGGCGCGCGCCCTGCCCGGCGCGGGGGCCAATGGACGCACCCAGCGCGCGGCGACGGAAACCATGAAACAGCCTTAATGGCAATCACTCCAGGCAAGAGGAGGGCCCTGGCGCCCCTCCGAGCTGCCCAACGGGCATCTTGCCGACGCCCCCCATAGGACGCGCCCCATGGGACACCCCCGTGGGGCGGCCCCCACACGTGCAACCATAGGACGCCTCCTCCATACGACGCCCGCACAGGACGCCCCCATAGGAAGCCCCCATGGGCCGCTCCACATGGAACGCCCTCCATGGGTGGGCCCCCATAGGACGCACCCCAAAGGGCGCCGCCCTTAGGACGCCCCCCTGGGACGCACCCCATAGCCAACAGGAGGCGAACATACGGCGCACCCCGTGGGGCGCCCCTCATAGGACGTACCCCATTGGACGCACCCCATAGACGCACCCTCATAGGACGCCTCCCATAGGACGTCCCCACAGGACGCCCACAGAGGACACCCCCATAGATCGCCCGCCATGGGACGCCCCCAGAGGACGCCCCCCCCCATACGACGCCCACATAGGACGCCCCCATAGGACGCCACCATAGGACGCCCCACATGGAACGCCCACATGGGACGCTCCCCAAAGGACGCCCCCCATAGGACGGCCCCCAGAGGACGTCCCCACAGGACGCCCCCCATAGGACGCCCCCCATGCGACGCCCGCATAGGACGCCCCCAATGGACGCCCTCCGTAGGACGCCCCCAATAGGACGCCCGCCATAGGACGCCCGCCATAGGACGCCCGCCATAGGACGCCCGCCATAGGACGCCCAATAGGACGCCCGCCAAACGCAGATTTGCGTTCCCCCATCACCCCCCTGGGGGGGGTGATGGGGGAACGCAAATCTGCGTTTGGGGTCTTTTCGGAAAAGTAATGAAGGGGGCGGCGACGCCATGGAAAGGAAGGACGAGGGACGAAATGCGAAAGGCAAGGAAGGAGTACGGAAATTAAGAGCAAGCGAGGGGGAGAGGAAGGAAGAAGGGTAGAGAGGCGGGAGAAACAACGCAGGAGGCGCGATATGATGAAGGAAGGCGTCTGTGCGAGCTCCCACGGAAGGACGCGCCAATGCAAATGGTTCGAGGGCAACAAACGCAATAGCAATCCAAACATGGAGAGCTGCATGCGCCCCGGAAGCATCCGAAAATACCGAACCACGATGAACCCGTGAAGCACCCTATCTTGGTATTCATGATGGGGGCCCTATGGCCCCACTCGATCAACGACGCGAGCACGCCCGCGGAAACCTAGCGCGAGGTGCCCTCGTAGCAGCACCCGCGCGCACCCTGATCACCACGACTTCAAACAAAACATCTGGCCGAACTCACATTACTTTCTTTGCCCAATCATCTGTCCATTTTTTGGCCATGTTTGGGGCGACAACGATACCGGCGCGAACCCATTATTGGGCCAAGATTTCTGGTTTCTCGGTTCCAATCCACTCCCCCCGTTCCCCCCTACCTCTCGGAGGAGGAGGAGGAGGAGGAGGAGGAGGAGGAGGAGGAGGAGGAGGAGGAGGAGGAGGAGGAGGAAGGAGGAGGAGGAGGAGGAGGAGGAGGAGGAGGAGGAGGAGGAGGAGGGAGGAGGAGGAGGGGCCCCTCTGCAGCCCAGTGGTTAGTACTTCATTTTCTTGGCTGCACGCCGGAGATCCGGGGGTCGACTGAGGCGACCCCTGCTGGCGCCCTGAGCCTCTTGGCGGGGCAACGTCAGGGGGGGACCGGCTCAGGGGGAAAGCCTCGATCTGGAAGCCTCGAGCTCGGGGGGGAGGCCTCGAGCCGGAATCGGCGATCCACCCACTGCGCACCCGCCCCTCCCCAGGCCCCATCCCACGGCGAGGGAGCCTGGCCAAACATTGCCAGGATCGCCCACCCCCACAGCAGGATGACCCACTCGAAGAAGTTCGAGAAGCGGAGGAAGTGGGACCTCCGCGGCGGGCCGGCGTGCGCGCGCACTGCACGGCTGCCTCGTGCCCCTCGCTGGATGCGGGAAGCCACCGGAGGTGCACGGGGGGCCGAGAGGGAGGCCAGGCGAAGCACGCACAGCACAGGGAAGCAGAAGCGCGTGCGGGCGCCAGACGTAGCGAGGCGTGCCACTCCGGCACAGCAGCCGCGGGAGACTGGCACAAGGCAGGAGAAAGCGGCGCAGACCTGGGACCGACAGGGACCGACGCAGCCTCCAAGAGAAGGCGCCGTCTTCGAAAGGCGCCCTGCTGCAGCCCCAGAGCTCCAACGCTCGCACGCCATCCTTCACCTGCTCGGCCCTTCGCCCCATCCTCGCTAGCCCAGGCTGGACAACAATGTTCAATGAGACGTGGTGCACGTGAGGCTTGATCCCGTGTGGGTGTGCTTGCGCTCCAGAGAGGCTGTGCAAGTGATGAGACTGCACGGAGGGGCGCACCAGGCACGAAACAGCAAGGAGAGAAGAAGCGCGGGTGGGGACAAGCAAGCGCCATGCTTCAAAGCGCTGAAGGCCCTGAACGGAGTGTAGAACGTGAAGCCCAACATCAACAGCACCCACAGGAACAAGACCTTGGTTGAACGAGGCAGGGTATACGGCTACGACCTCGCAGGGCATGCTCGCACATAGCTCATGCAGGACTACTCAAAACTTGGAGCGAGCGTATATGAGAACGACTGAGAGACGGCGGGGCACCATGACTCGATTGATCGTGCCTCGCTGTCTTCCTGCGCTCGTCTCCACATATAGGAGCGAGCAGATAATTGGCGTCGGCTGATCGATAGAGGGTCGGATACTGCCGACGTCTAAGCGAGCAAGCCCCCAACGCCAACATGGAATTCTTTTGCGTCATGCTGCGCATCTCAACCGCGCTGTAGATGTGGCCGCCTGCCCCCCTCCCTGTGGTCGCGAATACAGCGAGCATAGGAACAGATCGACGAGAAAGTGATCGGCACACCTGTGTACATGTGCTGGTTACAGCGGCAAGCGAGAATTGAATCCAACATGTCAACTGTGTCAAGCAGTCGGGCAGTAACCCACACCCCGGAATACCAATACTGTCCCTGTCTCGACGCTCGACAGTCTCCCCCCGCAGCAGTCCGCATCACCCACCTCGGCTGAACACGAAATGGACGTAGACCTGGGTTGTCAAGCCATTGCCGATGTCATCGTTCTTCAGAATTGCCTGCAGCCCCCAGCAATCCCGAACGACCCCAGCTCGCTTCAGAGCCTCAAGTACCAAACACCATGACTTGAATGACACACACGCGTTCGCATATATAAATATATATATATATATGTGTGTAGCAGAAATCTGCTTGCGGCGATTCGAGAACAGGGTGCAAGAAGCAGACAGGGATGAGCGGAGGAAACCAACTCCAGGCGATCTCAAGTGGACGGATAATGATTTCAAACGTACTCGTTCCCAACCATCCAGTGGTGTTGGATCCTCGTCTTGAAGTGACAGCGCCCGCGTTTCCTCCTCCTCCCCCCTCCTCCCCACCCCCTGTGGGCCCCAGTGGCCCCATAGGGAGCTCCACCGAATGCCCCAGTGGGGGTGCCCGCATGCGCTTCCCGCGCCCAGGGCAGCGCTTCGTGGCCGCATAGGGAGCTCCATCGAAGGCCCCAGTGGGGGTGCCCGCATACGGTTCCCCCACCCAGGGCAGCGCTTCGTGGCACCACAAGGAGCTCCACCGCAGGCCCCAGTACGGGTGCCCGCATGCGGTTCCCCCACACAGGGCAGCGCTTCGTGGCCCCATAGAGAACTCCACCGCAGGCCCCAGTGGGGGGGTGCCCGCATGCGGTTCCCCCACCCAGGGCAGCGTTTCGTGGCCCCACAGGAAGCTCCACCGTAGGCCCCAGTGGGGGTGCCCGCATGTGGTTCCCCCACCCAGGGCAGCGCTTCGCGGCCCCATAGGGAGGTCCACCGAAGGCCCCAGTGGGGGTGCCCGCATGCGGTTCCCCCACCTACAGCAGCGGTTTCGTGGCCTCACAGGGAGCTCCACCGCAGGCCCCAGTGGGGGGGTGCCCGCATGCGGTTCCCCCACCCAGGGCAGCGTTTCGTGGCCCCACAGGAAGCTCCACCGTAGGCCCCAGTGGGGGTGCCCGCATGTGGTTCCCCCACCCAGGGCAGCGCTTCGCGGCCCCACAGGGAGCTCCAACGCAGGCCCCAGTGGGGGTGCCCGCATGCGGTTCCCCCACCTACAGCAGCGGTTTCGTGGCCTCACAGGGAGCTCCACCGACGGCTCCAGTAGGGGTGCCCGCATGCGGTTCCCCCACTCAGGGCAGTGTTTCGTGGCCCCACAGGGAGCTCCACCGCAGGCCCCAAAGGGGGTGCCCGCATGCGGTTCCCCCACTCAGGGCAGTGTTTCGTGGCCCCACAGGGAGCTCCACCGTAGCCCAGTGGGGGTGCCCGCATGCGGTTCCCCCACCCAAGGCAGCGCTTCGTGGCCCCATAGGGAGCTCCACCGTAGGCCCCAGCGGGGGTGCCCGCATGCGGTTCCCCCACCCAGGGCAGCGTTTCGTGGCCCCATAGGGAGCTCCACCGTAGGCTCCAGTGGGGGTGCCCGCATGCGGTTCCCCCACCCAGGGCAGCGTTTCGTGGCCCCACAGGGAGCTCCACCGTAGGCCCCAGTGGGGGTGCCCGCATGCGGTTCCCCACCACCACCACTGTGGCAGGCCCCTCACACAGTTCGTGGCCCCATAAGGAGCTCCACCGAGGACGATATTCACAACTGCGGTACTCACAACTGCACATGGTTGGGTCGTTCGCCAGGTTAATTTTTTGGGACGCCTGCCCAAGGGCGGCTGGACGTGCCAACGTAGGGGTACTAACTTTCTAGCCGCCCTGGGACAGGCGTCTCAGATGGCAGCACAACTTGTGTTATACGTTTGTTTCGTCTGCTACACTGACCGTCCAGATCGATCCAAGCCCAGGGACGCCCGTCAGAGTCGCCAGTGTAGTCGACTCGCTCGGGACGAACCCACGTCCGTGGAGGAAGACACCCGTCGATGACGCACGCAGACGTGGGCAGCAACCACCGAACCGATCGAATCGTGGACCGTCCTGCACCTTCACGGGCCCCAAACAGGCTCGCGCCAGGGCGCCGGGCACCACACGATCCCGGGGCCGACGTCGCGCCATCGGCCGCCCCGCGGCGGGCCCCAGAGCGCACACGAAACAGAAGCGAGGCGGAGCAGAAAAGAACCGACGAGGTCGTGGGAAGCAGCGCTCACCCTTGAGACACGAAGAGAGAGTGAGTGAGAGAGAGAGAGAGAAAAATAAAGAAAGAGAGAAACAGAGGCAGAGGCACGACGCACGATCTCTCCTTCGGCGCGGCGATGGAGTGCAGCCACCAGCACGACGGGCTGCGCAGCACACGCGAAGAGTGTCCGCCTCTGTGGATGCGCGCCCCTGAAAGCCGAAGAAGGGCACCCCTCTGAGCAGGGACCGACCGTCCCGGCATTCCTATAGTCCTACCGCGAGATGTTCTTAGAACCCAGAAATGTTCGAAGAGCAAAAACAATGTTCTTAAAACATCTATCCGATGTGATAAAGCAAGACAGACTCCGCCATGAATGTTCTAAGAACATTTCGTGGAAACCACACAAGGTTCTTAAAACATTATTTGGTAGGGCTATAGGCGAGCCCAGGACGCCTCGCCACTGCTTGACCCCTGCGGCAGAAAACCCGAACACCCCGGATAGCCTTACGCGGCTCACGCAGGGGGGCAACGCCGGGGAGCCACGATGGGCCACCGACTCGGGGGGCCCGGCGCCCCTCCTGCGGCAACTCACGGGAGCCTCGTCGGCGCTTGCGAACCGACGCCAATCGACTTCAACACGACGCTCATCGACGCAAACTCGACGCGAATCGACGCCAGCTGACGCTGCATCGGCGCCAACTCGTCGACTCTCAGACGCTCATCGACTCTTCAGCCGGACTTCCGAGGGTATACCAATAGGCTCCCAGGACCTGCAGCCGAAGAACACCCCTCGCCGGACGTCAGAGGAACTGCACAGGACCCCGCACGGACGAGCTGCGTCGGGAGAGAGCGGCCCGCGGGAGCCGCGAGCACGGCCGACCACCCGGCGGCCACAGAGGTCCGCCGGCCCCAGGACGAATTAGGTCCGAGGCGGGGTGTGCGCGCCACGCCGAGGCCGAGAAGGACCGGGAGCGACTCCAGTAGGGGGCCACACGCGAATCCTATACCCCTACCCCCTACGATTTCTGAGGGGGAGGGCGGGGTTCACTTCGTTCGGGGAGGGCGGGGTTCACTTCGTTCGGGGGCTCCCGAACGAAGCGAACTCCACCGTCCCCCTAAGAAGTCGTAAGGGGTAGGGGTAGGGTTCGCGTCAAGCTAGCCATGCCACCCGCCCTCCCACAACATAAGAAACAGTGATGGCACAACGGACAGGCTGCTGTCTTCCCCCTCGCCGTACCCCTAAACCCCCCAAATCCGTTCCGAAAGAAGCCTTCAGACTCCTTCCGGGTCCAAACGCACAACTTTTTCGAGTCGCGCCCAGCCGTGACTTAGAGGAGGACCCCGAGGGTCAGAAAGCCTCGAACACCGATTCTCGAGGCAACGGACAGGCTGCTGTCTTCCCCCTCGCCGTACCCCCAAACCCAGATCCGGTCCGAAGGAAGCCTTCGGACCCCTCCCGGGTCCAAACGCACCATTTTTTCGAGTCGCGTCCAGCCGTGACTTAGAAGAGGACCCCGAGGGCCAGAAAGACTCGAACACCGATGCTCGAGGCGCAAAGTTCGAGCACCTCACTGAAACACTCCCCGTCGGCGCGCCGCCGACCATGACCTGTGGGCGGCGCCGGCGCCGTGCCGCCGCGACGGGCCCTCCCGGTTCGGGCTTCGAGGCTCCTCGGAAGCTCTCGCGGCTCTTGGGCCCACATCCCCGACGATAAGATTTTCTCCGTGCTGGCGTTTTTCAGTCGGCTTCGCACATTTTTCCCTCGACTTCGCCCTCCAAGGAACGATTTTTGGCCCCCCGGACCAATAAGAAAATATCCAGGACGCAAAACTGCTCCCGAGAAAGGGGTCGAGATCTCAGAAAGGATTGGGACAAATTCGCCGGCCCAACGGGCCAGAGGCGTGCAAAGATCTCCGGTAAATAGTTAACAATCTTCTAGTTCGCGCGCGCGCGGGGCGACCCCTGGGGGCCCCCGGACGAGAAGTACCCCGAGCAGGTCCCGGGCCAGCCCAGCGGGCCAGAGGCGTGCTGAGATCTCCGGTAACTAATTATCATTCTTCTAGTTTGCGCGCGCGGGGCGGCCCCTGGAGGCCCCCGGACGAAAAGAACCCCGAGCAGGTCCTGGGCACGTCGGTCCCAGCGATGGTTTTCTTCTTCGGCGCTGACTTCCAAGTCCCAGAGCGCCCCAGAGACGCCCCAAGAGAGCCGAGACGCCCCCGAGACGATCCGAGAGGCCCTGAGTCGCCGAAAGATCGTTCCAAAACGCCCAAGATGGCCTCCAGACGGCCGAAGACGCCACCAAGAAACCGCGGGGAGCCTCAGGAGGCCCTCCAAGAGCCTGAACAAGCAAAAACCTCCCAGGCATTCGTCACTCCAGGGCCTCCTGGAACGCCCCGGCGCCCAATGAATTGGCGAGCTAAAAACGTGCGCCGAGCCAAAGCGGGAGCGCAACTTTGAGAAAATTTTGCTCGGCGCCCAAGCGGGAAGGTCATTTCATTCACTTCGAGCGGGGGGGGGGACGCGCCGCGCCCAATTCTTGCCATGCACTTTTGCGGGGTGGACGACAAGAACAGCTATGTTGGCAGGGAAAATCAGCATGGCATTGTTTCTAACAAGTAAGGTGGCCCCTCCCGCCTTGGGGTTGCCCCAGAAGTCCGCGCGCGATGTGCGCCGCGCCCCATTCCTGCCACGCATTTCGCATCGTCGACGACAAGACAGGCCATGATGAAAGGAAAAACGGCAACTGTGTATTGTGTTTTACAGTCAGGATGGGAGGGCCCGCAGCCCGCATGGACGTCCGCGCGCGATGTGCGCCGCGTCCCATTCCTGCCACATATTTCGCACCGTCGGCGACAAGGCAAGCCATGCTGAGAAGAAAAAGCGGAGACTTTATATTGTTTTTACAGTCAGGATGGGCGGGCCCGGATTGATGGCCGCGCGCGATGTGCGCCGCGACCCATATGTGCGCCGCGTCCCACTGCTGCACATATTTCGCACCGTCGGCGACAAGGCAGGCCATGCTGAGGGGAAAAAAACAAGACTTTGTCTTGATTGTTTACAGTCAGGATGGGCGGGCCCTGATTGATTGCCGCGCGCGATGTGCGCCGCGTCCCATTCCTGCCATGCTTTTCGCATCGTCGACGACAAGAAAGACGATGTTGAGAAGGAAAACGGCCACTTTGTATTGATTTTTTAAGTCCGGATGGGAAGTCCAAGATTGGGTTGCTATCGGCCGGAATACGAAGTATGTTCAGGGGGACGTAAGACCTGGGTACAGAAGACTCGGAAATCCCCGACGAGGTCGTCAAAAAAATGACGAGGCCGAGCCTGCATTTTGACGAGGCCTCCCGCTGCAGACATCCCACGAAACTCCTCCTCGTCAAAATCCGAGTCGCGGTCGTCAAAAAACGATGGCGAACCCGAGTCCTGGCAAACCCAGGTCTTACGCTCCCCTGATATGTGGGGGTTTATAATAATAATAATAATAAGGAACAAGGATGTGCCCCCCCATCCAGAACGACCGCGACGAGAAAGCTGCCCCCAGGAACCCCGACGCCAGGCTTCATTCACGACTGTCGACCCCCAAGGGTCTCGACCCAGTTCCGCGGGACCCGTTGTTCAGTGGAGGTCGGAGAACTCCCCGTCGCTCGGACGTCCATTCCCTGTTTTCTTTCGGTTTCGTGCGTGGCTTTTTCGCAGGATGATCCAGGATGCTCCTTAAAAATCCCCGCCGAGAAAAAGCGCACACGTCCGAGCGATACCAAGAAAAGGGTGCGACATGCAGGGGTTCGGTGCCAATGCTGGAAACAACGATGCTGTCTACGATCGCGAAGACTACGGAAAACAAAAAAAAAAATGTGCCGATGTTTGTCAACGCCTCGGATCTCTGGGTCTGAGGGGCAGCTGCCCACCTCCGTGGGGAGCTGTCCCCCGACAGCCGCCGAGCATTATGTTGCCCCCATCGAACTTGAGGACCACATCCCAGAAATCATTTCGAGCACACGGAAAAGTGTCGAACGAGTGTCGAGGCAGTGTCGGACGAGAGTGTCTTCCAGGGCCCGCCACGCGAAGACCCCCGAGCTTCGCTGCTCTTGGGGGGGCTCGAGGTCCTTCCTGGCGGCCAAGGCCAAAGCAGGCTGGAACCCCCGAGCTTCGCTACTCTTGGGGGGGCTCGAGGTCCTTCCTGGCGGCCAAGGCCAAAATTGGCTGAAGGCTGGAGCATCAGAACCGCGCCGCGCGCGCGCGCGCCCCGCGGAGGAGGAGGAGGAGGAGGAGGAGGAGGGGGAGGAGGAGGAGGAGGACCGTCCTGTGGTGCTGGGTCCTCATTTTGAGGAGACAGCGCCCCGCGTTCTCCTCTCCAACTCTCCCCTGCCTCCTGGAGGCAGGCAGAGAGGGCACGCGCGGCCCCGCGGCCGCGGTGGGGCCCCGGCGCGCGGGCCGCGGCCGCGGCGGCGCGTGCCCGCGCCGGGCCCCAGGGCGCGGGGGCGCGGCCGCGCCCCCCCCCCCGGACCCAGCGGCGTGGACGACGGCGACGGCGACGAGGACGACGAGGACGAGGACGAGGACGAGGAGTACGAATACGAGCACGAGTACGACGAGTACCACGACGAATACAACGACAACGACGACGACGACGACGACGACGACGACGACGACGACGACGACACGAAGTACTTCCCCAGATCACCTCGCGGCTCTGGAGTCCCGAAGCGGTGCGGTGACAGACGGTGCGGCTGCCAGCGCGGGGGCTATAGCCCTGCTCCTGCTGCAGGACGTGCGCTGCGCTGGGGGCAGCGTGTTTCCGCACTCGCTGCGCGGGCGGCGCGGCGCATCGCGCAGCTCCCCAGGGTGCCCGTCGGAGTCGGGCGCCTCTGCGGGGCGCTTACGGCAGCGCTCGTCGCCCGACCCTGCTCGTCAAGAGGCGGTGGCCTCGAACTCCCCCAAGGCGCCCACCGCACGGTCCGTCGCCGCACGGTCTTGGGGCCCCGGAGGCCCCCGTCGCCCGAGGCGTCCTCGGAGAGGGGCTGGAGCCCCAAAACCGTGCGGTGGCCCCGAGTCCCCACCGACTCACCGCACGGTGCGGTCACCACTCCGTTCGGGGGCCCCCCAAAGCCGAGGGCCGCCGCGCGAGCCGGAGATCCAAAGATGGCGAGCGGCGAGAGACGAGCCCTCGGCGGCAACCCACTGGAGCCTCCCACACCATCTTGTCGGCTCCCGCGTACCGACGCTCGTCGACGCTGGCTTGACGCCAAGTCGACGCCAAGCCGACGCTACATCGGCGCTATCTCATCGACTCCCCAGACTCCTATCGACGCTAAAGACAGGATTGCGAGGGTACACCAGGCTCGCATGACTTGCTGCCGAACGAGCCTGGTCGGCTTTTTGTTGTACGTCTTGCGAAGCACAGCGTGCCACGGAGTGAGGAGGTACAGGCCTCGCAAAAATAGCGAACACTCATGCCACATTCATCTGTCAACGCCTCCCCCTCCCCCCAATGTTCAAAGTTGGCGGTGGGACCGCAGTCTCCCCCGCGCGTGCCAACTTTGAGTTTGGGGGGCAGAGGGGGGTGTTTACTAATTGTTTCCCTCTACCGCAGGGCCGTTTTTTGATGGACGTCTTGCGAAGCACAGCGTGCCACGGAGCGAGGACGACGGCGGCGGCGGCGACGGCGGCGGGGACGGCGACGTAGACGACGACATCGCCTCGCACGTGAGGAACAAGGTGGACTTGCTGAGCAGCTGCGTGCCCTCGCCGCTGGCCCGCGCCCACTCGGAGAGCCTGGCCTGGACCTCGGGCGGGCGCCCCGGCGGGCCGCTCGGCGCGGGCAGGGGCCTCAGGGAGGAGGAGGATGAGGAAGAGGAGGAGGGGGAGGAGGAGAGGAGGGGGGGAAGAGGAGGAGGAGGAGGAGGAGGAGGAGGAGAAGGTGGGTGGAGGACTCCGAGCCATGGGCTCACTCATCTTTTGTTGTGCGTTTCACGTCTAGTTCCTTTTCACCTTTACGCTTGCCGCGTAGAATTTGTTGCACACTGCGCCTGAGTCGGCATTGCAACGCTTCGCAGTTTTCCCACACCACGCAGCAGCCACGAACTTATGCTTGGCCCTCGAAAAAGTGTGGAGGGAGGGAGGAGGGAGGGAGGGAGGGAGGGAGGGATAGAGGGAGGGAGGGAGGGAGGGAGGGAGGAGGGAGGGGGGGAGGAGAGAGGGAGGGAAGGAGGGAGGGGAGGGGGGAGGGCGGCCAACTCTGGCGTCCGTGGGTCTCTTTCGAGAGAGAGCGAGAGCGAGAGAGAGAGGGAGGGAGGGAGGGAGGAGGGAGGGAGAGAGGGAGGGAGGAGGGAGGGAGGAGGGAGGGAAGAGTTTCGAGGTTTCGGTGGCTCCAGCCGCGGGCTGCTACCCAGCGAGTGCGCCTCGCCGGGAGCGTTCCCTGGGGGTGCCCCGCTCGTCCCGAGCGGCCGCCCGCGAGCCAATCTACGGCCCGAAGACCAGGAGTAAAATGTAGCGGTACCGCTGCTAAGACGACCTCCTCCTCCGCCTCCTCCTCCTCCTTCTTCTCCTCCTCCTCCTCCTCCTCAGGACAAAATCCAGGATCTCTGAGATCTGGCGGCTCTGGAGGACGTCTCGGGCGCCGCGGCCTTCTGAGAGCGCTCCGGGACGCTCCGAGAGCATTCTGGAACGCTCTGGAACGGATCTGTCCTCGTCCTAGCCCCGTCTGAGCTACCCCTGGTCTCGTTTTCGCCTTCTTGGGCCTCATGGAAGGCCCTCGCCGCCACGGCCGGACTCGCCCCGAAGCTCTGGCCGTTCTGGCCTGTGGGGCAACGAATGCGGGGGGCTGGCGTAGGGGGAGACGAACGAACGAACGAACTGCCATACGCCGGAGCGCGTGGGCAGAAGACAATGCCAGCCTGATCTCGCCGCTTTGCGGGAGCGACTGCACGTCGGCTGTCTCACAATGCACAGCGTGCGCGACTGGAAGAGGGGGAGCAGCAGCAGCAGCAGCAGCAGCAGCAGCAGCAGCAGCAGCAGGAGGGGAGGGAGGAGGACCGAGAAAGGAGGGACGGCGAAGACCTGAAATCGGCGATACATCGCCGATAGATCGGCGATCGGCCCCCGATAGCGAAGCCGCGCCTTCCTTGGCGGGGTGGGCCTATGGGGCCCCTATCGGCGATGAGCAGACGACTGGGGGTCGATGCAGCCTCCCCCACAGGTCGAGGTGCTACGAGCGCCACAGTAAGGAGCGAAGAGGCGCTTCTCCCGCCACGGCAGGCCCGGGCCTTCTATTTCAGCGTCTGGCAATCCGATATCCCCCCCCATCGTTGCCCCCGATCCCCCTGTCGGCGGTGGCCAAACCTCCCTTTAGCAAACCTCCCTTTAGTGAAAACGGCCTGGGACCGAAACCGACGGACCTGGACCCGCAAAAGTGACGGCCGCGACGCCCTCTCGCGAACCGAAAACGGCCAATTCACTAATCGACGTGTCAGGGTAGGAGGTCTGTCCACCCCCGACCCTGGTGGTCTTCGGGCCCTAGCTCTGGCCTCCGGCGGCCCTTCGGGGCGATCCGAGCACCCCCGGGAACGCTCTCGGCGAGGCGCGGCCGCCGAAGAGCACGCCGAGGCCCGAAGCCCGCCGAGGACCTCCGATGGCGCCCGAGGGCCGCGAGCCTCGAACGCCTGGAACACGTGGCGCCTGGTGGCCAGTCCCCCGGGCGAGGCTCGGCGGCGGACAGACCTCCCTCTCGCGAACCACCCTCTCGCGAAAAAACCGCCGAGGAACGAAACCCGCGGACCTTCGCCCGCAGAAGTGACGGCCGCGGCGCCCTCTCGCGGACCGAAAATGGCCGACCCGCTAATCGACGCGTCAGGGTAGGAGGCCTATCAACCTCCGAGAGGTCTGGCCGAGAGGTCTGGGGAGGATGAAGGGGCCCTGGGACACACAAATAAATACACACACATAAAACACAATTCCCCATAGTTTCCAATATGTTATGGGTATCTTGCGGGCAAAACTTCTGTCTATATCCACTGCACTATGGAGTTTCGGGCTCCCTTCCCAAGAAACCCGAGGCGCACTGGGTATGGATACATTTGCCCCCTAGAGGCTCGATGTTTATCCATATCCAGCGCGCCTGGGCCTTGTGGCGCCGCTTCCAAAAAAATACAAAAGGCACTGGATATGGGCATAAATCTTGTCCGCATTTCTGTCTCCCCCCCCCCACTTCCCATATGTTCCCATTTCTTCCTGGGGATCGACGATGAATTGTGGCTGTGTGTTGCTTTCCCTCCCGGGAGGAGCGGCGGCGCTGCTGCCTGGGGTCGCCCCTGGGAGGCGGGCCCCCTGGCCGTGAGCCGTACTTCAGTCAAAAGCCCTAACAATGAAGGGGCACTGGGACACACAAGTAAACACACACAAATATAAATATCCCCCATATTTTCACATATTTTCTGTGTTTTTGTCTTCCCCCCCACTTCCCATAGTTTCCCATATTTTCCTGGGGATCGACGATTAATTGTGTCTGTGTTTTTTCCCCTCCTGAAATACGGACGCGCGGCAAGGACGCAAGACCCTTGAAGCCGGAGGACTTTGGGGCCGGCGGGCGACGAACTCCCCAAGGACGCAAGAGCAGGGGAGAGCAAGGAAGAGCGAGGGTACCCTGAGCAGAGCCGCGCGTCCTTGTTAAGGTGTTGGACTGCAATCGGGCGGGACAGGGGGGACTGGCGGGCGAAGGGGGGGTCCAGAGTCCGCCAGCCCCGCCGGCGTGTCTGAGGGCAGCGGGGCCCAGGAGCACACAGATAGACATGGGAGAACTCTCTCTCACTCTATATACATATATATAGAGTTCGTTTCCCCATATATATACACAAATATATGTGTATACTGTATCTACAGAGTTCTGTCTATAGAAAGTTCGCTTCCCCAAATATATATATATATATATATATATATATATATATGCTTCTCTCACCTGTTTTTGTGCACTCCGCCAGGGAGCTTGTCAGGCCAGGACCTCTGGGGGCTACTCAGGGGTCAACCCAGGAGTTGGGAGAGGTCCCGTCCCTTCAGCGGCCTCCAAGGGCCTCCCAACCCGCCTGGCACAGCCGTGGCGCTTAAGCACCCGCGCTGCGTCCCAGACGCGCTGGGCCCTTGCCCCGCCGGGAGGTTAAACGTCACCAACCCCTGAACCCCCTAGCTCTCGTCCTGGCAAAAACTCGCGCGGAGGCAGGCACGGCCACGCGCGAGACGGTAGCAATGCTGCCCCCTGTCTGTGGGTGGGCCAACACAGCTACGGAAGATGGATGAAACTCACGTTATCCATCAACGGCGTCGCGCACGCTCAGGTGGACTCCGCATAGGTTTCCTTGGAAGGTTCATATATGCTTCTCTCACCTGTTTTTGTGCACTCCGCCAGGGAGCTTGTCAGGCCAGGACCTCTGGGGGCTACTCAGGGGTCAACCCAGGAGTTGGGAGAGGTCCCGTCCCTTCAGCGGCCATCCAAGGGCCTCCCAACCCGCCTGGCACAGCCGTGGCGCTTAAGCACCCGCGCTGCGTCCCAGACGCGCTGGGCCCTTGCCCCGCCGGGAGGTTAAACGTCACCAACCCCTGAACCCCCTAGCTCTCTCCACGGTCCCTACCCTGGCAAAAGCCGCTCCCTCTTGCTCTTACTTATGCCCTCCACCTGGTTGTAATGAAATGAGGGAAGAAAGGTGGAGGATGGGCGGGACAGACAGACAGGCAGTACAAAGCAAGAACAGTTCATCTCGCTTCTGCTCGCAGGCGGGACGCGAGCAGGCCGCAGCGCCTCCGCTGCGTGGGCGAGAGATTTAATTGAGTGGCCTCGGCGACGGCATCCTGGACATACAAGCGGGCCGTGCGCGCCGAGGCCCATCTGCCTCGGAGCAGCGTCTGCTCTATGGAGCCGTGGCTGCGGAAGTCGGCGGAGGCGCCGCCCCGACGCCAGCTGTAAAGAGTGAGCTTGGCATCTTGCAGCTCCAGCAGCTCACGCACGCGGCCGAAAGTGCTCATGAAGCTGCTTGGCTCCATCCTGAGGCACAAGTCCTGTCCGCGCGCCTGAGCTTTGCTCTGGCAAGGAGGGCGACCGCTACACCGCTCGCACGAGCATGAACTCTCGGGCACCAGGCTGATGCTGGCTTTTGGTGTTGCGCAGCTGCAGCACGGCCATATGGCGGACTGGATACAGCTGTACATCAGACCACACGAGCGAGGTAATCTCACCCGTCCGGAGGAAAGCGTCGTAGCCTGCTGCCAGCATTGCCGCAGCGCCAAGCTGGCCCACGGCCGCGAATGCACCTGCGAACGCTGCCGCGATCAGCGGACCGATCGGCAGCGCATGCTCAGCTGGCTCCAGGCGTTGCCACGTCTTGGCCAAGCGTCCGCTGTCTCGCAGGTGCCCTCGCACGGGCGTGAAAGCGTGCGTGATGCCTGCAAGAGCATTATTAACTTCAAACAAAGATCTTCCGCTCAGCCAACGGCTCTCGACGAAGGCGGCCACGCCAGCGTCGACCTGAGCGGGCGTCTGCGGCTGCCGGTGCTCCTGAATCCAGAAATCAACGACCTCATCGACCGCCACACGGTACTGCTGCAGGGTGAGCGGCGTGACCATCGCCTCCCTCAGCGGTTGGGACCTCGCTGCAGCACGTCGCGCCATCGCCTGGGCCGTGACCCGGCTCACCTTTGCTGCTGCTTGCGCTGCGCGCTTGCCGGGGGCGGCTCTCCTGGCTCTCGCCGGCGGCAGCACTGGGAGCGTGGCAGCGGCGGCCGAAGCTCCAGCGGGACGGCGTGTCGGCGGGCATGTCGTCGGTGTCGCAGTACCCGCACAGCGGGTACCCTGCTGCGCGAGGAGCAGGGAGTTGAGCTGGCGGAGCGCGGGCTGCAAAGCCCTCGCGCTCGATCTGCCCTTGGTGCTGACTGCCGCGATCGCTCGGGCATCCAGAATGTGCAGGTAGCGGCAGCGGTGGTTCTCAACTGCTCGGCACCTCCAGCGCGCTCCAGCCACCGCAGCCTCCAGCTCCAGCGCCGAGATGTGCCCGGGCCGCTGCCAGCGAAAGCCTTTGGCGATCCGCCAGGCCCAGAGGTGCGCACGGAGCGCTGCCCGCGGCCACGCGCGGGCGCGGTAGGGCGCCCCGGTGTCAAGCCCGACGTCCGTGCCCCCGCGGTCCGCGACCCTCAGGAACTCTACAATCAGGCTGCGTTCCAACTGCGGGTCGCGATGGCCTGGCTGCTGGAAATCGGGGACCACGTTCCAGTTCGCCTCAGGCACGGGCAGCCGGCCCCGCTGACGCCTCACGTCCCAGATGAGGCTGCCGTCCCCGGAGTTGTTGACCTGGTAGCGGTAGCTGTCGGCAGCCCAGCCCTCTGCGACCAGCTCCGAGGCGCGGTCGAGGCCCACGGGCCGGAACGGCGGGTGGCGTCGCGGGATCGGCCTCGTGAAACACGGGAGGCCCGCCTCAGGGTCCAGCGTCGACCAGCCCTCCAAGAGCGAGGCACTCAGTGGGAGCCTCTCCACCACAAGCGAGACCTTGAAGTACGCGGCCTCACCCACACCCTTGGTCCCGACGGTGGCGTCGGACGCCAAGAACGCCGTGACGGGCCACGAGCACCAGTACAGTCGGGGCCGCCTAACGTGAGTGTGACCCCTGGCATCGAGGAACACGGGCGTGACTCCCAGCGCCCTGGTGATCTCCGCCCTCGACTCCAGGGTCATGCTGAACACATTCTCGACGAACCACATGGTGCGCTTAGGAAAGGCAACCTCCGCTGCCTGGATCAGCTCGGGGACCCGGAAGAAGAGCTTCGACCTCGACCCCTCTAGGTCGGTCCCCACGACATTGATGCTTGCAAGATCTTGACACGGGCTTCCCGCGGTCAAGACGACCCAGTCGGTGTCCCGCGCATAACCCTTCAGCATCTCAGTGAACCGCACCGTGTCGACGGCCTCGATGTTGCCAAGCTCGATCACGCCCGCCCAGCGGCGACGCACCAGTCGCCGGGCAGCGGGCTCAACCTCGCAGCTGACGTGGGCGATCACGTCGATCGGGAGTCTGGAGGCCGCCACCGCGGCCCCAGCAGCGCCTGCGAAGAGCTCGATGAGAACTATGCGAGGGCGCCACCGCACACCGCGCACAGGAGCCGCAACTGCACAAGGCCGCAAAGTCACTGCTGAAGCTCCCCCCCTCGCGCAGGCAACGCCCTGCGCCGAGACCCCAGCCGTGTGGCAGATGCCCCCAGCGCGCTCACTGGCATCGGTCGCGATGACGCAAGTGTCGATCTTTGCGCGCAGGTCGGTGTATGCCAGCGGCAGCGCCATCGCGAAGCCCAAGAGCTCGTCGCACATGCCAAGGGGAACAGCCTGCGGTCGCGTCCAGCGCCCAGCAGCCCACGCGCTGTTGAGGAACCCCATGAAAGGCCTCCTGAACTCCGCTGCCCTGACGCACCTGCCCAGGATCATGAGCATGCCCTGCGACGAGAGGCCCTGTCTGCCCAAGCCCCACAGGATGAACGCCCGCGGCTGCTGCAGCTTCTCGGTCGTGACTCCGACCCGGCCGACGGCCCCGTCAAGACCCGCGCCCATCCGCTCCAGGACCAGCGCGCGGTGCTTGGCCTTGCCGGGGGCGACGCTGATCCCCGAGCGGCCGTAGGCGGCCCTCTGCTCCTCCTGGGCGCAGCTCATCGTGCCGAGGAGCTCCGCGACCATCGCGTTGGGCACCACCTCGCCATGGTCCCAGTCGTCGATGTAGTACTGGATCCACTGCTGCTCGAGCTCCTTCGACTCGAACGGAAGTGGGCGCTCCTTGCGCCACTCGAGATGCGCGGGATACCCCGCAGCGAGGGGGCGAGAGCCGAACCCGAGGCGCCTGTGGCAGTGCTGAAGCACCGTGACCGCGTAGATCCAGCCCATCGGGATGACGCGCAGCGCGAAGTGTGTCTCCCCTGGACCCGGCACACCGATGACCTCGATCGGGATCGCCTCCGCGAGGGCCATGTATGGCTGCAAGGCCTCGGGCAGCCCGTAGCAGTAGAAAGCGGAGGCCTGGTCATCTGAGGACCAGAGCAGCATGTGGCCCTCTGGGAGCGGGATGGCGACCCACGAGGGCGATGCACTTAGGGTCCCAATGTCGTCCCTCATGATGTGCTGGTAGCTGTTGGCCGGGACCATGTTGATGATCAGGCGCTGGACGCACGCCTGGCCAGGTGACGGAGTGCCGCCCTTGGCGACCCCGAACGCCCCAGCGAGCACCTTGCGGTTCCCGACCTTGAAGATGCGGTCGTCGGCGATCGGCGCAGCCAGCCCCCGCTCGACGAGCTTGGCCCCGATACGGTTCCACTCCTGCTTGGACGTGGCCTGGATCGCCGCCCGCGGGACCTCAGGAGGCCACTCATCCCGAGGGAGCAAAGCCAGCGTGGGGTCGGCAAGCCAGGCGCCCACCTGAGCGTCCGCGATGTCGACTGCCTTGACCGATGCGGTGACGCCCTGCGCGGGGAGGCCTGGCATGATGCCTGCAAGCGAGAGCGCCAGGGCGCGGGGCGTCTCCTCGCCCCCGTAGGAGACGGTCTTCGACGCGATGACCTGGTCCCAGTCTGGGAGCTCGAACGCTGCGGCGGCATCCTGAACGAAATACTCACAGGCCTCCTGCACAATGCCGAGCGCACTGGTCTGTCTTGCTGTGGGCCGCCTCGCGGCGACGGTTGGACAACGCATGTGCCCCGTGTACTGGTAGTTCAGGCTGAAGACCACGAGCTGGGCCCACCCCTGCGCCGTGGCGGCGTCCACCTCGCAGGTCTCCGGCAGCTGCTGGTGCAAGTGCCCGGCGGCACGGCACCTCTCGAAGAGTGGGGCGTCGGGCAACGGTAACGGCAACACCTCGCGCAGCCGCGCGAAGCTGGCCGCGGGGTCTGGCGAAGTGCACATCTTACTAACGTACCGCCCGATCGCTCCTGGCGAACCGTGCACCGCCTCGTGGACCGCGAGGGCGAGCCTGAACTTGGAGCTGACACCTGTGCTCACCTCGGCTAGCATCTGGCGCCACCGCCGAGCCCGCGAGCTGCCGCGTAGCTGCCGCTCAGGCGGGCGGAGGGCAGGCGGGGGCGTGCGCGAGGCCGCGGCCTCCGCAGCGTCGGCCCTCACGCCCGAACCCAGGCTGTCCTGCGAGCAGTGCTCGTGCCGCGGCTCTTCCCCGTCTTGCCATTGCCGCGGCTCTTGGCAGCCAGCGGCCTCTCGATGCGCGCCTTCCACGCTGCCTGGGTCTCGCCCTCGCGCCTTGGGTGGGCCGCCTTGTGCTGCGCGAAGCTCCGGCCTGCAGCCGCGTCCGCTGGTGGCACGCGGGCGGCGGCTGCTGCGTCGAGGTCCCCCTCGGAGTCGCTCAGGAGCTGGACCGACCGCGAGGGACTGCGGCTGGTCCTCCGCGCTGCTGGCGGCTTCTTCCCGGCGGGGGGAGCTGCGGGACCGTCGCCTGGGTCTCGTCCGGCAAGGATCCTCATCGCCTCGGGCGATCCTGAGACTGGCGCCCCGGGAACAGGGGGCGGGGGGCGCGCCTCCGCGCGCCCATGGCTTGCAGGTGCCGTCCCCCCCTGCAACGGAGACGGCTCCCGGCCGAACCCCTAGCCCGGCCTGCGGTCTGCAAGTCGCTGGCGGAGTTCGACGACCTTCGGCTCCCGGGCCTCGGCCTTCTCGGCAGCGTTCTCCTCGTCCAGAGAGGCGCCTGACGGAAGCTGTTCCTGTGCGCCCAGCGTAAGCCATCGTGCCGACCGCCAGTTGCCGTCGCGGATGGCCATCGTCCGCGCCTTGAACTCCTGCATGAGCAGATCCGCAGTCTCGACGACCTCCCCGCGCAGGATGCCGTCGAGCACCAGCCCCAGCGTGCGGAGGACCCGCACCTCGCCTGTCCCCAGCCTCCGCGGCGGGCGAGCAACGATCAACACCGTGTTCAGGAACTGTGTGACGCACGGGGCCAGCGGGTCGGCCTCGCCTGCGGACAACTGCTGAGTGAACTGGCTGCGCAGGTGGCCAAGCCCATTCTCGAGGAGAGCGCCGGGCCGCTGTCGAGCGATCCTGCGGAACAAGTCGCGCTTGATGTTCACGCCCTGGTAGCAGTCGCGGCCCCCTAGGCGCTCCGTGTCGCTCTCCGCGCCGTCCTCCGCGTCGTCGTTGTCGCGCCCCAGGAGCGCCGCGGTCAAGGCCGATGCCAGCCTGCTCCTCGTCCCCGTGGCGCCTGTGCGCGCAGGGGCAGCAGCGGCGGCTCGGCCAGCAACCACCTGTGCCAGGCGCTCGCCTACGGCTCCTGCCGGGCGCGCAGCGCTCTTGGGCGTGCCCTGCCTCGGCACACCACGAGCTGCCCTGCCCCCTAGCCGCGCCAGCCGCGCCTCGAGCTCGGGGTCCACGGCGGTCTCCTCGAGCCCTGCGATCTCCTGGTCGAGTGGGCTCGCCTCTCCTGGACCGCCCGGGGTCTGGGCGCCCTCCGCCTCGCGGGCACGCTGGCGCGGAGGCCCGCGAGGCTCCTCCTCGTCCTCGTTGCCCCCATCCCCGAGCGGCCAGCCGCCGAGCTCTCCAGGCAATGGCTCGCCCGAGGGCGCGTCGGTCAGCACAGGCGCCCCAGGATCCGCTGCTGGGCAGATGAGCTTCGCCTGCTCGCGGGCCACGTCGCGGGGGTCCACAACCTGCCACACGTCCAAGTGCCCGACCACAGCGCCAACTGGAGCGACCGCCCCGCACTCGTTGGCGCTGCACTTGCAGAGGTGGAAGACCGTGGCCAGGGGGCGTGCGCCCCGCTGCCCGCAGGATGCTGCATACCATGAGAAGTGCGGGTCGCTGGCGCCCACATGCCGGGCCTTGAAGAATCTGCCGAAAGCGTCCGCCTGGTAGGCGACCTCTATCTCGAGCATCTCGACGCCTTGCGGCGCCCCGAAGTCGCCCTAGACCCGCGCCAGGACCCGTGCACCAGCCCCAAGCGGCAGCCCCGGCACCAGCTCGCCGTTCAGCGCCGCGTCGAGCCAGGCTCCTCTCGGGAAGGGCCACCCGCCGGCAGCCGGGGCTGCCCGCTCCATCGGGCTCCTCGCCAGCAGCAAAGCGGGAGAGGGGCGACCCGCGCCCGGGATCCTCGTCTCCCAGCCAGGTCTTCGCTCCCCTCAACCCGCCAAGGCTGCCAGCGAGGCTGATCAGAATCAGTCGCCCGAGCGTGGCCCAGCAGGCGGCCGCGCGCGGCGCGGCAGTCTTTCAGTAGACAGAGTGGCTCGGCAGTGGCCACAGACGGGCGGCACCGCCCGGTGACTCCGCTGCCTGTCTCTAACCAACACAGCTACGGAAGATGGATGAAACTCACCGTTATCCATCAACGGCGTCGCGCACGCTCAGGTGGACTCCGCATAGGTTTCCTTGGAAGGTTCATATATATATATATATATGAATATATACAGAGTTCTGTATATAGAAAGCGTCGGTGTATACACCGACGCTTTTTCCGACCCTGCGCCGGAATTCGCATAAGAACGCGGATCCTGGTGTATACGGGATCGGGGTGTATGTATGTATGTATATGTATATATATATGTATGTATGTATGTATGTATGTATGTATGTATGTATGTATGTATGTATGTATGTATGTATGTATGTATGTATGTATGTATGTATGTATGTATGTATGTGTGTTTTCGCGGTTTCCCTTGGAAAACGGGGGAACAGTATACACCACACCACCCCGACGTCGTCCCCGACCCTCAACAAGTCTTTGGATTGAAACAAAAACCCGCCCCTGGTAATGTCTATGCTCCAGTGTCCGAAAATATGCAAAAATCCTAGTGCTCCCAAGCTTTTTGCACACTGTCTAAATGGCGTCTTCCCTCCCCACTTCCCATGCTTTCCCATGTGTTCCGACGTTTACTAGTGCCTGTATCTATTTCTCCCGCCTGGGAGAGGCCGAGCGAGACCCTTGTAAAGTCCAGCATGTCGAAGCGTTCCAAGCGAAGCCCCAACTCTGAAGGGAGACCGCCCCAAGTAAGTCATCAGCCCGAGTGGAGCGTTGCAAGATCGCAAAGCGGAGCGTTGCAAGGTCGTCAGTCTGAGGGAAACCGCCTCAAGTCGGAATCGACGAAAGGGGCCCCCTTCCGCTTGATCCCTGCCCAGCCCCCGCCCTGGGGGGGGGGGTGCTCGGGAGGGTCCAAGCAGGAGATTGGCCCCCCCCCCCTTCCCCCCTGCCGAGCAAACGCCCAGGTGGGGTCCCCGAGGGGGTCCTGGGTCAGAATGCGATCCCCCCCTTCGCCTTTGGGGTAACCCTCGGGGCAGCCCGGTCCTCTTTCGGCAGCGCAGGCCCAAGACGTCCAAGCTGGCACCGAAACGGCCCAAGAGACCTCTCTCAGACGGCCCACGAGGGCCCCAGGCGACCCCCACGCGGGCCCCACCAAGCGCAAACATTGCGCTTGTTCAAAAAATCGCTGGATGCTTTTATCCGCTCGCCCGATCGGTCTTCCGACGCTCCAGGAGGCCCACACCGCCCCAAGACGGCTCACAGGGCCCCAAGGGAGGGTCCAAAGACGGCCCAAACTGGCCCTCGATTGGCCCAATTGGCCCAAGAGGGGGAGCACGAACTGATGCTTCGAGGCCTCGATGCCCACAAAAAACAACCACCAGCAGGCCCTCAAAAGGGTTCCAAGAGGCCCCCGGAAGGCCCCCAAGTGGTCCCCAAAAGGCCCCAAGGAGGCCCCAAGAGGACCTGCAACCCAATAGACCATTAACTGCATGCATTCCAAAAGCATCTGATCCACCACCCAGGTACGGTGGTGGGATGGACCGACCGCCATAGAGGTGGCACGGTGACCAGTGTGTCCGTCTCTGCTCCAGTCTCGAAGTGCTCTTCAAGACGATCTGGAATCATCGTCGGCATGCCTATGTGCGCTCCTCGGCTCCCTCGCGGCCTTCTCCGGCCTCCGGATCCCCAATCAGGGTTGGTGGAACCGGCCGAAAGGCCTCTCGATCAACTCCTTTCCGCGGTCGGGTGCGCCTGTCCCAGGGCGGCTGGAGCGCTTTACAGTGGAGGCCAGTCCACAAGAAACCTTCCACAAGAAACCCAACCCTGAGACCCCAGGACGTCCATGGATTTTTGGTGTGGGAACGTCACGCCTTACACAGCCAAACCACCGGAACCCAAGAAACCTATGGCACCCTGGAGGCAAGCAGAGTGTCTCTTGGCACGTGCCCCCACTGCAGGGGCATACACTTCCCCACTGCCCTGGGACAGGTGCCCCCGATGGCGAAACAGTTTCCCTCCTAGCGCCCTTCGTCGGCCAAGAGGCGGGCGGAGGAGGGGGGATGAGGAGAGATCATGTGAGTGTTAAGTCGGGCTTGTCCCTCTGCAGGAGGAAGACACAAAAACAGGAAGGAGAAAAAAAGTCCGGTGATGACTTGTCAAGCATTTGTGAAAAACATTTTGGGGTATGTTTTGACTATTGTTTGTTTTTTGTCCACAACCCCCCTGTAGGAGGACAGGCCCGACTTCATGTGGGTGGGAAGGGCGCCCCCCTCGCGGCGGGTTTGGGGATCCGCCGCCGCCGCGCCCGGCCCCGGCGGACGCCGGGCCTGAAAACGGGTCTGGCGCGGAGGCCGCGGATTGGGCGAGGGGGAAGGGGGGAAGGAGAAGGATCGAGAGGAGGAGGAGGAGGAGGAGGAGGAGGAGGAGGAGGAGGAGGAGGAGGAGGAGGAGGGTCGAGAGGAGGAGGATCGAGAGGAGGAGGATCGAGAAGGAGGAGGAGGAGGAGGAGGAGGCGGAGGAGGAGGAGAAGGAGGAGGAGGAAGAGGAGCCGTCGGCACTGAATGGAGTGTCCTCAGGTCCCTTCGAGTTCTCCGTGCTGCATCTAAGTGCTCAGGTCCCTGATTTCCGGGCGCTACCAGGGCGCTACCCGGGCAGCTGGCGCGATTGGGTGCACCTTTGTCGTGGAGGCCAGCTCAGATGTCAGAATCTGTGGACAAATTTGGGATTCGTTGTTTTCATACACGTGGCATGTTCGGCTCTTCGATCTTACGTCAGGGCGCCCAAGACGGCCAAGAGGCCCCCATGATCGCGTGCCGTCCCGCGCTACACGCAGCTTCATAGAGTCGGACCCTTCGCCAAGCTAACTGCATGTTTTTGGCTTACGACTGGCCTCCGAGGGGTCTTCTGGAGGCCTCCAGAGACCTCTGGAGCCCACTCTGGACCGCCTCCTCCTTCAAGACGAGAAGGAGAGAGAGAGAGGAAGGAAGAGGGAGGGAGGAGGGAGTGAGGGAGGGAGGGAGGAAAGAGGGAGGGAGGGAGGGAGAAGGAGGGAGGGAGGAAGAGGGAGGAAGAGAGAGAAGGGAAGGAGGGAGGGAGAAGGGAGGGAGGGAGGAAGGAGGAGGGAGGAAGGATGGAGGAAATAGGGAGGAAGGAGGGAGGGAGGAGGGAGGGAGGAAGGAGGGAGGATGTATTTGGCAAATGTTGGGAGGTCCTCGGGCCCTCTGGCAGATTTCCGGGGGGTAATGAGACTCCTGCTCCTGCTCCTCCTTCCCTCCCGCTCCTCCTCCTCCTCCTCCTCCTTCTCATCACGTTTTTCCTCTTCCTCGTACTCGCCGTCCTCTTATTCCTTCTCATCTCCCTTCTCATTCCCCCTCCTGCTTTTCACCTGCTCTCGCTCCTCATCTTCTTGCTGTTATTCTCGTATTCCTCCTGCTCCTGTTGCTTCCCCACAGTAGTCCCCTAATAGTCCCCAGACTACTTTTTGACTATTTTAGAATACTCCTCCTGTAGAGGGACAGGTCCGATTTAACCCTACATCATCCCCCCCATCCCCAGAAAAACGGTCGGCACGTCAGGCTGAAGTAAGCCAGACCTCATCTTGGGTCATGCTGACAGGCAACACCTTCTGGTACACGTTGAAAGTGCCGGTGTAGTCCGGAACGGTCCCCATCTGCAATCACACAGTCAAAAAGATCGTCAAGGTGAGATGGCGAATAGCAATCAGTGACCACCCTAACACATGTACGTACGCGGGCTCTCTTGGACGAGCACGAGCACCATCCGTCTGTACATGACGTCATTGAACAACTGCCAACTGAAAGCAGGAGCCCTGCACAGTGGTGCAAAATGAACGCGCTCTTCCAGTTCCTCGGAACCTGCAGATGGTTACACACGCAGGCCCTTAAAACGACGCGAAGATCGGGACAAAATCGGATCGGGAGAACTCGAAGTCTCTGAGGATCGGCGGCTTTGGAGGATGCATCGGGCGCCGCGGCCGCTCTGAGAGCGCTCCGGCGAACGCTCTGAGGGCGCTCCGGAACGCTCTGGAGCGATTTATCCCGTTCCCAGCCCTGTTTTAGCCCCGCTTGCCGAGGGCAGTGGCGGTGCCAGAAAGACAACAACCACGCAGGCCCTGCTTGCCGAGGGCAGTGGCGGTGCCAAGAAAGACAACGACCACAAGACAGCCGAGCGAGTTCGCGAGCGAGCGAGCGCGAGCGTGCGAGCACGCGCCGGCGGCCCGACGGAGCGGCCCCGCGAGGGGGCAGCGCGGGCGGGCCGGGTCCCAGAGGAGGGTCGGGTCGCCACGCTGGCAAGAGGAATGCCGAGTGATGGGGGCAGGAGCCAGATATTGGGCGTGGCTTCGTGGGGGGGTCATAAAAGGTCCCCTTTCGTGCCCCTTCCCGGCCCCTCTGGAGCCCCAGGGGGCTCGTTTAGGTACCGTTTGGGTACCTTTTCGGACCACCCTCGCCCACCCCCCCCCCCATTTATGACCCCCCCATTACGCTCCCCCCCAAGATAGATGTGAGCCGTGCAGCCGGGTCGCCAGACAACCAGACTTAACCAGGCAAGAACGCTCCGCGGATGACAGAACCAAGGCGGAGGTGCAACAAGGGAAACCGCGGGGTGGTTCCCGGGGCGGGTCGCGGGGCGCCGACGACGGCGGCACGAGTAATGAGAAGCGCTCGAAGAGTGAAGGGGAAAACAACAACAGCCTGCACCGCGGCGCCGCACGGCATCGGGCACAAACTGACGTGGCTCAGGGACGCGTGCATCTGGCGCGTGGGCGCCTGGTCCGTGGAGCAACCAATGATGGGAAGCGCAGACTTTGCACGAAAGCGGGACCCGTCACTAGTCCAGGCGCCTTAATCCAAGCTTATGGGTCCTCAACTTCAGCCATGAACCCAGGACAGTGCTGCCCCCCCCCCCACACTCTAAGACACAGTGTGAGAGAGAGAGGGAGAGCACACAAACATGCAGACAAAAACAAAAACTGCAGGGCGTTCGGGGGGAACGCAAATGCCAGTCGGAGAGCCCAAACCCGGCATACACTAACCTGGATCAGGGAAGCGCGGATCTGGCGCGTGGGCGCCAGATCCACGGATCGGGGAAGATACCCCCCACATATGGAGCTGGTGCCGCCTACGTACTTCGGCGACGGAGCGCGCAGACTCTGTACGGACCCCGGACCCGTCGCTAGTCCATGTGCCTTCATCAATTTCTGTGTTCTCTCTTGAAAAAAGGACGGAAGGCCTACGTAGTCCACCTCGCTGCTCGCTGGAAGGGAAGGGAAAACAAAAACCTGACTGAACAAGAACGGGAAGCGTCGTTTTTGTCCACTAGGTGTGTGAAATCTGCTCTTTTGTTGGTCTGCCGCGCAGATCTGTCGTGGCGTGCGTGCGTTTGCGCGTGCGCGTGCGTGCGTGGAACACGTGCATGTGTGCCCGTGCGTGGTGGTCTGCAGCACTGCTGTGCTATGCCGTGCTGCTCTGATGTGTTCCTGCGGTCTGCGTAAACGTATGTTCTGCCGTGCTCTCGCGCGTTCTGCCGTGCTTCTGCGTGTTGGGCTGCCGTGATCCTGCCAATGTTCTGAAGATGTCTCAGGCGAAAGGCTCAATTTTAACACGCATGGTCTTAAATCAGCCTTTGCAGCATCTCATGTGTTCGAGGATGTCTCAGGATATATCCCCATTTCCGCACGTATGTGTGTGTATATACAAAATCGCGGAGTTCATTGTTTGGTGGATGTCTCAGGCGAAATGCTTGTTTGTGTGAAAGACGGTTTTGCGAACACCTCATGCTGGTGAGGATGTCTCGAGCGAAATTCCAATTTTGAGGAATCTCGATGGCGTTATTGGGATCATTTTGGGCCTCGATTGGGGCTCGCTGAGCTGCCTCGACGCCATCAAAAACATGCCAACGCGATGTCACACACACACACACACATCTCTTGTTGAGGATGTCCCTCGCGAGATAGTCATTTTTAGAAGCCTGGCTTTTTCATAACCATCCTGTGGTGTTGGGTCCTCGTTTTGAAGAGACAGCGCCCCGCGTTCACTCCTCCCGCTGCCCCCGTCCTCCTCCCATCACTGCCTCTGCTCTCCCCATGTCCACCATTTTGGCGCACCCCTCACACAGTTCGCGGCCCCACAGGGGCCCCAGTGGCAGCGCCCGCATGCAGTTCCACCCCCATCTTGGCGCACCCCTCGCACGCTTCGTGGCCCCATAGGGAACTCCACCGAAGGCCCCAGTGGCAGCGCCCGCATGCAGTTCCACCCCCATCTTGGCGCAACCCTCACACGCTTCGTGGCCCCGTAAGGAGCTCCACTGCCCCGGTGGCAGCGCCCGCATGTACTTCCATCCTCCTTTCCGGCGCACCCCTCACACGCTTCGTGGCCCCACAGGGAGCTCCACCGAAGGCCCCAGTGGCAGCGCCCGCATGCAGTTCCACCCCCATCTCGGCGCACCCCTCGCACGTTGCGCGGCCCCGTAGGGAACTCCACTGAAGGCCCCAGTGGCAGCGCCCGCATGCAGTTCCACCCCCATATTGGCGCACCCCTCACACGTTTCGCGGCCACCCAGGGCGCTCCGCCGAAGGCCCCAGTGGCAGCGCCCGCATGCAGTTCTACCCCCATCTTGGCGCACCCCTCGCACGTTCCGCGGCCCCGTAGGGAGCTCCACTGAAGGCCCCAGTGGCAGCGCCCGCATGCAGCTCCACCCCCATATTGGCGCACCTCTCGCACGCTTCGTGGCTCCGTACAGTGGAGGCCAGTCCACAAGAAACCTCCCACAAGAAACTCAACCCTGAGACCCCAGGACTTCAATCGATGTTTGGTGTGGGAACGTCACGTTTCCATGGAAAAGCCATCGAAACCCAAGAAACTACTCAAGGCACCCTGGAGACAAGCAGGGTGTTTCTTGGCATGGGTCTCCACTGTAAAGAGCTCCACTGAAGGCCCCGGTGGCAGCGCCTGCATGCAGTTCCATCCTCTTTTCCAGCACGCCCCTCGCACGCTTCGTGGCCCCACAAGGAGCTCCACCGAAGGCCCCAGTGGCAGCGCCCGCATGCAGTTCCACCCCCATCTTGGCGCACCCCTCACACGTTTGGCGGCCCCGTAGGGAGCTCCACCGAAGGCCCCAGTGGCAGCGCCCGGATGCACTTCCACCCTTACCTTGGCGTACCCTTCGCACGCTTCGTGGCCCCATAGGGAGCTCCACTGAAGGCCCCTGTGGCAGCGCCCGCATGCAGTTCCACTCCCATCTTTGCGCACCCCTCAAATGTTTTGTGGCCCCATAGGCAGCTCCACCGAAGGCCCCAGTGGCAGCCACACGTTTCGTTGCCCCATAGGGACACCCTCGCACGTTTCGAGGTCCCGTCGGGGGCTCCACCGAATGCCCCAGTTGCAGCGCCGGCATGCAGCTCCACCCATTGGCGCACCCCTCGCGCGTTTCGTGGCCGCCGTTTGCACCGCCCCGCGCGCCATCCTTGTCGCGGCGCGCAATCTATGAGGAAAAAATCAAACCCTGCACTATTCGCAGCTGCCTGTGGATGGGTCCTTCGCCAGGCTAGCTTTTTCAGCTGCAGCATGTGCGACTCCACCAGCTTGTAAACACTGGGTTACTACCAGAAGCGTGCCTATCCAGGTCGCGACAGCTGTGCTGTGCGAATGGCAGCCTACCTCATGCAGCAGGTCCTCGGCCAAGCGACTGCCAGAGTCACGCCTGCATGACTGAACGCATGGCTGCTTATCTCATGCATATGCCAGGTATCAAACTAACGAATTTCAGCGGCTCGTCCGATATAACACACACGCTGGAATGGCATTCTTAAATCAACGCATGCAATGGTGGAGCTGCTGCTGTATCGGGAGGGATACCAGTGGGACATTTGGCATCTGGCTTCAATCGGCGCACAACCCTCTCGCAACGCAGCTCACGGCCCAGGATGGCGCTGGTGATGGGTAGTGGTGGTGTGTGAGCCTGGAAGCGTTTCTGCGTGTACCAGGTTGCCCAGAAGAAGTCTCCCACCCTTCTGGCGGCCAGCCAACTGTGGCATCCAAGCATGCGCCGACAACCGTCGCGACGGCACAAAGCGATAGATGGTAAAACCGGCAGTTCGTCGAACTGGGGAGGTGCATGCCTCGGGACCATGCTACAGAGCGATATCACGGCGCCAGCGCGCCGATCGCAGCGTTCGCGATCACGGCGGCGTTCTGCCAATAGCTATGTCAGCCTACGCTCGTGCCCTTGCAGGCGTCGGAGAGGGCGACGTGGCGCAAGTTTGTAAGTACATCGAACGAATCGCGATGCACGGTCTAACGATACCTCAAATACAACACGCCCGAATACTGGAGCTCCCGCACGCAGCATACCAAGCGCCCGTGAGCTTACTGCTGAGCTGACTGCTGACTGCTACCCGCGCTTCAAAACCTCAAGGCATGTCCAGCACGGTGCCACGCCACGAGAGCTGCACAGCAGGCACCAGGAAGACGAGAACCCCCGCGGCCTACCAGTGGGTGTTCTTCTCCACGAAGCGTTCGGGGTAATGTGCTTTATACACGTTCCAAGACAACCCGAGAGGGGGAAGGCTCATAAGAAGCTTCATCTGAGTGCCAGACAAGCCAAACAGATAAATCAAGCCATCTATCTCCGATGTGAAGACCATGCCGACGCAATCAAGGAGTACATCGGCATCGTCTTGTGCGCAGAGCAAATACCCAGAGCCAAATGCCAAGATCAGCACAGTCACCATCACTTTTGGCAACACTGCAACCAAATAAATTGCGCCCCGCTCTGCTTTCGTAATTCCCACACCGTCGGCTGGCATGTAAAATGTGCGAAGACCTTGCTGGGCCTTCTGCAGTTCCAAGGGCGCGTGCTGGAGCGCAATGGGGATGCCCTGTGCATTTCCAGAGACTCCTTCAGCGACACGACGCTCGCGACGACAAAGACGGCGTTGCAACTAATCCTCAGGGAAAGCCTCCCCTGTAGACGCGCGGGCCCCTTCCCTCGCGCGATCTCAAGAACCATGGGCGCCACCCCGCTGAGAATGAGGGGCTGTAGCAGCATGGCGATCGCCAGGCAGAAGAGCAGGGGGGCGATGGTGTTTTGGAGCCTGTGCGGGAATTTCACCGCGTCGTAGCTCAGCGCCGCGGTGATGGCGGCCCCGGTCACGGGCGCGGGCAAGGCGAGAGGCGCGAGGCCCGCCTCCTGGTCGAGCTGGAACGCCGCGAGGGCCCGCGGGTCTCCTACCTTGTCGACAGGCCTCTCGGGATGTTTGCTCTGCGTCGGTCCTCTAGAGATGCAATGGCCTCCAATGTCTGGGGGGTCCTCGCCGACGCCGAGGCCCCCGAAGAGCCCGAAGACCGGGGCATGCCAGGGCAACGAGGCGCCGTGCTGTGAGGAGGCCCTCGCCGCACACGCGGATCCACTACCAACCCTGCCCCAACCTTGAGCAACTCGAGCCCAAATGTCGACGGATGTTAAGAAGCCTGGCTTGGGCCGTCTGGAAGCCTTTCCAAGAACGATCCCAAGACGATGTTAGAACAGCAGTCTTCAAAACGGTGATGTTTACTTTCTTTTCGTTTGTTGAGGGGCTCCCTAGCGAAATCGTCATTGTCTGCAGTTATCAGGGCGCTCGTAGAGCCATATTGAAGTCATTATTTGGCTCTCAATTCTTCCTCTTGAAGCAATTCACGAAAGATGTCAAGGCGATGTTGAGAACATCTCATTGTTTGAAGATGTCCCCAACGAACTGCATACTGTCTGCCGTGCTCATTTTTCTGGTCCGCCGCCCTTGTCGGTCTTGTCTCCTGGGCAGCGCTCCTTAAGGCGAGGCCTAACCCCTGAGCGGCCGCCCAGCGTCGTCGGCGCCGCACTTGGAGCATGCCACGAGCTCCTGGGTGCCCTCCCCTTCCCCGGCGCAGGCGTGGGACAGGGCATGCCCCAGGATGCTGAAGGCGACTGCGCTGGCCGAGAGGGCAGCCGAGCTGCTGCCTGTAGAGCGGCTACTCTCCGAGCGTGGCCGCATCCAGGCTGCAAGGTCCTCGCCGTCCTTGATTGGCCGTCTGCGGGCAGCAGTCGCGCCAGACGGTGCGGCACGCGCCGTCGTCGTCGCACTGCGCAAAGGCCCAGCCTTCACAGCGGAAGGCGCCGCACTGCAGCTCGGGCACCGAGCCATCGAGGTACAGCTTGCCGCTGAGCTTGCCAGCTGGCCAGCCGACGCATTGCACCCACATGGCGTCGTTGCGGCGACCCTGCGGTGGCCCTGGCGCGGGCAACCAGCAGCGGCAGAAGTTGCCGCCTGCGCGCCCGCCTGGGGCCCGCGCTCGTTCTGCAGCCTGCTTCGGCCGTGCCGACACCCCGTCGCGCCGCTGGGCCTCGAGCACGGGGCAGCCGAACAGGTGGTGCCTCAAGGTGTCTCTCTCTCTCTCTCTCTCTCTCTCTCTCTCTCTCTCTCTCTCTCTCTCTCTCTCTCTCTCTCTCTCTCTCTCTCCCTCTCTCTCTCTCTGCTCCGCAGCAGCCGCAGCGCGCATGTCCTTGTTCACACGCATCGAGGAACATGGCCTGCGCCCAGTGCGCGCTGGTGATGCAGGCCCCGAGCATCCCTCACTCTGGGCCCGCCGTCTAGTCCGAGCTGGCGTCCGATGGCGTCCCAGCGCAGTGGCCGCTGCAAGCGGGCGCCGTGGCTGAGCTTCCGCGTCGCACTACGGGCGGATGCACACCGAGCGCCAAGGCCAGCCTCCAAGCCCAGCTCCCGAGACCCGAGGTGCGCGAGGTCGAGCTCATCGCTAGAGCCCATGACCATGCACCGCTCGGACTTGAAGCGCCAGCCGATCCGCGCACGGGACAGCGCCACCGCGCCGAAGGGGGGGGCGCAGTGCTTCCATGGCGTGTAAGCTCTTGCGCGCCTGGCCGCTGCCGCCTGCAGCCCCCGCCCCATCATCCTGGGCGGCAGTTCGCATGTCTGCAGCAGCTCCGCCATCATATGGACTGCGTGGCCAACCGTGAGGGCTGCAGGATCCAGGTTGCGCCTCCTCCTGAGCTCGGCGCACCGCATGCACAGCCCTCGCTCCGCGCCCATGGGGGGCGCTCCTGCGCTGCGGCGAGCCGCAAGCCTCCATCTGCGCGGCTCACCGTCCGCGTTGCCCGCGACCGTGCGACCGCACACCATGCTGGCCGTGGGCCCAGCCTTGCAGATCGGGTCCAGCCTGCGAGCTCGGCGAAGCGCTCCTGCAGCTCGAACTCGCCCCTCAAGCACTCCACTCCTCTCATTGGCGGCGTCCAAGCCGACGCTCCTGACCTGCAAGGTCTTACGGAAGGGCCAGCCTTGCGACTTCCTGCACACCCCGAGCTGGCGCCCAAGGCTGGGGCGCGAAGCGAGGAGGGTCGACTGAGCAGCACTGAGGGGAGGGTGCTGGACACGGAGGCGACGCGCCACTTCCAGCCCAGCGCGGCCGAGCCGTGCAGCCACCAGCTGCTCCGTGCCCATGGCCTGCATCGCGCTGCCGCTGACGACAATGCGAGCGCCCACCAGCGGCCTGCCGCCCGCTGAGGCGGTGCGGAGGGCTGCCAGCCCAGGCAGCCTGGCCACAAAGATGGCGCACGCACTCCCCGCCAGACCTGTCCCGTTGGTGCAGAACGACTCGGTGGCCAGGCCCGCGACGGAAACGGACCGTGGTCTCTGGTAGAATACCAGCAGCGTCACAACGCACCCACCAGCGTCGACACCAGGAAAACGACCAGGACGCACCAGTATCAGTATCTGCACCAGGGCGCCGGGCCCCGCGCCCTGCCTGCAGCAGCAGCCACACAGGCTTGTGCGGGCGCAGCCCAAAGCCACCCAGAGCCGAGGCCTTCCCGACGCCATGGGCCAGGCAAAAGGGGCCCACGAACCAGTCGTTCGCATGCTCCGCCCCTTGGGCCACACAGGTGCACTCAGCAGGCCCAGGTACGTGCCGCGCTGCACACGAGGCCAGCCCAACTCGTGCAGCGTGCCAGGCTCCATGTTGAAGTCACCCAGCGCGAGCCAGGGCCTGCCCTCGGACAGCGCCAGGTCGCCGAAGGCCGCGAGGATGTCGAGGTTGATGCCCTTGGGCCCCATGGCGCCCTGCAGGTGCCACGAGCGCGCCAGGACCAGCAGCCCCGACGCCGCGGTGACCGTGACCCCGACAAAGCGATGCCTCAAGTCACTCGGCGTCGCCCACGCAATCTCCGCAGCCTGTAGGTCGCTGCGCGCCAGGGTTGCCACGCTCCCTGAGTTCGCCAGCGGGCCCTCCTTGTCCGCGGGCGCCGGCGCATGGGGGAACGCCGAAAAGCCCGAGCGCAGCACTGCTCCTCTGGCCTCTTCCAGGCGGTGCGGAGTCAGGCGGGTCTCCTCCAGCCCGCAGCGGACGTCCTGAGCTGCCGTCGCGGCTTGGCCTGGCGCTGGTGGGGCCTGCGCACTCCCGAGGGCGAGGGCCCGCTTGCCGCCGAGGCGGGCCACTTCGGCGCCGCCGCCCTCCTGCTGCCTAGGCCTGGCGCCACTGGCGTGGCTACGCGCACGGCTGCCGTGGCTTCTCTCCTCCGCCGCGACTCTCAGCAGCGCGGCCAGCAGGGCGAGCAGCAAGAGGGGCCAAGTCCTCAGCCTCGGCCGCCAGCTCCCGCTTGCGCGCCTGGGCAACCTTCGGCCACTCGCCGTTGGCGTCGCCTCGGCGTTCGGCCTGGCCGCGCTCCGCGGCGCACTGTGGCTGCCAAGGCCTGCAGCCTCCTGCGTGGTCGCCGTCCTCGCTGTCGATGTCATCCATGGGGCATGGCTCCGCCCAGGGCACTCTCCTCGGGGCCGCAGGGGCTTCGGCGAGCTGCGCACGCACCGCCTCCACCCGGGCGCGAATGGCCGCCCATGCCACTTCGAAGTTGCTGGAGCCCCACGCCTCGGGCAGCTTGTCCAGCTTCATGAGGGGCCCTGGGACCTGGCTGGCTCCTGCCCACTCGGCTGCACGCTGACGCAGCTGCGCAGCGGCCTCCACTCGGGCCTCCTCCTCGAGGGCGTGGAGCGCACGGCTGGCCTCCTCCACCTCCGCATCGAGCTGCGCCAGCTCCTCCTGGGCCTTCTGTTCGCAGAAGGCATCTATACACCACCACCGTGCCAAGGCAGGGTCATCCTGGGCCCCAGGATGGTGTATACGCCCTCCTGGCCGAGGCCAAGAGGGTCCATACACCATCCTGGGGCCCAGGATGGCCCTAGCCTAGCACGGTGGTGGTGTATAGATGCCTTCGTCGGATTCTGCAGCTGGGCCTCGGCGATGCCACGTGCTGCTTGCTTCTGCTCCAGGCCCTGGCGCGCGGCTCGGAGGCGCCTCTCTTCCTTGCTGATGGCGTTCGCCTCCGCGTGGAGCACCGCCGACAGAGGCATGGAGGACGCCTTCTGCACTGCTGCCGCGCGCTGGGCCTCCGCCAGCTCTGCGCGCTTGGATTCCAGCTGGCTGGCAACGACGTCGGTGAAGCAGCAATCGACCCCGTCGGGCGGCCCTGCCTGCAGCGCCTCCAGCTGCTCGACCGCCACTTGCAGCCTCTCGATCGCCGTGGCGTCGCTGCCGCTGGGCGTCCCGCTGGCTCCCGACGCCGAGGTCTGCGACTTGGAGGTCGCCGCACTCGCAGCCGCGCTGCGGGCCTGCCGTTGGGCACGGCACCCGCGCGGCTGGTCCACCCAGCCGTCCTTGTCTTCCTGGGGCTTGGCCTTGGCTGCTGCTTCCAGGGCCCATGGCGGAGCTGCGTACCCACAGCCAAGGCACGTGGTGCGCCAATCCCAATTCCACCCTCCGCAGCTGCACATCCAGTACTTCCTGCTGCGCCTGCTACCGCTGCCGCCACCCCGCGAGGAGCGCGCCATGGCCCAGGCCGCGCAGGCTGGCAGGTCGCTCCACCGCGCCGCGAAGGCAGAGAGCACAACAAGGAAGTGCACTGGCCAAAAGCGAGGAAACCCTCGCGCTCGCAACGCCGCGGACGACTTGCGGTCGTCGGGTGCTCCATGGCCTTAGGCCAAAATGGCTACGGAAAAGATGTTTTGTGTTCTGCCGTGCTCCTGCGTGTGCTGCCGTGATCCTGTATTCTGCCGTGCTCCTTTGTATTCTGCCATGGTCCTGCTCTGCCGTGCTCCTATGTTCTGCCGTGCTCCTGTGTGTTCAGATTACTAAATGTGACGCAGATTCAGCCACATCGGCCAGCTCGCTTCTCGTACTTCGAAGACGCTTCCCGTCATCCGCCAACAAAGAATTCCGTTGCACCCGGCGCCCTCTATCAGTCAGAACTTTATTAGATATGACGCAAATTCAGCCACAACGTCCAGCCCGCTTCTCGTCTCGAAGACGCTTCCCGTCATCCCGTGCACCCCGCCACCCTCTATTAGTAAGAACTTTATTAGATATGATGCAGATTCAACCACAACGTCCAGCTCGCCTCTCGTACCTCGGAGACGCTTCCCGTCATCCGCCGACCCTGTCGGCGTGTGTGAGGGGACTTTCCGTTCGAGGCGTCGTCGCCGTCATTCGTTCATCGTCGTCTCTGTCGCCCTGTTCCCCTGCGCCCCCTCAAGCGCGCCAGCCAGAGCGAAATGGAGCAACGCCGTCGTGCACTCGAGAGAAGCCCCTTCCCTTTGAGATGCCCCTCCCGCCAGGAATGGGGGGGGGGGTCCCGGGTCCGGGCCCGGGGGAGGTCCCAGGTTCCGGACCCAGGTCCAGGCCAGGGGGGGGTCCCGGGCCTCCTGGGGCGCAGAGGCCATAAGAAAGCGTCAAGACGGGCCAGGAGTGCCCCAAAAGCTCCCAATGACAGCCCACGAGGGCCACGAATCGCAGAGCGATCTGTCCAAGACGCTTGGACGGCCTCCAGACGGCCCAAGAATCCTGCAAGACGCTCAGAGAAGCCTCCAGGAGCAGTCCCACGAGTGCCTCGAGAACAAATATGATCGTTTCACGAACCCAGAAAGGTATATGGAAATATAAGGCTTGGCAGCGTTTCAAAGACACCTGATTGGGCAACGGGCAAACGCAATGCTGAACGTATCGATCTTGATGTACCGTGCCAAGGGCTGTGCTGTGCTGCGCCGTGCTGAATTGCGATGTGCCATGCCGCGATTGCGCTCTATAGCGTTGTGGATCGAGTCCTCCTTTGCATCCGAGTCCTGACCGAACTGATCCGGATCTTAAGCTCGAGTTGCCTGGGCCAAAGTAGCTGCCCCAAAGCGAATTGACAGGGGAACATGCCAGGAGGACGCGCTGCGGAACCTCCCAAAGGATGCGCCAGGCGACGTGCCAAGGGACGTGCCATGGGGACGCACCGTGGGACGTGCCAAGGTGACGCGCTACGGAACGTGCCAGTGGACGTGCCACGGGACGTGCCAGGGGACGCGCCGCGCGACATGCCAGGGAGACTCGCCACGGGACGCGCCACGGAACGTGCCAAGGCACATGCCAGGTTGCAAAGCTGAGTGTATCGATCTTGATGTACCGTGCCAAAGGCTGTACTGTGCTGCGCCGTGCTGAACTGCGATGTGCCATGCTGCGATTGTGCTCTATAATGTTGTGGATCGAGTCCTCCTTTGAATCTGATCTGGATCTTACGCTCGAGCTGCCTGAGCACAAAGTAGCTGCCCCAAAGCGAATTGACAGGGGAACATGCCAGGAGGACGCGCCGTGGAACGTCCCAAGGGACGTGCCAGGCGACGTGCCAGGGGACGTGCCACGGGGACGCACCGCAGGACGTGCCAAGGGGACGCGCTACGGAACGTGCCAGTGGACGTGCCACCTCATGCTAGACATCCGCCTGGGCGAACTGGACACGTGAAAACAAGTGGTTCGCTCGAGACATCCTCGACACATCATCATGTTAGACGTCCGTGCCAGGCCCCCAGGAAGGCCCCAGGAGGCCCATGCTAAATACCCCCTAGGTGGCCTGGACACGTTAAAGCACCTATTTCCGCCATGTTAAATACCCCCCTGGGATGCTTGGACAGGGAAAACCATGTGGTTCCAATTCGGGACAATCATAATAGATATCCCCCTCGACGGCCTGGACACGTAAACACCCGTGGGACCAGCTCTGGGCAACCATGTTAGATACTCCCCTGGGTGACCTGGACACGTTAAAACAAGTGGTCCTTTCTCGGGGCAATCATGTTAGATACACCCCTGGGTGGCCTGGACACGCAAAAACAATTGTTTCCAGCTCAGGGCAACCATGTTAAATACACCCCTGGGTGGCCTGGACACGTAAAACCACGTGGTGCCAGCTCGGGACAACCATTTTGATACACCCCTGAGTGGCCTGAACACTTGAAAACACGCGGTTCCAGCGCAGGACCACCATGTTAGATACCCCTCCTGGGTGGCCTAAACATGTAAAAACACGTAGTTCCAGCTCGGGACCACCACGTTTGATACCCCCCTGGGTGGCCTGGACACGTGAACACAAGTGATTCCAGCTCGGGACCACCATTTTAGATACCCCCTGCGTGGCCTGGATACGCTGAATTCGCGCTCCCGCTCGAGACATCCTCGCAATGTCTTCCCTGGAGAGGCCCCCAACGCGCCACTCCCTGCCCAGAGCAAGAGAACATAACTTTTCGGTTGTGTGTTCGGGTAACGGTTTTCGGCCCCCGTGCGTTTCCTGACCATTCCGCGTTGGGCCCGACGCCATGTTCGATACCCCCCGGGGTGGCCTGGACACGTAAAACAAGTGGTTCCAGCTCGGGACAATCATGTGAGATACCCCCCTGGGCGGCCAGCAAACGTAAAAACACGGGGGACCAGCTCTGGGCAACCATGTTAGATACACCCCTGGGTGGCCTGGACACGGTAAAACACGTGATCCTTGCTCTGGGCAACCATATTAGATACTCCCTGTGTGGCCTGGACATGTAAAAACGTGGGTGCCAGCTCAGGACAACCATGTTAGATACACCTCTGGGCGGCCTGGACACGTTAAAACACGTGGTCCTTGCTCGGGACAGCCATGTTAGATGCCCCCTAGGTGGCCAGGACACGAAAACACACGTGGTGCCAGCTCGGGACAACCAGGTTAGATACACCCCTGAGTGGTCGGGACAATCATGTTAGATACCCCTCTCGGCTGCCTGGACACGAAAAACACGTGTTTCCTGCTCGGGACAAACATGTTAGATACCCTCCTACGTGCGCTCCCGCTCGAGGCATCCTCGCAGTGTCTTCCCTGGAGAGGCCCCCAACGCGCCACTCCCTGCCCAGAGCAAGAGAACATCACTTTCCTGTATTGGGATATGTGTTCAGGTAGCGCTTTTCTGCCCCCCGTGTGTTTCCTGACAATTCGGCGTTGGGCCCGACGCCATGTTGGATATCCCCCCTGGGCGGCCTGGACACGTAAAAGCACGTGGACAATCATGTGAGATATCCCCCTGGGTAACCTGGACACGTAAAAACACGGGGTGCCAGCTCGCGACAACCATGTTAGATACCCCCCTGGGTGGCCTGGACACTTGAAAAAACGCGGTTCCAGCGCAGGACCACCATGTTAGATACCCCTCCTGGGTGGCCTAAACATGTAAAAACACGTAGTTCCAGCTCGAAACCACCACGTTAGATACCCCCCTGGGTGGTCTCGACACGTGAACACAAGTGATTCCAGCTCGGGACCACCATGTTAGATACCCACCTGATGGCCTGCACACCTAAAAACTCACAGTTCCAGCCCACCCAGGGGGAATACCCAACATGCGGTCGTCTGGAGCGCCAGCTACGGACAACCATGTTGGATACCCCCCTGGCCGACCTGGGCACGCGAAAACAAGCATTTCGCCTGAGACATCCTCTGAATTCTGGTCCCCACGATGCCCCCGCTCGAGACATCTTCCAACTCTGCAAAGCCAGCGTTTCGCTCGAGACATGTTCAATACTTCTGCAAAACAAGCGTTGCGCTCGGGACAGCCTCAATAATAATTCCGCTGGCCCTCTTCGACCTCGTTTTTTATTATAAAATGATTCCGACGGCCTCTTTCAAAACGAGGCGGGGGGGGGAACCAACTAAAAGAGATCCCTGTGCCGGAGCCCTTTCTAGGAACATCCATTGGTGTTGCATGATTTCAGCGTTCTCGCTTCTCCCGCTTCCCGACGCTCTAGTAGGCCCAAGCGGCCCCCAAGATCGCCCCCAGACAGTCCCAGAAGGCCCCACAAGCGACCTAAAAGCGGCCCAAGAAAGTCCCAAGACGGCCCAAAACCTTCTCAAAGGGCCCCAGAGGCCCCCAAGACGGCTCCAAGACGGCGCCGAGACGACGGACAAAACGGACATTTCGAGCCCTCCGCCCCGAGTGCTCCCAGGAGAAACCAAGAGGCCCCCCAGAGGCCCCCAAGAAGCCCCGAAGAGACACCAAGATGCTCCCGAGAAGCCTCCGGGAAGCTCCAGCAGGCCCCCAAGAGGCCCCCAATAGACCCCAACACTGTCCCCCGAAGCCCCAAGAGCGTTTCGACCAGACCCCAAGAGGCATCCCTGAGGATGCTGACCAACGTCAGCGTCGTCGTCGTCGTCGGCAGCCCGTTGGTGTATATACAATGTGGTTGCCTCGCTGCCGTTTTGTCTTTGTGGCGACACACCACCCCGATCCTGGTAGATGGCGAATCCATGGCGACTCCTCCGCCATCCAGCTCATCATCCCTCCTCCTCCTCCTCCTCCTCCTCCTCCTCCTCCTCCTCCTCCTCCTCCTCCTCCTCCTCCTCCTCCTGATTATCTTCCCTCCTCCATCCTTTTCCCCTTCCCCTTCATCTCGTCCGTCCCCCTCTCCTCCTCCGTCCCATCCTGCAGCTGTTCGAATATGTGAGAGAGCGTGATCCACCGCCGCTTTACTGCGGAAAATTGCCAACCTTTTCCTCCTGAACCCGGGGGTCTTCCCCCCCCCCCCTCCAAAAAATCCCCCCCTGCTGGAACCCCTCCCACCCCCCCCCCCTCCATCCGGCAAAACCCCCCCCATCCCCTCTAACACCTCACCCCCCCCCCCACCACCCCACCTACCCCCTCGAAAACCGGGGGGGGTCACTACCGGTTCGAACCCCTCACCCAACCCCCCCCCCCCCCCCCCCCCCCCCCCCCCCACCCCCCCCCCCCCCCCCCCCCCCCCCCCCCCCCACCCCCCCCCCCCCCCTGCCCCCCCCCCCCCCGCCCCCCCCCCCCCCCCCCCCCCCCCCTCCAGGGTACGTAAAACCGGGGGGGTCCTACCGGTTGGAACACCATCCCCCCACCCCCCCTCGAAAACCGGAGGGGGGGGTGGGGTCACTACCGTTTTTCGAACCCCCCCCCCCCCCCACGCACCGCCAGCAAACGACTCCCGGTCCCTACCAACGCTCGCATCACATCCCCCACTGTTGTTCCCAGCACCACTGTCCTCACCACCACTGTCCCCGCTGGTTCCACCACCGTCCCTATTGTCCCCACCAGTGCCCCCACCACTGTCGCACTGTCCCCACTGTTTCCACAACTGTTCCCACCACGGTTCCACTCTCCCCACTGTCTCCACGGACCCAACTACTGCCTATACCCACTGCCCCCACTGTCCCACTGACTCCTACGCTGTCCCACTGAGCTGTCCCACTGTTTCCACCACTGTCCCCACTGTCCCCACCACTGTCCCCACTGTACCTCTGTCCCATTGTCCCACCGCCGTCCTCGCCGCCGCCTTTACCAGTGTCTCCACCACCATTGTACCCTCCACTGTCCCAGTGTTTCCACCTCATTCCCACTGTCCCCACACCACTGTCCCCACCACCACCGTTCCCACCACTGTCCACTGTCCCCCCTGTTCCCACCATTGTCCCCACCACTGTCCCCACCACTACCGTCCCCACCACTGTCCCACTGTCCCACTGTCCCCACCACTGTCCCGCTGTCCCCTCACCACTGTACCCACCAACACCGTCCCCACCACTGTCCGCACCCCCACTCGGTTTTCCAGGGGGGGGGGGGGTTCGAACCAGTAATGACCCCCCCCCTTTTCATGAGAGCCTGGGGGGGGGGTCGGGGCTAGAATCGGTAAGGGTGACCACCCCGGGTTTTTTCTTTTTTCCGGAGAGGGGGGGGGGAGGGGTTCGAACCGGTAGTGACCCCCCCCGGTTTTCCGCCAGCAGCGGTAGAACACGCTCTTTCGAATATGTTCATCGTCGCTGTCTTCGTCGTCGTCCCCCTTCAGGGTCGGCGGCACCGGCAGTAAGGCCTTCGCCATCGAACGTTGGAGCGGATGCTCCTTGCCTCCTTCCCCCTCCGCCTGCTCCAAAGGTCCCTGAATGCCCCGTGGAGACCCAGACCGCCAGAGGCCTAGGGCGGGCCAGACACGCCCTCTGGCCGCGACTCTCGATTCTCGATCTGCGTCATCTTCTTCCTCCTCCTCCTTCTCCTCCTCGCCTCCCTCCTTCTCCTCCCTTTCCTCCTCCTATCCCTCCTCTTTCGTCCTTCCCCGTTCCTCCTCCTCCTCCTCCTCCTCCTCCTCCTCCTCCTCCTCCTTCGCCTCCTCCTGCCTCCCTCCTCATGACATCCTCACCCTCCTCCTGGATCCCCGACATCCCCAGCACCTGACTACTGTGCTCGCGGCGCTGCTGCTCACCCCTGCTTTCTCGCGCACGTTCTCTCAGCTGCTCCTCGAGGTCCCTCGTGGCTCCTCGTCCTCCTGGCCTCCTCTTCCTCCTCCTCCGCCTCCTCCAACTCCTCCTCCTGCTGCTGCTGCTTGTCGCCTGCCGCCCCCATCTCCTCCTCATCCCACCCTCTGCCTCCTCTTCATCCACCTGCACCTCCTCCTGCTCCTCTTGCTCCTCTTGCTGCTCTTGCTGCTCCTCATGTTCCTCCTCCTCCTCCTCCTCCTCCTCCTCCTCCTCCTCCTCCTTAGACGAGCTTGCTGGCATCTTCGAGACCATTGAGGCTACATGTACCTGGCCGTGGCAACTTCTCGTAGTTCTCGGGCGGCTGCTTCCCAAAAAATCGTCGGGCGACCGTGTGATCGGCCTCATGGCCATGGTCACCAGGCTTTGGAGCCTCTCCAGGGATGAGATTTCCAAGGAATGGTCCAGGTCCGTCGATTCTGACTGGGATGCTGCCGTCACAGGTAACTCTCCCATCCGCGAGGCTTTCCTCAAAATCTTAGATGCGGAGGTCACGCACAAGCTTGGTGGGACGTACGGGGCCGCTTTATTAGACATTAAGAGTTTCTATGACAACATTCGTTTCAGGAATCTGGTTTGTGCCGCTCTCAGGCTTGGGTACCCGCCAGTTCTGTTATTTTTGCAGCTGCAACTTTGTGTGGCACCTCGCGTCCTCTCTCAACTGGGTTCGCACTCCTTGGGATTTCAACCTACCCAAAGCATCATCCAAGGTTTGCGGGACGGCACTCGTTTCGCTCGCTGCCTCACCTTCTTCGTTTTAGAGAAGCTCCAGACCATGCATGTGGGGATGGGTGAGCGCATTTGGGTGGATGATTTGTATTTGTCTCTTTCGGGATCCAGGAGAAGGGTGGAGGAGGAGTTGGTCAGCAGCGTCGAAGATGTCAATATCATGTTTAACAAGGAAGGGCTAGCACTCGCTGACAAGAGCGTGGTTCTTTGCTCGGATCATGCCGCGGCGAAGTCTGTGGCCAAGCGTTTGAAGGCTCGTGGCATCCTCATCTCTCCTGTTTTGCAGACCTCCTACCTCGGCGTCGACACTGGGGTGGGTAAACGGCAAGCTAGAGCAGTTCGGAGGCAACGTGTCGTCAAGTCGGTCCAGCAAAATCATAAGCTTCGTCGGCTCGCCCGAGCTTCGAAAAGGTATCAAGTTACGAAACGCGTGGAACTTGCAGGACCTCAGGCTGGTGCTTTTTATGGTGCTCAGGCTTACGGGGTCTTTGGGGCTCATCTCTTGAATGCTCGTCGTCGTCTTGCTGCCGTCGCAGGATGTAACAAGAGGGGCCGATGCCTCACTACGGTTCTTGATCTGCGTACGCCAGGTATGGACCCAGGCATTCGATTTCCCATATTGCAGCTGCAGCAGTGGATGCAGGTATGGATTCATTCGCCGCAGTTTCGTGCTGGCATCATTCAGGCTTGGCCGATGGTGCTGAACCAGTTGCGAGGTATTTCTCCCGAGCATCGCACGAAGCACATTCGTGGTCCGCTTTCGGCTTTGGTGCATCAGTTGCTTTTGCTAGGCTGGGACCCAGAGCAGGCCGATCGTTGGCATGGTCCATGGAGTGATGGCGACGGCATCCCTGATTTATCCTGGAACTTTCATTCTGAGCAGCTTGTTGGCATGGATCAGACAAGAGGTTTGATTGAGGATTTCAGGAGCAGTTTGCAAGAGCAGCAATGGTCGCAGGCCAGTCATCACTACAACGGCGCTGGCCTGGAGAGCGGCGCCGACAACTACAGCTTGCGCATACTTTTGGCGCAGCTTCAGGAAGCAATGCACGGCAGGCAGTTATCGGAGTTGCTCCGGAGTATTGCAGCTGGAGGCGCTTGGATTTCTTCTCGGAAGGAAGAAGCTGGCATCCCTGTGGACCCGCTGTGCCCTAGATGTCGTCAAGCTCCAGGGACTCCTGTACACAGGCACTGGACATGCGAGGCCAACTGTGGGCACCCCGTTTACGAGCAGTCTAGTGAGTTCCTGATGGAGGCCCTTGCCCATCATGAACATGAAGCGTGCTTCTGGCATCGAGGCCTCATTCCCCGCAAGTGGACCTTGGTGGAGCCCCCTGTGGAGTCCGAGCGCTGGTTCACTACTGGGTTTAATGGGCCTCTTATTGCTGGTTGTCTTGGGAGTGGGACCCCTCAAGAACCTATGGTCATTTGTGGTGACGCCTCAGGAGGTCCCGACGCCAGAGATCCCAGATTTCGTCGTGTCGGGCTCGCCATTGTGGTCGTCAATCAGTTCGTTCCGTTCCTCTGCGAGCAGTCTATCGCTGGTCCGCTTCCTGACAGATCTCAGACAGTACCTCGTGGGGAGCTTCTGGCATTCCTGATCGCTTTGCGATTTACCGACGAGCACCTTGTTTTCGTTTCAGACAACGAAGAAGTGGTGCGGGGTTGGTGGCAGCGTCGTTGGGAGTCGCCGCAGGGGGAGTTGGCCGATCTTTGGAGGGAAGTAGGAGTTCTGCTCAGGCACAGATCGCCTGAGAAGATTGCCGTCCTTCAGATTTCGCCGCACCTCTCGCCTCAGCAGATGTGTGAAAAGCAGTATCCCAAATAAAACAAAAAAAAAAAAAAAAAAAAAAAAAAAAACATAAAGAAAAAAAAAAAAAAAAAAAAAAAAAAAAAAAAAAAAAAAAAAAAAAAAAAAAAAAAAAAAAAAAACAAAGAAAAAAAAAAAAAAAAAAAAAAAAAAAAAAAAAAAAAAAAAAAAAAAAAGAAAAAAAAGAAAAAAAAGAAAAAAAAAAAAAACAAAAAAAAAAAATAAAACAAATAGACAAAAAAAAAAACAAAAAAAAAAAAAAAAAGAAAGCAGTATCCCAAATGGATGGTGGCGGGGAATATTTTCGCTGATGAGCTGGCGGGTCACATGGCGAAGATGTTCCGTGTGTCCGAGCAGTCTCGTTTTCGTGTCCTTCAGGTCGAGCGGAAGGCGGCTTTGGTTCGGAAGCGTCTTATGAGGTCCACTCTGCAGGCCATCAACGCTGATCAGGCTTTGCGGAAGACTGAAAGAATGGGGTCCGCTGCTGATGCCGCCGCCGCTGACTTTGTCCCTCCTTTTCCTCCCCCTCCGCCTCCTCCTCCCCCGCCCAGCCCCGCTGCTGTCGCCCTCTTCTGCTCTGGACATGCAGTGGACGGCGACGGCTTGAAGTGCACGAGGTGTCGCAACTCGAGCACGAAGGCGGGGCGCACGCGCTGGCTTTCCACCTCCTGTCATCCTCTCTTGCCCTTGTCTCGGGGTCTTCTGCAGCCTCCCGCGGGGGTACAGATTCATCTGGCAGGGGGTTGGGTGCACAGCAGTCACGCCATGTGGTTTCATGAAGTTTCGAAGGTTTGGATCTGTCGAGCTTGTGGCTACTTCGGAGCTGAGCAGCTTCGAGGGCTATCGTCAACTTGCCTCCCTTCGAAGATCACCAAAAAGCGGAGGAAATACCTCTCCAGATTCGAGAGGGGACTTCCCCCCAAGTAGTCAGACGTTTATTGCTTCGCAATCGTTCCGAATCAGAATCCGAATCCTCCTCCTCCTCCTCCTCCTCCTCCTCCTCCTCCTCCTCCTCCTCCTCCTCCTCCTCCTCCCCTCCGCCTCCTCCTCCTCCTCCTCCTCCTCCTCCTCCTCCCCCTCCTCCTCCCTCTCCCTCTCCCTCTCCTGCTCCTCCTCCTCCTCCTCCTCCTCCTCCTCCTCCTCCTCCTCCTCCTCATCATCATCATCATCCATCATCTCATCATCATCATCATCATCATCATCATCCATCATCAGCATCAGCAAGCAGCAGCATCATCATCATCTATCATCATCATCATCATCATCAGCATCACAATCATCATCATCATCATGCAAAGTCATCATCATCATCATCATCATCATCATCATCATCATCATCATCATCATACATCATCATCATCATCTCATCATCATCATCATCATCCATCATCATCATCATCATCATCATCATCATCATTCATCATCATCATCAATCATCATCATCATCACATCAGCATCATCATCCATCATCATCATCATCATCATCCATCATCACATCAGCATCATCATCATCGATCATATCATCATCATCATCATCACTCTCCCCCCATCATCATCATCATCATCCATCTCCTGCTCCTCCTCCTCCCTACTCCTCCTCCTCCTCGTCCTCCTCCTCCTCCCCCCCCTCTTCCTCTCCTCCCCCTCGCTCCTCCTCCTCCCCTCCTCCCTCCTCCTCTCCTCCACCTCCTCCCTCCTCCTCCTCTCTCCTCCCCTCCTCCTCCTCCTCCTCCTCCTCCTCCTCCTCCTCCTCCTCCTCCTCCTCCTCCTCCTCCTCCTCCTCCTCCTCCTTCCTCCTCCTCCTCCCGCTCCTCCTCCTCCTCCTCCTCCTCCTCCTCCTCCTCCTCCTCCTCCCCCTCTTCCCCTCTTCCTCCTCCTCCTCCTCCTCCTCCTGCCTCTCCTCCTCCTCCTCCTCCTCCGTCTCCTCCGCCTTTCTTCCTCATACTCCTCCCCCTACCGCCTCCGCCGTCTCCTCGTCTCCTCGTCCTCCTCGTCCTCCTCCTCCTCCTCTTCCTCCTCCTCCTCCTCCTCCCCCTCCTCCTCCTCCTCCTCCTCTGATTAGTTTTCCCAGTTTTATGATGAGTAGTACTATTTGTATAACTCGTGGTATAATTCGAATCAGTAGTCTTATTATTACTATTGATATTATTAGTGTTGACTGGTTTGGTTGATGCTTCTATTTTCTGTTATCTTCTTATTATTCCTTCTCCTTCTCCTCCTCCTCCTCCTCGTCCTCCTCCTCTACCTCCTCGTCCGCCTCCTCCGCATCCGCCTCCTCCTCCGCCTCCTCCCCTTCTGCTCCATCCCTACTCCTCCACCCCTCCTGCTCCTCATCCTCCCTCCGCCCGTCTCCTCCTCGATCTCCCACGCCCGCTGCCGCCCCCCAAGGGCCTTCATCTTGCTGTCCGCCCTCTTCAGCCTCCGGCCCGCCTCGGCGGTGATGGTGCGCTTCTTCTTGCCGCGGCTCGCCCAGTTCGAGAACGGCCTGGCGTGGGACACGCAAAAGGACACACCAGAACCGTGCCTCCTCCTTGGAGGCGTGCGCCTTGACACGAGCACATCGTACAGCGATCTCGTAGCACACCGTTCTCCGAGCGGCACGGCCAGAAGCGCCCGCCACGGAGCTTATGCCATCATCAGCGCTTAACCGACCCCTACCCCCATGGGCGGGGCCTTGGTCCCACTGGCTGATTGACCCCCCTAGACAGGGATACGGGCCGGTTCTTTCGGGTTTCGAGAGGCACATCCCAAGCTTGGGGGGTGAGATGGTGGGGGTCTGGATGGGATGGGGATGGGGAGAAGGGTCGGTTAGACGATACTGAACTATAATCGGCGGCGAGCCTGGGGGAGAAGTGAGAAGGAGAAGGCCTTCTCAGAAGCCTCTGAAATCCCACGGCCTTCTGAGAAATATTATATAGTCGGACTTGATTGGACAGGACGCGCGAGAGGACACAAGACCCTCCCAAGGGCCACATCGCCATAGGAATGTAGGAGGCACGGGTCGCGAGATACAGGACACGAGGGTACTCTTGATTTGGGAGGGTCGGCCTACTAATCAGGGCCGACTGTAAGCCATCCCCGAAGACAGGGAAGGCCGGAGGGCTTCTGAGAAGCCCCGCTGCCTTCTGAGAAGGCCTTCTCCTTCTCAATTCCCCCCTCGCTCGCCGCCGACAGTCGGCCTTGAGTGGACCGGACACGCGAGAGGACACACGACCCTTCCGAGGGCCACATCGCCATAGAAGTGTAAGAAGGCACGTGTCGCGAGGCACAGGACACAAGGGTACCCTTGAGCTGGCAAGGTCGACCTACTAATCCAGGCCGACTATACTCCGCAAACCTCGCCCAAGGTACGTGCCGACCAGGATTTCGAGGCGCATCGGGCAGTGCCGACAAGGGCCTCCCAGGAGGCCGAAAAATGGGGGAACGAGGGAGAAGCAGCGGTATCGATGCCTTGTCCCCCTCTGACCCCTCGCTCGCCGCCGATAATCATCAGCATCGTTTATCCGACCCCCATCCCCAGCGGCGTGGCCTGGGTCCCACTGGCCGATTTACCCCCCTAGATGGGGATATAGGCCGTTTCCTTCGGGTTTCGAGGGGTGTATCCCCAATTGGGGTGGTAATTTGGTGGGGGTCTCGAAGATGATGAGGATGGGGATGGGGGTCGGTTAAACGATGTTGCTTGTCGGTGGTGTTGGGAACCAAATTGCAGGAAATCACGAATCACACTATCCTACATCTCCTACATGCGAACGCGTCGAACGAAAACGACACAGCGAATTGCAGGAATGCGCGAGCCACGCGTTCCCTCAACAACGAAACCTACATCGCCGTTAGCGTGTCTACGGTGGAGGGGGGGTGAGCAGGGACCGACCGTCCCGGCATTCCCATTGGCCTACCACGAAAAGTTATCAGAACCCAAATGTGTTCTAAAACCAAAAACACGATCGACCCACGAACCTGGAAAGGAATCTAGAAATATAAGGCTTGGCAAGGTTTCAAAGACACCTGATTGGGCGACGGGCAAACGCAATGCTGAATGTATCGATCTTGATGTACTGTGCCGAAGGCTGTGCTGTGCTGCGCCCTGCTGAATTGCAATGTGCCATGCCGCGATTGTGCTCTATAGCGTTGTGGATCGAGTCCTCCTTTGCATCTGCGTCCTGACCGAACTGATCTGGATCTTAAGCTCGAGCTGCCTCAGCACATAGTCGTAGTAGCTGCCCCAGAGCTAATTGACAGGGGAACATACTAGGAGGACGCGCCGCGGAACGTCCCAGGGGACGCGCCAGGCGACGTGCCAGGGGACGTGCCACAGGGGACGCACCGCGGGACGTGCCAAGGGGATGCGCTACGGAACGTGCCAATGGACGTGCCACCTCATGCTAGACATAGGCCTGAACGAACTGGACACGTGAGGACAAGTGGTTCGCTCGAGACATCCTCAACACATTCTTGCTCGGGATAACCATGATAGATACCCCTCCTGGGTGGCCTGGACACGTAAAAACACGTGGTCCTTGCTTTGGGAGATCATGTTAGATATCCCCCATGGGTGGCCTGGACACTTAAACATGATCGGCCCACGAACCCGAAAGGAATATAGGAACGTAAAAAAAGAAAAAAAAAAGAAAAAAAAAAGAAAAAATAAGAAAGAAGACAAAAGGGCTATTGCAAAAGTGTTTCATCAAAGACCCCTGAAATGGGCGACGGGCAACGCAATGCTGAACGGTATCGATACTTGATGTACCGTGCCGAGCGGCTGTGCTGTGCTGCGCCGTGCTGAATTGCAATGTGCCATTCCGCGATTGTGCTCTATTGCGTTTGGATCGAGTCCTCCTTTGCATCCGAGTTCCTGAACCGAAATGATCTGAGCGTAAGCTCGAGCTGCCTCAGCACATAGCAGCTGCCCCAGAGCCAGTTGACAGGGGAACATGCCAGGAGGACGCGCCGCGGAACGTCCCAAGGGACGCGCCAGGCGACGTGCCAAGGGACGTGCCACGGGGACGCACCGCGGGACGTGCCGAGGGGACGCGCTACGGAAAGTGCCAGTGGACGTGCCACGGGACGTGCCAGGGGACGCGCCGCGCGACGTGCCAGGGGGAGTCGCGACGGGACGCGCCACGGAACGTGCAAGGTTGCAATGCTGAGTGCATCGATCTTGATGTACCGTGCCGAGGGCTGTGCTTCGCTGCACTGTGCTTAACTGCGATGTGCCATGCCGCGATTGTGCTCTATAGCGTTGTGGATCGAGTCCTCCTTTCCATCCGAGTCCTGACCGAACAAATCTGGATCTGAATAAGCTCGAGCTGCCTCAGCACATAGTAGCTGCCCCAGAGCTAATTGACAGGGGAACCTGCCAGGAGGACGCGCCGCGGAACGTCCCAAGGGACGCGCCAAGCGACGTGCCAGGGGACGTGCCACGGGGACGCACCGCGGGACGTGCCGAGGGGACGCGCCGTGCCGAGGGCTGTGCTTCGCTGCACTGTGCTTAACTGCGATGTGCCATGCCGCGATTGTGCTCTATAGCGTTGTGGATCGAGTCCTCCTTTCCATCCGAGTCCTGACCGAACAAATCTGGATCTGAATAAGCTCGAGCTGCCTCAGCACATAGTAGCTGCCCCAGAGCTAATTGACAGGGGAACCTGCCAGGAGGACGCGCCGCGGAACGTCCCAAGGGACGCGCCAAGCGACGTGCCAGGGGACGTGCCACGGGGACGCACCGCGGGACGTGCCGAGGGGACGCGCTACGGAACGTGAAAATGCGTGGTCCTTGCTCGGGGCAACCATGTTAGACATCCCCCTGGATGGCCTGGACACATTCAAACACATGGTGCCAGCTCGGGAAACCATACTATACACACCCCTGAATAGCCTGGACTCGTTGCAACACGTGGTCCTTGCTCAGAACAATCATGTTAGATACCCTCCTGGGTGGCCTGGATACGAAAAAACACGTGGTTCAAGCTCGGGACAACCATGTTAGATATCCCCCTGGGCGGCCTGGACACGTAAAAACATATGGTTCCAGCTCGGGACCACCATGTTAGATCCCCCCTGGGTGGCCTGCACACGTTAAAACACGTGGTCCAGCCCACCCAGGGGGGGGATATCTAACATGCGGTCGTCTGGAGCTCAGGAGGGCTCAGGAATGGCCAGAGGCGCCTGGAGGCAACAAAGAAGCACGAATCGATACCAAATGCAACTAAACTCTCGACGTTCAGTTCCGAGTCCCAGGAAGGATCCAGGAGGCCCCTCTCAGATATCCCCTGAGTGGCCTGGACACGTGAAAGCACGTGGTTCCAGCTCGGGACAACCATCTTAGACACCCCCTGGGTGGCCTCGATAGGTGAAACACGTGGTTCCAGCTCGGGACCAACATGTTAGATACCCACGTGGGTGGCCTGTACACGTGAAAACACGTGGCTCCAGCGCGGGACCACCATGTTAGATACCCACCTGTGTGGCCAGGACACGGGAAAACGTAGTACACGGGAAAACGTGGTACCAGCTCGGGACCACCATGTTAGATACCCACCTGGGTGCCCTGGACACGTGAAGCGACGTGATTCCAGCTCGGGCAGAGCATGTTAAATACCCTCCTGTGTGGCCAAGGAAATCCTGGAAAAACAAGTCAATTAGTCGAGACATCCTCAAAGTTCCTGCGAGCGGGACGCGGCACGCGAGAGACATCCTCTGAATTCCTGCGAGCGGGACGTGAAAACAAGCAGTTCGCCTGAGACATCCTCTGAATTCTGGCTCCCCACGATGCCCCCGCTCGTCGAGACATCCCCCAACTCTGCAAAACCAGCGTTTCGCTCGAGACGTCCTCAACAAATTCCGAAGAACAAGCGGTTCGCCTGAGACGTCCTCAAAATAATTCCGCCGGCGTCCTTCGAACTTATCATTTATCGCAAGATAATTCCGCCGGCCTCCTTCAAGTCGAAACCGGGGGTAACAATACTAAAAGAGAACCCTGGGCCTACGCCCTTTCCGGGAAAAACACATGGCGCCAGCTCGGGACAACCATGCTAGATACCCCCCTGGGTGGCCTTAACACGAAAAAACACGTGGCTCCAGCTCGGGAGAACCATGCTTGATATCCCCCTGGGTGGCCTGGATATGTAAAGACACGAAGTTCCAGCTCGAGACAACCATGTTAGATACCCCTCTGCGTGGCCTGGATACGCTGAATCCGCGCTCCCGCTCAATACATCCTCGCAATGTCTTCCCTGGAGATGCCCCCAAAGCGCCACCACCTGTCTCACGTTTCTGTTTTGGGACATGTGTTCGGGTAGCGCTGTTCGGCCCTCCGTGCATTTCCTGATAATTCCGAGGTGGACCCGACGCCATGTTAGATACCCCCCTGGGCGGCCTGGGCACGTAAAAACAGGTCGCTCCAAGTCGGGACAATCATGTTAGATACCCCACTGGGTGGCCTGGACACATAAAACCACGTGGTGCCAGCTTTGGCAACAACTTTAGATACACCCCATGTGTGGCCTGGACACGTTAAAACACGTGGTGCCAGCTCGGGACAACCATGTTAGATACCTCCCTGGGTGGCCTTAACACGTGAAAACGTGTGTGCCAGCTCTGGGCAACCATGTTAGAGACACCCCTGGGTGGCGTGGACACGTTAAAACACAAGTCCTTGCTCGGGACAACCATGTTAGATACCCCCCTGCGTGGCCTGGATACGCTGAATTCGCGCTCCCGCTCCAGACATCCTCGCAGTGTCTTCCCTGGAGAGGCACCCAAAGCGGCACCCCCTGTCCAGAGCAAGAGAACATCACTTTCCTGGATTGGGATATGCGTTCGGGTAGCGCTTTTTGGCCCCCCGTGCGTTTCCTGATAATTCGGCGCTGGGCCTGACGCCATGTTGGATATCCCCCCTGGGCGGCATGGACACGTGAAAAAACACTTGGTTCCAGCTCGGGACAGTCGTGTTAGATATCCCCCTCGGGTGGCCTGGACAGGTAAAAACACGCGGTGCCAGCTCGGGACAACCATGCTATATGTTGGCGGCGCGCAGAAGGGGGGTGGAGGGAGGGGGGAAGGCTTCTTAGAAGGAGGCTGCTTCTTAGAAGGCGGCGGCCTCACATCTATACATAAGGACCGCGCCTTTCAAGAAGCAGGGGTGCTTCTAAGAAGCCTGCCCCCCTCCCCCAACCCCCCTCTGCGCGTGGCCGAATATATCTCCCTGGGTGGCCTGGACACATGAAAACACGCGGCTCCAGCGCAAGACCACCACGTTAGCTGACCCTCCCGGGCTTCATGACCCGAACGGGTCTGGGGCTTTCGGGAAAGCACGTGGTTACAGCGCAAGACCACCATGTTAGAGACCCCTCCTGGGCTTTCATGGCTCGCACGGGCCTGGGGCTTTCGGGAAAACACGTCGTTCCAGCGCAAGACCACCATGTTAGAGACCCCTCCTAGGCTTTCATGGCTCGCACGGGCCTGGGGCTTTCGGGAAAACACGTCGTTCCAGCGCAAGACCACCATGTTAGAGACCCCTCCTGGGCTTTCATGCCTCGAACGGGCCTGGGGCTCTCGGAGGCACGTGCTGGAGGCCCCCAGAGGTTTTATCGGCCACCGGAGATCCCCGGAGGGGGGGGTGGGGGGCGAAGCGTCGACGCGCAGGCGAAGAACTGCCCGCAGGGAACCGCTTGAGCAAGGAGCAGGGAGCGAGGGCCCTCCGAGGCCGAACAGGGCGAACAAAAACCTCGCGTCGTGATCTGTTCTCCCTAACCCCAAAGGGTCTTTCAAATAAAACCCCGGGGCAATACTGGAAAAATCAATCATTTGTCCGCCGGCTTATTGACGGATTGGGACCCCGACAATAATTGGGAAGTCATTATTCTCGTCGGCGGATGCATGAGAGGTCATGAGAAGTGCTCAACAATCTCATCGCTCAACGCCTGGCGGACTCCTCCTCCAAGGAGACCGCCAGGCGTTGAGGAGGAGGAGGGGGAGGGGGAGGGGGAGGGGGAGGGGGAGGAGGAGGAGGAGGAGGAGGAGGAGGGAGGAGGAGGAGGAGGAGGAGGAGAAACCGGAGGAGAGGCGGAGGAGGGAGGAGAAAGAGGAGGAAAAGGAGTGGAGGAGGAGGAGGAGGAGGACAGAGGAGGGCCGAGGGGAAGGAGGAGGGAGGGGAAGGAGGAGGAGGAGGGACGAGTTCCTATTACCCGCCGAGAGTTTAGGGGGGGACGAGGAGGGAGGAGGGAGGGACGAGGAGGGGAAGGAGGAGGAGGAGGCACGAGGGGGGGGGGGCATCATGAAGGACCCCTGGCGGTGAACTCCGGCGGTTCTGGGCCCGTGCGGCCCCGAAGGCGGCGGCGGCCCGCGAAGGCGGCGGCGGCCCGCGGCCGGAGCGCAGCGCCTCCGAGCGCCGGGGAGTGCCACCCAGGGCCAAATTTTTTAGGTCTGGCCATGCTCCCCTGCAGGCAGCTTTGTTGAACGAAAAATGCAAAGATACTCCAAAAGTGTGCCCAAATAGTCAAGAAAATAAAAGAACATCGCCCCCACACTGTTTGTTTGACTGTTTCTGGATATGAGTATCGTTTGACCGACCGATCCCCATCCCCAACGGCGCGGCCTGGGCCCCACTGACCGATTTACCCCCCTTGGATGAGGACATGGGTCGTTCCCTCCGGGTTTCGAGGGGTGCATCCCCAACTGGGGTGGTAACTTGGTGGTGCTCTCGAAAGGGGATGGAGATGTTGAGCAGGGACCGACCGTCCCGGCATTCCTATAGTCCTACCACGAAATGTTTCTAGGACCCAAACATGTTCCAAAAACGAAAACAATGCTCTTAGAACATGAACCCGATGTGTTCAAACAAGACAGGTTCCGCCAGAAATGTTTGTTTTGCGAGCACGTCGTGGACACCGCAAACAGCCTCTCGGAACATGGCTTGGTGGGGCTATAGGCGAGCCAGGACGCCTCGCCACAGCTGGACTCGAAGGGGAAGGAAATGGGGGGCGCTGCACTCCGAAACTAAATGGCGCGGGTCCCCCGGGGACGAGGAGAAGGAGGAGGAGGAGGAGGAGGAGGAGGAGGAGGAGGAGGGAGAGGAGGATGAGGATGAGGAGGGAGAGGAGGAGGAGGAGGAGGAGGAGGAGGAGGAGGAGGAGGAGGGGGAGGAGGAGGATTTTTCCAGTGCGCCGCTGCCAACCAACCTCCAGAGTGCAAGAGATGCAGGGGTTGCCTGGCAGGGAAAAGAAAGTCACGCAACCCAGCTCATGGAGATCTTGGAGGGCGGGAGGCCCTTGCAAATACGCCGTAAAACCTCGAGCTGGTGCTTAGTAATGGCATGCGGGCCAAAAGCGGCCACAGGACAGGGCTCCCGCAAGGAATCAGGGCGAGCTATTGCCCAGGAGCCGCATTCACCGCAAAAGGTGAAATCACCTTTCTGCCACAGCACGTGCGTAGGGTGGACCGCCTTGCCAGCGACCCATGGCTCAGCACGCTCGGGGGGCGGATCGAGCCTCAGGCGGCGCCAGAGGGAATCATCCCTGGCGGCCAGGGCCCGACCTGGCCACACCCACTTTTTGACAGGGACCTCCTCCGCCTCCACCATCGGCAGGGCAAGCAGAGCGGAGCCTCGCGCGGAGCGATGGGGCAGCGTCGGAGATCGAGGCCTTGCACCTGTCACACGTCCAGAAGCCAGACACGAACTCCCAAACGTGCGACGAACACCTAACATCGGCTTCGATCCACCGACGCCTGCGGAGCACAAGATCGATGGGCTGCTTGCGCAGCCTGCGCTCAGGATCAGCCTTGAGGGCAGCACACTCGAGGGTGATAGAGGCATTGCGCTTGAGGGTATCACAGGCATTGCCAACGAGCTCGTTATAATTCTGCACAACTCCCTCAGGCACCTGGCATTCAAGAGCACGCAAGTTAGCGAGCTCGTCCGCGACAGAGTTAAGCACAACATGGTCCCAGTCTACAGAGTCGCCAAAACGGGCTAGCTTTTGGGCGTCGTCCAGCAAGTGGCTGGGAACATGAGAGACCTGGAATTGACCAGAGCGCTCCGAGAGGAGCTGCCAGAATTCCCACCAAAGATCAAAATTTGCCAGCCTGGCAGAGGCCGCTCGGCCAGCCAGGAAACCTTTGACGACGTTGGCATGGTCGGTGACCACGCGCAGATCTTGGGCAGGATCAACGCATCGAAGGCACTCAACAATAGCCGCAAGCTCTGCGCGGGGTACCGTCTGCCGAACAGAGTCGAGTGCACCTGTGACTCCACAATCCCAGTCGAAGCCATCGCTCGGACAGAGCCGCACAAAGGCAAAAGCAACTCGACGGAGAACAGGAAACCTGGCAAACTGGCCACCAGTGCCGTCTGTGGCGCAAAGACCTCCTGGCAGACAGCCTGGAGACAAAGCCCCAGGACAACGCCGCCCCAGGAGCTCCCTGGATCCAGGAACAGGGGGGGGGGGGGGTTAAACCAAGAAAGGGGAATGAGTCCTCGAACCCAGAAGCACGGAAACTGCCCAGCTTCTTGCAGCGCGCTGCGCCTAAGATGCTGAGCGTCGACAATCTCCTGGTCCTGCGACGACGCATTGCACATGCATCCCCAAAACCTGTGGCAGGAGGTCTCGGAGTCACGCTGGCAGCGCCGACATATAAGGTCAGGGGCCACCTGGGCATTGCGCCTTCTCTCCTCGGTCCAGTAGCCTCCAGAGACCAAGAGCCGAATCACAGCCGCGAGGTCCCGACGCCCGTCCTTATCGAGGGAGGCAACAAGGTCCCAGACGTGATGCAGGGAGACAGAACCCTGGATCCCAGCGCCATCCAGCCACCCTGAAGCCTGGCGCCACTGAAGCGCGCCGATCGATTCATCAAAGGCCTCAAGGAGAGGGCCTAGGAGGGCCACGCCCATCTCCCATCATCTGCCACCCATCACCGCAAGGCGCAATGAGAGTGAAAGGTGAGGGGCATTGCCATCCTACAGACAGAATCGTGGCTTGAAGAGCAGCCATCGGCCCACGGACCCAGGCCCACCCTTTTCGGACCTTGGCCAAAGAGGTCGCCCAGTGTCGGGCCAAGCGATGGTGGAGACCAGAACGCCCCGCCAAGCGAGCAAACAACGACTTGACAACGCGACGGACGTAGACCTGGAGGGGGCCCTGGCCATAGCCGAAAGTGAGGCGGATGGCTGTAGTGGCACACGCTCCTCGCTGAGGGGTCTTGCTGGCCGCACGGGCCATGCTGCGAAGACCTCTGAGCATGGAGGGGGAGACGCCGTGGATCTCTGGCGCCCACATGGCCTTCGCATAAGCACTCGGATAAAACAACTTACTGGCCTGCCTGCAAGTGCGCCCAAAACCAAAAAGCTTACTAGTGGCATCTCGCCCTTTGAAAAAGCGGGTCTTCCTGACGGCCACGGTCCTCCTGGCGCCCAAGGCGGCGTCGTGCCCCAAGTCCCTGGCAGCCAGAGCCATCGAGAACTCGCAGCCCTCACGGACAGCAATCCTGGAAAGCTCAGCCCGAAGGCCAGGCGAAGACGCCAGCAGATGGGACTTATCCAGGGACAACTGACAGCGACGCCTCCTGAGGCCAGTGAGGAGGGCACGCAGCAGGATGGGGAAGGTGGCAGCGATGGAGGAATGCGTGCCAAAAAGGCGAGCTGAGATGTCGTCAACCCACTCCCGCAGCCGCAGACCACCAACCGATCCATTGGCTCCTGTAAGGGGTTGGTGCAAATGGGCACGAGCGAGGGAGGTGGCCTGGCCACAGCCAGCCAACATACCCCCATGAGCCAGGATCCCAGGGTGAACATCGCCCTCCAACGACAAATGCCGATCCCCCAAGTACAGGTAAATGGCCAGGGCCAACAGACGGAGTGGGTAATCTAATTGGCAGGCAGCTTCCACCAAGTCCTGAAGACAGACTTGGTCATAATACTTCTTCAGGTCAAGCAACAGGCCCCCGACCTGAAACCCGCTGTGGAGGGCGAGTTCCGTTTCAAGCTCGTCGAGCCAACCGGCAGCATCAGCCGAACCACCAACGGTCTGGTCCCAGGGGCCGTGCGCCTCACGGTCCCAGGCCGTGACGAATGGCTTCCTGATGCGCAAAAGGAGAGTGTAAACAAAGCCTAGCAGCGCAATGGGTCGTTCCCCCCCGTCAGGCTTCGGAATGAGGGCGAGCGGCGCAAAGAGCTGCTGGAAAGGCAAAGCGCACTGCTCCTCAATGGACTCGAGTAGCTGTATTAGGTGGGTCTTGGCATCTTCGCTAGCATCCTTAATTAAACGCGGCTCAATAAAATCCAAGCCCTGGCCCCTGGGGTCAGGCATCGACTTGAGCGCGCGATTGAATGTGCGAAGGTCAATGGGCGGCAAACGCGGGGACGACCGAGCACGCTTACGCAGAGCAGCCAACGCAGCCCTCGCTTCAACCTTATCGCGCTGTTGCCAGATGGCCGTCCAAGCGGCTGCTTCATAATCTAAAAGCTGATCCAGGGCTGAGCAGGGTCCATCCTCGCCGATCTTTTCGGCCGCCAGGGGGCCCAGGGAGGGCTTAAGCAAACGGCGGGCCGGCCCCGCAGACCTGAGGAGCGCGCCCTGGAGCCAAGCCTTCCACGAGGCCTTCTGAGCCTGAAGGGCGTCACGGTGGGACTTCTCAGACACCTGCTGAAGTTCAGATAACAAGTCATGCAGCCCGTCAAAAGGTATATCGGGAATCTGCTGAAAACGAGTCCTCCACAAGTTAGAGCACACTGGCCAGCATCTGAAGGGTCCGACGGGGAGGGGGACACCTGCTGAGAAAGCCAATCCAGAGTGGCACGAAATTGGGCAGCATGCTCTCGGTGAGGCTGCGGCGGGATGTCATCAATGGAGTCCTGTCGGACAAGCTTGAGCAACAGCTTCAGCTTGACACAGGCGGCCTGCCAGAAACGGGCGTCACGATCAGCCTGGCACGGCCCTTCAACCTGGGCGGCCATGAGGGGCGCCCAACGCAACCTGGGCTCCTGGCAACGACCAGTATACTGGAAAACCTGGTCCTGCGTCAAGCCAAGCCTCGAAAAAGCCCCCAGCTCAAGAGCAACCGTCCAAGTAGACAACTGGGCCCCTACATCGAGGGAGGCCTGAATGTTGTCATGCTCTAGCTTAAGGAGACTGGCAGCAGCATAGTTGGCCGTGAAGAAGCCTGGCCGCTTACGTTGCAGCAGCTGAGCCCGCACCAAGAAGTGCGGCCAGGCTTCTACAGGGGCAACAACGCCTTTGACAGGAAGAGGTTTGGGTCGCATGGCCTTCCAAACCTTGATGGCCCTGGGAGACGCCGAGGCCAGAAACCCTCAAGCAGCATGCGTGCCCCAAGGCACTGGAATGAGCGACCTAAGCTGGACGGCACTAGAAAAGCAAGCGGAGACTAAAGCGTAATCGATCCGACTGGTGGTGACTCCAGAGCACGTAACCGAAACACCAGGCATTTGCACAGGGACGAGGCCGAGGGGCTCCAGCCAACCTGACTCCTCGAGAACACTCTGGTCAACCTGCCAGTCACCCACCACGAGGGCGGGAACACCTGCCGCACTCAGATGGGCGCCGAGGTCCGCCAGCAGCTCGAGGTTCTGACCGTTGAGCTCGCCCCCCGTGACGAGGTAGACAGGGGCGATGGTCAGGGAAACCTTCCGAAGCCTCAGAGTGCACAGTAGCCACCGAGCCGTGCCAGCGGTAGTCCATTCACCCGCCTCACAAGTCAATTGCGAGAGCCCTAGATGAGAGCGGGCAGCCACAAGGACACCTGACGATGCATCATCAGCAAGCGTGGGCTCAGCGGCCTGCGCCACAACCTTCCAGCCCAGCTTATGTAGCTTCTTGACCATCGCCTGGATCTTGGAGCCGCGCATCCTGTGCTCAACGAAAATGATGACACCCGCCGAGCACCCAGCAACCCACCTGCACGCGGCGGGGCCCCACACGCTGATGTTGGAGTAGACAATGGACAAAGAGCGCTGCGAGGCGGTGTCGCAGACGCTGTCAGGGTCGGGCCCCGAGCCATGATCCTCATCCTCAACTTGCAATACTTGGTCGCCGTCCAAACCACTAGGTTCACCACAGGTAGATTGCTCCAACCCCGCAGGCAGCATAACTGGCGTGGACGGCCCTGCACCGAGTGCACCTGGCGAATCAGGATTCCCAACAGCACAAACAGGAGATTCACCAGTGGCGACGATGGCCTCGGTAAAAGCCGAACCCGATCCAGCAGATGCCGCCACCGAAGAGGAGCCCGTACAGCAAGCACATGTGGCGTCGTCTGCCGCGCCTCCAGCAAGACACGCGCCGCGGGATCCCGCACTGCGGTCTTGGCTGAGCCAACCTGCAGCAGGTGCCGTCCGCGGGGCCATTGCCTTCGCAGGCACGGTGAGTGAGCGCCCAACGCACGAAATCGAAGGAGACAAGGAAGCACCAGAAAAGGTCGCCACAAGCGGGGACGAGGAGAAGGAGCTGCCTGCCGTCGAAGTGGACGGTGCCGAAGAGAGAGAACCTGAAGAGGCCGATCTTGAGTAGGTACTCAAAGACGAGCTGCAGGTAGATGCGCTGTCACACCAGTGACCACCATTAGCAGAGCTAGGAGCAGGCTCGCGAGCCTCAACCTTGGCCCGAGCCGCAGCCGCCTTGGCCCGTGCGATGGTGTCAGAGCGCGCCTTCGCGATCCTCTTCTCCTTGCCGGTCGGCTCAGCAGGGGTGGCAGCAACGATGGGCACAGCCTTCGCCTCCTCAGCCGCAGGCACCTGCGGTGAAGCTGCACCCTGGCTAGCCGCGACTGGAGAAGCCGCAACGCCAACTGACCCATCCGTAGTCTCGCGCTTCTTACGCAGCTCACCCATGCGCTTCTGGCACGCCTGCTGGTGCTCCTTCTATTGGGACGTAACGCTCTTGAGCGCTTCATGCAAGAGGGTCTTGACCGGCTGCGACTGCTCAAGCTTGAACTTGTCAAAGCCCTCGCGGTCCTCAGCCGAGAAAGCAGGCGCCGAGACGTCCAACTCCTCCCCAAAATCGAGCTTGATCTCCTCAGCGGAGTCCTTGAAGAGGTCATCGAGAGAAATGACATTCTTGACGGGAGTAGGCTCAACATCCTTAAGCACTCCGACGGCCAGCGTACGAGTGGCTTGCTCAAGAATATCAGCGTTCTCCATGTCCTTGGCCATGAGCTCGTCCAGGAGCTTGTCAAGGTCGCTGGCCTTCTTGTCGAGTACCGCACGGCGGGCCAGGGCCTTGTCGAGCTTCTCCTGGGAAGCCTTCCTGGCCTGCGAGGCACGCTGCCACTCGGCCTGAGGCGTCGCCCGGGGCTGGGGCGGCGGCTTGGGCACGAACTGGGAGAGCAACTTCTGGGCCAACTCAGGCGCAAGGTGCGAGGCAGCTTCCTTGACCGCCGCAAGAGCTTGAGGAGGGATGGCTTCGGAGGGCCGATTCTGCAGCTGCAGCGCCAGAGTACCTTTGCGCCAGCGCCCCTTGGACTTGCCGCCACCATCACCCCATCCTGATTCTTCAGCGCCTGCGTACGACAGCATCTGGCCGCCGACGCCAGAGGGGCTGGGAGGGTGACGCTGGGACTGACATCCGACACAGAAGTTGCGCCGCTTGGCCAGGAGGTCATTCCACGTCCAATGGCCACAAGCGCACACAGTGTACAAGCGAACACCACGAATATGCCCAGCCTTGGCACCCCCAGGCGGCACTCGGACCCAGGGCTGCCTCGTCCAAGTGTCTTCCGCATCGTCGGGGATATGCCACGGGGCGGGGACCATCGCGGCGTCGTAGCAACTGGCGCCGTGAGGAGCACACGAGAAATGGGCTGCCAGAGGCCCGTGCAGTACTGGCAAAAGCTGTCAGGCGCGAGGCCTTGGCACTGCCGCGGAATAGCGGTATCCACTTGTTCCGCTGGGGAACTCAAAACCTTGAGCCAAAATGGCTACGGAGGGGGAGGAGGAGGAGGAGGAGGAGGAGGAGGAGGAGGAGGAGGAGGAGGAGGAGGAGGAGGAGGAGGAGGAGGAGGAGAGAGAGAGAAGGTGGTGGGGAAGAGGAAGATGAGGAACGAGGACGAGGACGAGGAGGAGGAGGAGGAGGAGGAGGAGCATCGGTTCCACGACGCCGAGGAAACTCCTCCCGCAGGCGTGGGCGCGAGGGCGCGACTTCCCGCTGGGGCGCGCTCTGCGGGGGGCGCGCGGGCCCCGGCCGCCGCCCCCGCGGCCCCCGCGGCCGAGCGCGGCCGCGCTCGGCCCGGGTCGGGCACGTCCGCCGGCAGGCACGTCTCGGGAGAAGCACCGAACATTCGAGGAGGAAAGAGCACGCCAGAAACATCAAAGGTTGTGGCGGCGCTCCGCGCGGGCTTCTTGGATCCGCGCCTGGACCCCCTCTCCCCGGCGCGCGGAGCGCGCCAGGGGTGGCGCCGGAGGTGCCGCCAGGGGGCCCAGGTGCGGATCCAAGAAATCCGCGCGGAGCGCCAAAAGTTTATGTTTCCGGCGTTTTTTTTCTCTTCGGGATCAAACATGGTCAAGAAGTACTCAAAAGTTGATACAAATAGTGGAAGAGTCCTCCCTGGACCTCTGGACTGCGTTTTAACTACTCTTGAATATTCCCTCCTGTAGGGGGGACGTGCCCGACACTGGAGGGGAAGAAGACGGGGACCATGCCCAAGACTGAAGCGGAAACGCTGTCGGCCTTGGCCACCGTCGACTTTGGTCCGCGTCCATTCGTGGATCATCCTCACGGATGGGCGACGGCCGACGTGGACCACGACCACGATCGGCATCGACAAGATCCCGCGACGTATTGGTCATGGTCCCCGTGTCTCTTTCCTCGAGAGCACCGCCGCCCTCGGCCGAAATGGGGGCCGCGGCGGGGGCGGCAGACCCGCGCGCGCGGCTGCACGCCAGGGCCCAGAGCTCAGCGGGCCCTGGAAACGACAGGGCCAGTTCTCTCACCGGCCACTCTTGTAGAGGCCTTCTAGATGGGGTCGGAGTAGATGGGGTCGGAGGATCACGCCGAATCGCCGATACATCGGCGATACATCGTCGATGCATCGGCGATGCATCGGCGATGCACCGGCGATGCATCGTCGACGTCGAATCGGGCTGCACATCGAGCCGCATCGGCGATGCATCGGCGATGCGGCGCGATCATCCGACCCCATCTACTCCGACCCCATCTGGGAGGCCTAGATCTTGCCGGTCCCGCCGCCGTTTTTGTGCCCGGTCCCGTCGCCGATGTGTCTGGCGGCTCCGGTTCCGGTTCCACGCGGCGACGAGGCCGCCCCGGACAGCAGTGGGCAACGGAAGTGAACATAGCCCTGTGCGGGCGAGAAGAGTACCCGGGGGATATGAAAGTTCGGGGGTCTGGCGGGGATCATCAAAGACTTTCCCGTTCCAAGGTGAAGTTATGATGATGATGCTGATGATGACGATGACGATGATGTTGATGATGATGATGATCATGATGATGATGATGATGATGATGATGATGATGATGATGATGATGATGACGACGATGATCATGATGATGGTGATCCAAGGCGCTCGGCACAAGACTGACTCGAGAGATCTCGATGCTCGTGGCTACAACTTGCCAGCAGGCGCTCGGCACAAGGCTGACTCGAGAGATCTCCAGGCTCGTGCCTACAGCTTGCCAGCGCAAGAGAGGTCCTCGGCCGTTCTGGCCAAGACACTTCTCTTGCGCTCGTGACTGCGGAAGCTGATCTGGCGAGACCACCGTGGCCATGCTCAGAGTTTTGATGCTGCTGCTAGGTCAACATGAGATGATAGCAACTTCGATTCGCATTCCCCCGTAGATTATAAAGTTCGGCCTCCGCGCCCGTCTCCACAATCAAATCCTGCTGAACGGGGATGATAAAAATAGAGAGCCTTCAGGGGGGGGGGAGGCTTCATGATCGCCCGCACGGGGTTAATGGTTTGAATGCCGTCACTTGCTGCTGCTGATTTCACGTCGTCTTCTCCTCCTCCTCTTCCTCCTTCTCCTCCTCCTCCAACTCCTCCTCCTCCTCCTCCTGCTCCTCCTCCTCCTTCTCCTCCTCCTTCTCCTCCTCCTCCTCCTCCACCTCCTGTCTGGCTGCTTACTCCAGCCCGCGGCGTGGTGAGCTCTCCGATGAGACGACTGGCAGGAACTACGAGCGTCCTCGCCTACAAGCAGTTGTGTCCCTCGGGATGCTCGGCCATTTAGCTTTAGTGTTAAAACGGGCGTGTCCCCGGGGATTTTCGACGAAAACATGATCGACCCACGAATCCGGAAAGGAATATAGAGCTGTAACGCATGGCAACGTTTTCAAAGAAACCTGATTGGGTGACGGGCAAATGCAATGCTGAGTGTATCGATCTTGATGTACCCTGCCGAGGGCTGTGTTGTGCTGCGCCGTGCTGATCTGCGATGTGCCATGCCGCGATTGTGCTCTGTAGCGTCGTGGATCGAGTCCTCCTTTGCATCCGAGTCCTGACCGAACTGATCTGGATCTTAAGCTCGAGCTGCCTGAACACATAGTAGCTGCCCCAGAGCTAATTGACAGGGGGACAGGCCAGGAGGACGCGCCGCGAAACGTCTCAAGGGACGCGCCAGGCGACGTGCCAGGGGACGTGCCATGGGGTCACACCGCGGGACGTGCCAAGGGGACGCGCTACGGAACGTGCCGATGGATATGCCACGGCACGGGATGTGCCAGGGGACGCGCCACGCGACGTGCCAGGGGACTCGCCAAGGGACGCCCCACGGAACGTGCCAAGGAACGTGCCAGGTTGCAATGCTGAATGTATCGATCTTGATGTACCGTGCCGAAATCTGTGCTTTGCTGCGCCGTGCTGAACTGCGATGTGCCATGCCGCGATTGTGCTCTGTAGCGTCGTGGATCGAGTCCTCCTTTGCATCCGAGTCCTGACCGAACTGATCTGGATCTTAAGCTCGAGCTGCCTGAACACATAGTAGCTGCCCCAGAGCTAATTGACAGGGGGACAAGCCAGGAGGATGCGCCGCGGAACGTCTCAAGGGACGCGACAAGCGACGTGCCAGGGGACGTGCCATGGGGACGCACCGCGGGACGTGCCAAGGGGACGCGCTACGGAACGTGCTGGGGACAAGCGTTTCGCTCGAGACATCCTGCCAAAATCCAAGGAATTCCTGAAACAGCAAACGAATTAGTCGAGACATCTTTGCAAATTCCTGCGCGCGGGACGCGGCACGTGCGAGACATCCTCGGAATTCCTGCGAGCGGGACGTGAAAACAAGCATTTCGCCTGAGACATCCTCTGAATTCTGGCCCCCCACGAGGCCCATGAAAAACAAGCGTTTCGCTCGAGACATCCTGGCAACATCCAAGGACATCCGGAGCTCTGGGAATGGCCTCAAAACAGGCTCCGCCTCCTCCTCCTCCGCCTCCTCCTCCGCCTCCTCCTCCTCCTCCGCCTCCTCCTCAAAAGCCAATCCTCCCTTCCCCAACGGGCATCGACGCTTGAACCTCAAAGGCCAATCCTCCCCAGCCTCGAACGTATCCCTATCCCTAAGATTGACACGCCAAAAGGCGATGACAATCTTAGGGATTCGCCCTCAAAAAATAAAGGAATCCCTAAGATTGGCATCGTGATGATGAGGTGCCCAGCATAGGGGTAGGGACATGTTCCAGGCTGGTAAAATCCTCCCCTGGAGCGTCAGGGCAAAGGGGCGGGGCGGGCGGCTGGCTGGCCCGGCCACTCGCCGGGTCGGCGCGCCCCTGCCCGACACGCGGCTGCCAGCCTGGCGCGCTGCGGGCGGCGGTGGGCCGGCCCGGGGGCGGGGCTGCCGTCGGGGCACCACTTTTTTCTGCGGCGGCCAAGAGGGGGGTGTCCAAGAGGGGGGGATGCAAATCATGACCGGCGGCACGTGCGCGGCCCAGCGGGCGGGCCAGGGACGTAACGAAACAAGAAGAGGCGCCATGAGATCTGGGGAAATATCATGGCCCCCGCCATGATATCCACCCCCCCCTAGTCATCACCCCCCTCTTTTCCGCCCCCGATTTTCGGCGGCGGGCGCGGGGGAGGAAGTGGCAAGTCGATTGCGCTCGCGTCGCATCTGGCGACCTATACCCCTCCCTCCCGTCCCTCACCCTGGCAGAAACATCCGCTCCATATTCGCCTCCTTGGGTGTCGCAGCGCTGCGCAGCATCACATGGCGCAGCTTGGCGATGCATACCAGCGCGTGGCATGACATTGCATGGCGCGGCGACGCCCCAGAGAGAAGGAGAAGAGACTACACGCAGGAGTGACCCTATAGGCTGGCGTGGCCCGTGGTGCGCGGCTTCCGGGGCGCACGCGGGGGCCCAACGCCATCGCGCGAGCAGGCGTGTTGCCGCGCCGCATCGACGATCGGCGGAGCACCGCTCGAAAGATTTGTCGTGCCAGCAGGCAAACGGGGAACTCTGCCGATTGAGTTCTCGGGAGCGGCCAAGAGGGGGGTGTCCAAGAGGGGGAGGTGCAAATCATGGCCGGCGGCATGTGCGCGGCCCAACGGGGGGGCCAGGGACGTAATGAGATAAGAAGGGGCGCCATGAAATCTGGGGAAATATCATGACCCCCGCCATGATATCCATCTCCCCCTAGTCATCACCCCCCTCTTTTCCGCCCCCGAAATTCGAGCGCCCCGAAAAGCACTTCGAAGGCGCTGCGAAAGCAGATGCTGCTGGGGGCCACCGCGACGGAGTCTGGCACTGTCGGGCTGCATGGCGATGACGCCTGGCGTCGTGGACAAAACCGACCCCATCCGAGAGCCTGGAACATGTTTGGATATATGTGGATAACTCGTAATAATAAAATCCATATTGGTTCGAAAACGTATTCAAACATGTTCAACGGTATTCAAAGGTATTCAATCATATTCACAGATATCCGAATCTATTCAAGCCACACGTTTGGGGATTTGAGCTGGGACTCGGGACTGATCCTGGGCCGGAAAACGCGCGGTATTGGGCGCGGGGCCACTCCCAAGGAGCCGCGCGCGTTGCGTCAAGAGGGCAGCGATCAGCCTTACCCCAGCGCCACTCTCGCAAGGCTGGAGCGCCTCGCCGTAACTGGGCTCGTCTGGCTGCCCGTGCCCGGGGCCCGTGGCCGCGATTGCCGCGGCAGCTGCAGCTGCGACGAGCAGCGCGGCGGCGGCGGCGGCCCGTGCCAGGTGCTCAAGGGCCCTGAAAAGGCGCAAAACATGCCTCGCGCTGCGTGCCTGGCCTCTCCTGGCCCCCCCCCCATAGCTCCGCCTATCTCGCGCCAGAGGCGCGCAAGGCAGCTCCCCTCTTCGCGCGAAAATCCGCGCGCTCGGGCCAGGACGCTCGGGCGGCTCCGCTCACTTCGCGCATGTACGTCGCGCCCTCCGTCTGATCCGCGATCGCTAGCGCGCGCGCGACTCCGTGATCCAGCAGACCGGAAAATGCTGTCCAGAAGCGCACAGCGGGAGTGTACGCCCTCTGCCTGGTGAACTGATTCCCGGCCCGCTTGAACGCGGCCGCCTCGGCACCTGTCGGGCCTGCGGCCACGCCGGTTGCCCGGCCCTCCAACGCGTGAAAAAGCTCCTGCTTCACGCGATCCTGCTCGGCAAGGGTCATCACGTGGCACCTCGTTTCGAGCGGCCGGCAATGGCCGTCATGCCCGAAACCGACAAGATGGACATGGCAATGCGTCAGGTTCCCGAGCTCCGCTGGGGCCATCCGGTTGCCAGAGCGGGACCCGACACAGGGGCCGCAGGCCCTGCGCGCCACCACCTGGAATTGGGGCTCAATGGCGGTCAGGTGGCGGATCATCGCAAGCT
>CAUYUJ010018552.1:95000-105000 GCA_963575745.1 Prorocentrum cordatum
CCAAGGTGGCCAGGGCCCTGTAGGAGAGGCCGGATACGATCTCCGCATGAATGGGAATAGCGAGCTGACCGAGCAAATACCGCATACTGCGATACACCCAGTGGCCCGGGTGGACGAAGAGGTTGGCTTTCCAGGCGACGATACCTGCTGCGGTGCACAGCGTGTCGAATACGTGCACAAGGTAGCCAATGGGCTTCCCAAGCCTCTCATCCTGGAATACCGAGAAGTTCCCGAATACCGCGTTCGCGTAAAAGTACGCGTCGAAGTACAGCCATTCGGGCTCGGCGATGCCCCCCATACTGTGCTGGTACTCCAGGTCGTTGTTGATCTTCGACTGCCCCGTGGACATACCGCTCGATACGGCGAGGCACACGCCCGTAACACCCTCCCATAGAAGAGGGAAGAAGATACCGCACGCGAACCACCTTTCCGAGCCACACTGCTTCAACCAGCGGCGTGCATACGCCTCGTGGCCGGGTGGCGTATGCCAGCGATCCATACTCGAGCTCACTTCATCATCCGACGGGAAATACTCGCCCGTCAAGGGGTCAAAGACGGCCCCGTCAGTGGTCCCGTCAGTGGTCCCCTCGGGCATGTCTTTGCGAATACGTTCTCCATACCAGGTCTCCAAGTGGCCAGCGTTCTGCACTTGGACAAGCGTGTCTTTGGATGAATACTGCAGTAGCCACGCCGTTGCGACCCTATCTGGCACATACAGTGGTGGATCCAACTGTCGGAGCGCCCGGCATAATTTGAAAGCGGTATTATACTCAATGCCCAGGTGGCGGATGGCATAGCCGTGCTGCTCCTCCAGCTCCTTGGCGCTAGAAATACTGACCGTGCCAGTCACAACCCGATACTTGGCCCACCAAGTCTTGCACGCCTGGTGACTAGCATTGATACCCTTTGCCCGGAGCGCCTGATGCAAATAATACGCACTCTCGCAGTCGGCCAAGGGAGGCCGCGACAGCTCAGGGCCATACTGCTCTTGAAGGTCTTTCGCCGTCAAAGCCATGATCCAAGAACACAGGCGATACCTTGATCCGAGATGGCTACGGATATGTGCGTCAGCAGTCGGGGGCCTTCCTGGGGCCGCTTGGGGTCCTCTTGGGGAAGGGGGGAAGCCTCCTGGCGCGGTTTTGGGTCCACTTGAGAGCCTTTGGGGGGCTCCTTGGAACCATCTTGGGGCCTCTTGGGGGCTTATTGGACCCTCACGGCGGACTCTTGGGGCCTCTAGAACGCCTCCTGGGGCCATCTTGGGGGTCTCTTGGAGCCACCTTGGAGCCTCTCTGGAACCTCTTTGGGGCCTCTTGGAGTCCTCTTGAAGCCTCTTGGGACCATCTTGGGCGCCTCTTTGGGCCTCATGGACGCCTCTTGGGGCCATCTTGCGCGCCTGTTGGGGCCATCTTGGGTTTTAAAGATTCATCATGAGACCGCGAATGGATTTCGAGATTTTTCGGATGAGAAAGTAGTGCGTTTTCATATGTTTTCTGAACATCGCATCTTGAAATTATTGAAAACCCATTGTGTTTGGCAGGATTTCGACATGCGCGCGCGGCGGCCGCGCGCATGCGCATTTCGTCTCATTTTTTGCAAGGGATGGTGGCCCTCGCAGGCGCGCAACCGTTGTTGGAGAAGTTCAAAGCACCTGAAGAAGTAGCACGCAAAGACCCTTTTGACAGAAATGTTTAAAAAGTGGTGTGTTTCCTATGAATCCGCAAGAGCGCGCGGAAGGACATGTTGACAATTTTTTCTTAAAAAACCATTGGGTTTTTGATGTTTTTATGTTAAAATCGCTACGAAACCTAAGGTTTTGGAAGGATTTCGTCTTGCGAGCGCGAATGTCCACTTTACCTTAATTTTTGCAAGGGATTCTTGAAATTTGATCAACTAAGAACAAGAATTTTCATTTTCTATTGTTTTTTGCAAGGGAAAACGAGCGTCAACAAAAAACCGGATCCGGGGGTAATCACTTTTCTGAAGCTTTCGCAGAAAAATGATGAAAATGTAGCTGCGGCCTAGGTTTTGGGCGGGGGGCGTGCACCAGGGGGTCCAACAATAATAATTCTTTAGAAGTAATAGTGTTCAACAACAACAACAACAACAACAACAACAACAACAACAACAACAACAACAACAACAATCATTTTACCCGAACGCTCAGTGTTCTCACCAGTGCCTGGTTTTTCATGCGACGCGAGACAATACCCCCACTTCGTGGGGGGGCAGTTCAAGCTCTACCAAATATCCAAACGACTCTTCGCGACCACCCAAACCCAGCTTCTCGCCCTATGACGTTGGGACACTTCACTTCGTGGCGTGCGGACGACCGTGGCTACTACACTGGCGTGGGGTACACACCCACAGAACTTGGTCACTTATTCGGGGCGCGCGTGTGCCCAGCCTCCTGCAATTGTGACATACAATACATGACACAGACAGACAGAGAGAGAGACAGAGAGCAGACAGAGAGAGAGACAGAGAGAGCGGAGTTGGTCACATTTTTGGGGCAAGTTCCTGAGATCGTCGTGTTTGTTGTTGGTCTTGCGCGCGCGAATGTCCACTTTACTTTTTTTTGCAAGGGATGTTGAAATTTGATTATGTAAGAACAAGAAAAAGTAGCTCGCGCGAGCTTATGTACCATAAATGTTGAAAAACCATTGGTTTTGTGGGAGTCGGACAGCGCGCGCGGGATGAAATTTGGACATTTTTTTTTGAAAAACCATTGGCTTTTTGATGTTTTTATGTTGAAATCGTTACGAAACCTAAGGTTCTGGAAGGATTTCGTCTTGCGCGCGCGAATGTCCACTTTACCTTTTTTTTTGCAAGGGATTATTGAAATTTGATTATGTTAGAACAAGAAAAAGTAGCTCGCGCGAGCTCATGTAACATAAATGTTGAAAAACCATTGGTTTTGTAGGATTCGGACAGCGCGCGCGGAAGGACATTTTGACAATTTTTTCTTGAAAAAACCATTGGGTTTTTGATGTTTTTATGTTAAAATCGCTACGAAACCTAAGGTTTTGGAAGGATTTCGTCTTGCGCGCACGAATGTCCACTTTACCTTATTTTTTGCAAGGGATTCTTGCAATTTGATCAACTAAGAACAAGAATTTTCATTTTCTATTGTTTTTTGCAAGGGAAAACGAGCGTCAACAAAAAACCGGATCCGGTACCAATCGTTTTGCCTGAGACTTCCTCACGAAAATGATGAAAATGTGGCTGCGGCCTAGGCGCGGCGGGGGGGTCGCGCACCAGGGGTCCCAACAATAATTATTCTTAAGAAGAAATAATGTTCAACAACAACAACAACAAAGGTCCGATCGGAAGCGCGAAAGCGTCACGCCCCACTCGGCGTGGGGGGAATGCCTGTGGAGCAGTGCGGAGCATCCACACTCGGGACAGCCACAGAGAGACGCGGCCGCACGAGCGCAGCCGACACGATGGCGACCAGCACGACGTCGGTGAGCGGCACGGGTGCGAACGGCAGCACGACGTGTTGCGAGCACGCCACGTTGCCGAAACTCTGCAGATGAGTTTGACCGCCCGCTTCGGCGGAATTGGGGGCTGCGGACTTTGAGCCACTCGGCGTGTGGCTACTTTGGGCCAAGTACGAAGGGAGGGATGGGGAGGAATCACCTATCGCTGTGCTCCAAAGGCCCCCACCAACCCTAGCGTAGCACGTGCGACACCAGGGGGGGCGGCCCGTTCAACCACTTGCCCACCATAGGATGGGTGCGAAATCCCTGTGGGCGGAACGGGTTGGGCACCCAAGGGCACCACAGGTCTTTCAACAACCAATGGTGGGCACCAAAAGCCTAACGCCACCAACTGGAGGTACACCATGGGTCTCCATCCTGTACGACGCTATTGAGCAACCACATTTGAACCCTGCCCGTGCAGGCCAGATTTCGGAGGAAGAAAAAAAAACAAACGCCTGAGCTTCAGAATGTGAAGGATGTCTGCAGCCAGGTGAGCCCCAGCAGGGGTATCCGACCCCCGCGACGAGGGCCTCCTAGGGCCCAGAGAGGCCCACGCAGAGTCCCAGAGCCCCGACCTCTCGAGGCAAGGTCAACCAGCGATCGAATCGAGAAACCGGATCGAATCGAGATGTGCACCGAGGCGGGCTGCGTCGGAACGGAGTCCAAATCGAGGTCGAGATCGAACCGGATCGGCGGCGCCGGTATGCAGGACAACGCAGTGCAGGCATCGGGCCGCATGGCATCGTTGGTCGGCGGTGAGCGAGGGGGGCAAGTGAGAATGAAGGGGCACCAGGACACACAAAAGGCTCGGAGGACCCCGGCCTTCTGAGAAGTTTTCTCGGCCTTCCCCGAGGACACAGGAAGCCTCTCGGAAGGCGCGAGGACCTCTGAGAGGTCCCGCTGCCTTCTGAGAGGCCCTTCTCCTTCCCACTTCCCACCCTCGCCCGACGCCGAATTGGAACATCGCAATCGATTCGGATCGGGCTGGTCGGAATCGATCCTCCTCGAACCCAGACCCCCGACGTCGTGATGTGCCACGGCGCGGACCCCCGAAGGTCTCGACCCGACGCTTAATCCTGGGCAGTTGTCTGACGATCCTGGTCCTCCTCCTCCTCCTCCTCCTCCTCCTCCTCCTCCTCCCCCTCCTCCTCCCCCTCCTCCTCATCCTCCTCCCCATCCTCCTCCCCCTTCTCCTCCTCCCCCTCCTCCCTCCTCCTCCCCCTCCTCCCCCTCCTCCCCCTCCTCTTCCTGGGGCCTGGCGAGGGGCCCTGGAGGTCGAAAACTGTACAAAGCCTTCCGTCGTGAACTTTCCACGACGCGAGCCTGGTTTTTCGGGTCCTCACTGGGGTCCCCAACGGGCAATCGGGACGATCCGGGCGTCCCCGTGACGCAATCGCCTGGGCGCAGCTGCAAGAGAGCGCCCGGAGGCCGGAGGGCCTCTGAGAACCGACGGCAGCACCCGAAAACCTCGAACAGCAAACCTTTCCCGATCGAAGGGGGCATGGGCTCCGCGAGGCCGTCGAGGTCGGGGCCCGCGAGGCCGTCGAGGCCTATCGGATCGGACGGGGCCCCGCGAGGCCGTCGAGGTCGGGGCCCTCCCGGGGCCGCGGCTCCTCCGCCAGCTCCGACGCCTGCCCCTGGAAGCTGGCGCGGTCGCTGCCCTCGAACCTGGCCCCGCGGGCGGGTGCCGACGGGCCCTCCCTGGATCTCCTCCTCCTCCTCCTCCTCCTCCTCCTCCTCCTCCTCCTCCTCCTCCTCCTCCTCCTCCTCCTCCTCCTCCTCCTCCTGCTCCTGCTCCTCCTCCTCCTCCTCCTGCTCCTGCTCCTCATCCTGCTCCATCATCATCATCATCATCATCATCATCATCATCATCATCATCATCATCATCATCATCATCATCATCATCATCATCATCATCAGCATCATCATCATCATCATCAGCATCATCATCATCATCATCAGCAGCAGCATCATCATCATCATCAACATCATCATCATCATCATCATAATCATCATCATCATCAGCAGCATCATCATCATCAACATCATCATCATCATCATCATCATCATCATCATCGTCGTCGTCATCATCATGATCATCATCAGCATCATCATCATCATCATCGTCATCATCATCATCAGCAGCAGCATCATCAGCATCATCGTCATCAGCATCCTCATCATCCGCATCATCCTCCTCATCCTCCTCATCCTCCTCATCAGCATCATCCTCAACATCCTCATCATCATCATCATCATCATCATCATCACCAGCATCATCATCATCATCATCATAATCATCATCATCATCATCATCATCCTCATCCTCATCATCATCATCATCATCATCATCATCATCATCATCATCATCATCATCATCATCATCATCATCGTCATCCTCATCATCCTCATCCTCATCCTCATCCTCATCAGCATCATCCTCATCATCACCATCATCATTATCCTCATAATCATCCTCATCAGCATCATCAGCATATTCTTCGTGAGCATTTTCATTATAATCAGCATAATCATATCCATCATCATCAGAATCATCATCATCCTCATCATCAGCATCACCATCAGCATCATCATCCTCATCATCAGCATCATAATCATCAGCATCGGTATCATCAGCAGCATCAGCATCATCATCACCACCACCATCATCATCAGCATCATCAGCAGCAACAGCATCAACATCATCAGCATCATTATCAGCATCATCAGCGTCATCGTCATCATCATGATCATCAGCATCAGCATCAGCATCAGCATCAACATCATCGTCATCATCATCATCATGCTCCTCCTCCTTCTCATCCTCCTCCTCCTACTCCTCCTCCTCCAATTCCTCCTCCTCCTCTTCTACCTCCTCCTGCTCGTCTTCCTCCTCCTCCTGCTCCTCCTCCTCCTGCCCATCGTGCTCCCACATTCTTTTCCTTATAGACAACTCCTCCCTGTCGCACCCCGAGGCCAGTCGAAAGGGCGGGCGGGGCGTTTCGCCTGAGAACTCCTTACCATTTCTGAACCTGAAACTTGAAAGAACTGGCAACAGCTTCACAGATAAAGGGCGGGTGGTTTTTAATTTAAAATGTGGCTCTCGCCTCAGCGCCGCGTACATTCGTTTTAAAACAATTGCAAGAGCTTCAGGGATTGAGGGCGGGTCGTTTTCAAAGTGTGGCTCTCGCCTTAGTGCCACGCACATTCGTTTTAGAGATGTGCAAGGGCTTCACGGATTGAGGGCGGCTCCTTTTCAAACTGTCGCTCTCGCCTTAGCCGCGCGAACATTCGCTTCATACATGTATCAGGGTGTGATTGCTTCCAAGGGCTACCGTACCAGAACTTATGTCGTGGAGCGATTCAGGGTTGTCAGTGCGCAACAGTTACGTCGAGTCGCGGTGCCGGAGTCCCAAGAACCATGTTCTGGCACGGTTCAGGATCGCCAAAACGTTACAGTCAAGTTAACTCGTGGCGTTGAAATCCTGTGACTGGTATTTTGGCACGCTTCAGAGTTTCCACACGGTTGCTCCCCAACGGGGCAGTTCCCTCAGTGGAAACGAACCCTTGTCGGGGCCAATGAAGAGGAAGCTTGGAGGGAGGGTGTATTCAAACATCGATGACGAGTCTTGGATTTACACTGGTCCTTCTCCTCCCCCTCCTCCCCCTCCTCCTCCTCCTCCTCCTCCTCCTCCTGCTCCTCCTCCTGCTTCTCCTCCTCCTCCTCTTCCTCCTCCTCCTCCTCCTCCAACTCCTGCCTCCTCCTTCCTCCTCCTGCTCCTCCTCCTCCCTCTCCTCCTCCTCCTCTTCCCTCCTCCTCCTCCTTCCTCCTCCTCCTCCCTCCTCCTCCCCTCCTCCTCCTCCTCCTCTCGCCTCCTCCTCCTCCTCATCCGCCTCTCTCATCATCATCATCATCATCATCATCATCATCATCATCATCATCATCCGCATCCGCATCCACATCATCATCATCATCATCATCATCATCATCATCATCATCAGCAGCAGCAGCATCATCATCAGCATCATCAGCATCATCAGCATCACAATCATTATCATCACCAGCATCAACATCAGCATCAGCATCAGCATCATCAGAATCATCAGCATCATCATCATCATCATCATCATCATCATCATCATCGTCAACAACAGCATCCTCATAATCATCATGATCATCAGCATCAGCAGCAGCAGCGTCAACCTCATCCTCAGTATCATCAGCATCAGCAGCATCATCATCAGCATCATCAGCATCATCAGCATCACAATCATTATCATCACCAGCATCAACATCATCACCAGCATCAGCATCATCATAATCATCAGCATCATCATTATCAAGACCATCTGCGTCAGTGTCACCACCATCATCATGGTCATCAGCATCATCATCATCATCATCATCATCATCATAATCATCATTATCAACAATAGCATCATCATGAGCATCAGCCTCAGCATTAGCATCATCATCATAATCAGGATCAACAGCCTTATTATCATCATCATCATCATCATCATCATCATCATCATCATCATCATCATCATCATCATCATCATTGTAACCATCATCATCATCATCATCACCACCATCACCAACACCATCATCAGCAGCATCATCATCAGCAGCATCGTCATCACCAGCATCACCGTCAGCGTCATCATCATCATCATCAACAACATCATCAGCATCATCATCATGATCTTCATCATCATCAGCAGCATCATCACCATCATCATCATCAGCATCATCATCATCATCATCATCATCATCATCATCATCGTCAGCAGCATCATCATCGTCATAACCATCATAACCATCATCATCAGCATCATCATCAGCATCAGAATTATCGTCGACATCGCCATCATCAGCATCATCATCATGATCATCAGGATCATCATCAGATTCATCAAAATTATCACCATCAGCATCATCCTCCTCCTCTTCCGCCCCCTCCGCCTCATCATCATTGGCGTCAGCATCCACATCATCATCAGCATAAGCATAGTCGCCATCGTCATCAGCATCATCATCATCATCACCAGCATCAACATCAGCGTCATCATCATCATCCTCATCCTCATCCTCATCCGCAGCATCAGCACAGTAAGCATCATCTTCATCATCATCATCATCATCATCGTCGTCGTCATCATCAGCATCATCATCATCATCATCAGCATCAGCATCAGCATCATCATCATCATCATCATGATAATCATCAGCATCATCATTATTATCATCAGCATCAGCGTCATCATCCTCATCGGCAGCATCATCATCAGCAACAACAGAATCACTATCACCAGCATTATCATCATCAGCATCATCATCCGCATCATCAGCAGCACCATCATCGGAATCATCAGCATCACCAGCACCACGACCATCATCGTCATCATCACCATCAGCATCGCTATCATCACCAGCATCATCATCACCACCACCACTACCATCATCACATCATCATTATCATCAGCATCATCAGCAGCAGCATCAACATCGTAATCATCATTATCATTATCACCATCCCCCCGTCATCTTCATCATCAGCATCAGCATCAGCATCATCATCGTCGTCATCATGATCATCTTCACCGTCAACGCATCATCATCATCATCATCATCATCATCACCACCACCACCACCGCCATCATCATCATCGTCATCAGCAGCAGCAGCAGCAGCGGCAGCAGCAGCCTGCTCCACATCCTCCACCTCCGCCTCCTCCTCCTCCGCCTCCTCCTCCCTCTCCTCCATCTCCTCGTCCTCCTTGTCCTCCTCCTCCTCCTCCTCCTCCTCCTCAGCAGCATCAGCATCGGCATCATCAGCATCGTCGTCGCCGTCGTCGGCACTATCGTCATCATCGTCATCATCATCATCATCATCATCGTCATCATCATCAGCATCATCAGCATCATCAGCATCATCATCAGCATCGGCACCACCATCATCAGCATCAGCATCAGCATCATCATCATCATCAGCATCAGCATCAGCATCAGCATCATCATAATCATCATCATCATCATCATCATCAGTATCAGCATCGTCATCATTATTATCATCATCATCATCATCATCAGCTGCATCATCTGCGTCAGCATCATCATCTGCAGCAGCATCATTATCATAGTCATCATCAACAACATCCTCATCCTCATCCTCATCAGCAGAATCATCATCATCATCCGCATAATCATCAGCAGCAGCAGCATCATCAGCAGCATCAGCATCATCATCATCATCATCAGATCGTGATCAGAATCATCGTCATCAGCAGCAGCAGCATCATCATAAATATCGTCATCATCAGCATCAGCATCAGCATCAACACCATCATCATCAGCATCGTCGTCATTACCATCATTATCCTCATCCTCATCATCATCAGCAGCATCGTCATTATCATCGTCATCATCATCGTCATCGGTATCGTCGCCGTCATCGCCATCGTCGTCGTCATCACCACCACCACCACCACCACCGTCATCATCATGACATTCACCAT
>CAUYUJ010018552.1:110000-120000 GCA_963575745.1 Prorocentrum cordatum
AAGTTTCACGGATTCCCATGATCAACGTACCAGAAATGGCGCTTTGGAAGGATTCAGGATTATGCGGGTGCAACAGTTGTCTTGATTCGCAGTGTTGAAATCCCAAAAATGGGGTTCTGGCACGGTTCGAGATCGTCAGGACGCAGCAGTCAGGTTGCTCCGTGGCGCGGAAATCCAGAGAACAATGTTTGGGCATGCTTCAAGGTTTTCATAGGCTGTCTGTCAACGAGGCAGTTCCCCCAATGGAAAGGAATCGTTGAAGGGGCCTATGAAAAGGGAGCTTGGAGGGAGGGTGAATTACGACATCGTTGATGACTCTTGGGTTTACACTGGTCCTTCTCCTCCTCCTCCTACTCCTCCTCCTCATCCTCATCCTCCATTCCTTTTCCTTCTAAGTAACTCCCTCCTGGCGCACCCCGAGGCTGGTCGAAAGAAGGGCCTGGCGTTTCACCTGAGACGTCTTCACCATCTGTGACCCTGATGCTTGAAATTCGCAGCAGCTTCACGGATGGAGGGCGGGTGAGATTCATAATGTGGCTCTTGCCTTAGCGCCGCGCGCATTCGCACGAAAAAGTTGCGCCAGTTCGACGGATGGAGGACGGCTCCTGTTCACGATGTGGCTCTTGCCCTGGCGCCGCGCACAATCGTTTCAAGAGTTTACAACAAACAGTTTCAAGGGCTCTCATGAATCACATCATGGTGCTTCGGAAGAATGTCGGACTGTTACGGCGTAACACGTATGTTGATTCGTGGTGTTGAAGTCCCAGAATAACATGTTCTGAGGCGATCCAGGATGGTCAAGACACAAACGTAGCGGTGAGTCGCGGCGTTGAGGTCCCAGGAATGCTCTGGCGCAGTTCCGGATTTTCAGACGGTCGTCCTCCAACGGGGCACTTCCCTCACAGAAAATGAATCCTTGTATGAGGCCTATGAAGAGGAAACTTGGAGGGAGGGTTTGTTGCAACATCGTAGACGAGTGCTGGATTTACACTGATCCTCCTCCTCCTCCTCCCCCTCCGAGCGAGCGAGCCTGAGGAGTGACCCGGGCGAGGGAGCGAACGAGGCGAGGAGTGGAGTGCCCTCAGGGGGAGGCGCAGGGGCGGCAGAGGGGGGACTTTGGCCTCGAAGGGACGTGACGCGCGAACGAGGGAGGAGTGACCAGATTTAGGCCGGGCGTGTCCCCCTGCAGGCGGACTCTGGACGAACAATTCGAAAATACCCACACAAATTCAAAAGTAGCCAAAAATGGTCAAGAAATCGACGTCAGAGTATCGTTTTTACTATTTTTCGGGACAGGCCCGACGTAAGACCAGATGGAGACCGACAGGGTTCGGCGGCCCGCCGAGGGGGGAAACCTTCACAGGCCCGAGGTTCGGGCTTCGAGGCTTTTGGACGTTTGCGCAGGTTCTCAGCGGCTGTCTGGCCTGGCGATGCTTTCCAGCGGCTGCGCCTATGTCGGGCCTGTCCCCCATACAGGGGGATTCGGGACGACAAATTTTAAAAAATAGTCAAAAACATACCCCAAAATGGTCAACAAATACTCCCAAAATCGTCCCCATACTGTTTTTGGACTGTGATTGAACTTTCCTCCTGTGGGAGGCCTGGAGGTGGGCACCAACACCAAGACAGAGGGCTGCCTCCACAAGGGGGCAGGCGATCCTGGATCTCGGCGCTGGTGGCAATACTATTTCGGCCGCCCGGAAAGCCAGAATACTACCACCACCACCACCGAGATCGGGACCTTCTCCCCTCGGTGGAGGCACACCGCCTGTTCAGTGCGTTCGACGCGGTCACGGATGCACGGTTTCCCTCGGGGCCGTAGGCGACCCGAGGAGGAGGAGGAGGAGGAGGAGGAGGAGGAGGAGGAGGAGGAGAGGAGGAGGGAGGAGAGGAGGAGGAGGAGGAGGGGAGGAGGAGGAGGAGGAGGAGAGGAGGAGGAGGAGGAGGAGCAGAGGGAGCGGCCCGACCTCCGGCGCCGCGCCTCGCCGCGAGGGGCGCCGCGGGGAGCGCCCGCGCCCCGCCCCGAGGACGGCCGCCGGCGGGCCGAGCCGTGGGGCCCCCCCCGCGGGGGCGGGCCTCGGCGGCGGGCTCCCGGGGAGGCCCCCCATCGGGGCCTCCCCGGCGGCTCCCGGAGCCGCCTCCCCGAGGCCACGACGGGAGGCCTGGGATAGGGGCACCAGCACCAGCACAGGGGGGGTTGCCACCCCAGGGGGGAGGAGGATCCCGGAGGTCGGTGCGGGTGGGAAGAATGCTTCGGCCACCTCGGAGGCCAGAATGTGACCACCGTCACCGAGGTGGGGATCTTGGCCCCTCGGTGGAGGCGCACCGCCGAAATTGGTGCTGGTGTCAACCTCAAGGCCTGCGACATCGGGCCTCTCCAGAAGCTCTCGGAGCCTCCTCCCCGAAGCCACGGAGGGGCTCCTCGAAGGCTTCCGAGGAGCCCCGCCGCCTTCTGAGAAGACCCGCCCCCGCCTCGCTTCCCCCCTCGGCGCGCCGCCGAAGGGTGGGGGCGGGAGCAGGCTTGGGTCCGAAGCCGTGCGCGGCGACAGCAAAGCTGAAAACCAACAGAGCCGACAGCGAAACCGAACCCGAAACCGAGGTAAGCAGGCCGAAGGCGGCCTTGAAGGGCGCAGCGACGCGGCAACGGCACAGTGGCCCGCCGAACCGAACCGACAGAACGCAGCCGACTGCGACGCAACGGGACCGACAGAACCGTGAACGCCCTCTCGGCTGCACTCCAGGAGTGGCCCCAGGCAAGAGTGCTCTTCGGCGCACAGCTCTCCAGGGGCGCGGGGAAGCCAGATTCGAGCGCGCAGGCCGCTGCTGCCACATCGCATGCAGCCATCGGGGGATCCCGGCGCGCTCGCACCACAGGTCTCTCCCTCGAAAGGCCACTCCCCAGACATCTGGCCGCTCCGATCTTTTTCGATGCGGGGGCCCCGAGGTCCGGACTCAGACCACCTCACTGGGGCCAGTTGTTCGTCCTGAGTCGTTTTGTTGACGGCCCCGAGGCCCAGCGAGGGCCCCCGGAGGCTGAAGACGGCCACAGACCCGCCGGTCCAATTCTTTGAGGGGGGGAGCGTCGGATCTCGGGGTACGCGCAGCCGAACCCCTGGGATCGGAGGGCTGCGCCGCGGTGCGTCCCGCGATGCATCGGCGGCGTCGGCACGGGGGCCACGGGCAGCGCAGGTCGTCGTCAGTGCAAAACGGCGGTGCGGCGCGGTCCGACTACCCCGCGTGCTCTGGCCCCGGCTGCGCTCTGCCTGGAGAGGGAGGGAGGAGGAGGAGGAGGAGGAGGAGGAGGAGGAGGAGGAGGAGGAGGAGGAGGAGGGGGAAGTGGGCCAGGAAGCAAACGACACCACCCCACCTACGACCCAGCGATGCTCAAGGTTCAGTGCGGGGCATCGATAAGGGGTGGACAGGCACAGGGGGGATGCATCGGCCTGGAATCGGCGATACATAACTGGTAGATCGGCGACAGGCATCCGATAGTCAGTCCGCACCTTCCTGGGCAGGTTGAGGCTATCGGGCCCCTATCGGCGATCAGTGGGCGATGGGGGGCGATGCATCCCCCGTATGCCTATCCCCCCCTATCCTTGCCACCGCTTTGGGCACTTGCCCAGCTGCGACCACCTACGACACACCTACGACACCGCCCCACCTACGACCCACCCCACCTGCGACCTGCCTGCGACGCAGCGGGTCGTGGGTGGAGTGGCATCGGTTGGCCCTTGGTCGAGGAGCGGCCAGAGTGGGCGGCGAGCGACGGGGGGGGGAGCGAGCCTTCGCCGAAGGCTCGGAAGGCCTCGGGCCTTCTGAGTCCTTCGAGCCTTCCCCGAAGACGCAGCAGACCTCTCGGATGGTGCGAGGGCCTCCGAGAAGCCCCGCCCCTTGCTGAGGAGGCCCTGCCCTTCTCCTTCTCCGCCAGCAGAGGGGGCACGCCACTGCTTTCGAGGGGGGGCGCAGGAACCGAGGGGGGGGCGGCGACAAGAACCGAGAGGGAGAGCGTGGCGAGGAGCAAGAATGGTCTCTCGGCACTCCCAGCCAGCCTGCAAGAGACACCCACCAGAAAGAACAGTCGGGGGAACGATTATCGTAATGCCGCCAGCACAGAAAAGTGCAGCGGACAAGGACAACACGTATGGGCGAAGGCACGGAGGATTGGCGCGGCCAGAGGGCAAAGAGGGCAAGAGAAGGCATAGTAGTGCCTGCATCATGGAAGGCCGACAACGATTGAGCCCCCCAGTGCAGCAGAGGGAAAAGCGAAGCGGCGGCCTAGCCTTTGAAGGTGGCATTCATGGCGTTGGTGATGTCAAACTCGAAGGTCGACAGCTTCTCCTGCATTCGAGAAGATCGCCACAGTGTGTCCCGGCACGGAGTGGGCGTGTACTCGGGTCCTCTGCCCAGTCCCCTAGGCCTCAACCCTCGCCTCCTCCTCCTCCTCCTCCTCCTCCTCCTCCTCCTCCTCCTCCTCCTCCTCCTCCTCCTCCTCCTCCTCCTCCTCCTCCTCCTCCTCCTCCTCCTCCTCCTCCTCCTCCTCCTCCTCCTCCTCCTCCTCCTCCTCCTCCTCCTCCTCCTCCTCCTCCTCCTCCTCCTCCTCCTCCTCCTCAGGACGAAGAGTCTCGAAGGGGGCCCGGAGCCCAAATTGCCAGATTTGGCGGGGCTTCTCGCGTTTTGTCGCACCTTCTCGCGTGACTTTTCCGGACGGGCCAAGGGGGCCCCGAGTCACCGAACGATCGCTCCAAGACGCTCAAGATGGCCCCCAGACGGCCCAAGAGGCCGTCCCCGACGCCCCAGGAGGCCTCCAATAGGCCTCCCTAGAGGGTCCCAAGAAGCCACAGTTGTTTTCCTTTGGTTTTTGAGGATTGGCGTTCTTGCCTTTTCGGCTTCCCGACGCTCCCAGACAGCCCCAGAGGACCACAAGATCGCCCCTAGATGGCCCAGAGGCCTCCAAGAGGGCCACAAAACGGCCCAGAGGGCCCCAAGAGGGCCCAGGAGGCGCCCAAGACGGCCCAAGAGCCCCAAATGACGGCCCCAAGAGAGGGCCCAGATGGAGGACCCGAACGGACATTTCGAGCCCTCGGCCCCGAGGGGCCCCCGAGGCGGCCCCCAAGAGAAGAGGCCTCCAAGAGGCCGCCAAGAGGACCCCAAGAGGCCCCAAGAGGCCCCCAAGAAGCCTCCAAGAGGCTCCCAAGAGGCCCCCGAGACTGCCCCCCCGAGAAGCCCCCGAGAGCGCTCCGAAGAGGCCCCAAGAAGCATCCCTGCGAACTCCGACCCCCAACCCACGTACGGCGGCGGGATGGGCCGAAGGCCACGAGATCCGCCGCCCCCTGCTTGCAGGGGTGCACGGCGTGCTGGATGATTCAGGTTTTGGTTTTGGTTCTTTTTCTAAAAGAACTCCCCAGTGGGCTTCGGCCCGTCCCGCCGGCCACCCGCAATTTTCCCAAAATCCATCTGTCAATGCCCAAAAACGGCCGTTTCGCTCGGGACATCCTCAAAAAATCGCGAAGATGGCCCAAGATGGCCTCCAAGTCCGCCCGAGATGGTCCAAGACGGCCTCCAAAACGGCCCAAGAGAGTCCAAGACGGCCCAAGACGGCCCAAGAGGCCCCCCAGAGGCCTCCCAGACGGCCCAAGAGGCCTCCAAGAGGTCCTCCAGGAGAGTCCGAAGAGGCCAAAATCCTTGATTTTCCCTTGGTTTTTGAAGGATTTTGGCATTTGCGCCTTTTCGGCTCTCCGACGGCTCAAGACGGCCCAAGAAGCCCCCAAGATCGCCCAAGAGGCCCCCAAGAGAGCCCCATGATGGCCCAAGTGGCCTCCAAGATGGCCCCTAGAGGGCCCCAAGAGGGCCCAAGAGGCCTCCAACACGCCCAAGATGGCCTCCCAGACGCCCAAGATGGCCTCCAAGACGGCCCTGGAGCATTCCAAGCGGGCCCCAAGTCGGCCCATAGAGGCCCCCCAAACGGCTTCCGACGGCTTCAGACGTGCCAGGAACCCACCAAGATGGCCGAAGTTGGCTCGAAGCTGGCCCGAGACGGCCCAAAAAGCCCCAAAGATCGCCCAAAGCTTGCCCAAGAGGCCTCCAAGACGGCCAAGATGACCTTCAAGATGCCCACGTGTTCCCCGAAGGCTTTCCAAACCGATTCGGGGAACACGTGGTCCGATAGCTTGGCAGGTCTGGCCTCAACGTTCGGCCACATAGGCGCTTCCAAAAAGGCAGGGGGCGGCGGTGATTCGCCGTAGGCGTCTTCGATACTCTGTGCGGCGCGGCAGAGGGACAGCGATGCAGACGAGGTAAGGAAATGGAGGCAGAGAAAGGGTCGAGTACAGAGCACAGCGAGCAAGACAACGACAGCAAACCGCAGAATTACCGGTCGGGGCACGCGCGTGAGCTCCAGCGCCTTGCCAAGAAGCACGGACGTTCACCCCGCTCGCGTCGCACACTGGCCATCCACGGGAAGGTTCCACTCTTGGTGACTGCGGGCCTGGCTTCTGACGACGCGTGACAAGGTCTTCCGTGACAACCCATGGGAGCCACCAATACCACTTTGTTGGCCCTTGCGAGTCAAAGCGAATCGACACTAATCGACGCTAACTCGACGCTGAACCGACGCCTATCGACGCAAAAAGGGCACTATCTCATCGACTACCAGACGGGAATAGACGCCACTGCACCCTAAAGACGGAGTTCCGACAATCTCGCCATCGCTCGGACGTCCATTCCCCGTGCATTTCTCGGTTTCGCGCGCGTTTTCTTCGCAAGATGGCCCAAAATGCCCCCCGATGGTCCCCGTCGAGAAAAAATGCACACGACCGAGCGATGCCACGCGATACACGAGGCCCCCGTGACTTGCCACCATGAGGGTCCAACCTTGACCGCGGTGTCCTGGCTCTGCGGGCCCCCGGGGCCCCCCGAGCTGCTCGGCTCGGAACGCCTGGCGGCCCCGCGTCGCGGCCTTGCGCCGGCGCGGCTGGCGCCAGGCCGCAGCGCCAGGCCTGCCGCAGCAGCTCGCGAGACGCGGGAGCGCGGTGCCCGAGGGCCTCCGGAGGCCCGAAGAGCTCCCGGGCAGAGGCCAACGGGCTCCAGAAGCCTCGGTGGCAACCCGTGGGAGCCTGCCATCTCATCTTGTTGGCTCTTGGTCATCGACGCTAGACGACGCCAATCGACGCGAGTCGACGCTGATCGGCGCCAATCGGCGCGAAATCGACGCACATCAAAGCTAAACCGGCGGTCTTCATGTATTCTCACACGCTAACGCAAGCTAATGCAATCTAAAGACGGAATTACGACGACATACAAAGCTCCCATGATTTGCTACACCGGACTCATTTCTATAGCGCTCACTTCTATAGTGCTCACATCCAAATTGAAGTCCAGAATGGGCCGCACATGCAGGCACATGCCGCACAGTCGAATGCACATGCCCATGCAACTCCACAAAAATCTCAACAGCACTGCCGCACATGCGCGCACATGCCGCATGTGCGAGCATGACACGCCGCACATACAGCGCTGCTCGGGAGCTCCCGAGCGAAGTGAATCCCACCCTCCCCCTCAGAAATCACGGGGGGGTAGGGGTATGGCTCGCATGTGGCCCCCTAGCAGGACGGGAACGGTCGGCAAGCGCCGATCCGAGGGCTCCCAACGTCGCGCTTCGCGCTGCGCGAGGCGCGAGAGCGCGAACAAATTCGCGCTCTCGCGCCGCCTCCCAGGGGAGAAGAGGAGGAAGGCACCAACTATACACCAACACCGATCCTGGCCAGGATCACCCTGGGCCCAGGATCGGTGTATACGCCCTCCTGCCTTGGGCAAGAAGGCATATACACCGATCCTGGGCCCAGGGTGATCCTGGCCAGGATCGGTGTTGGTGTATAGTTGGTGCCCTCCGAAAGAGGAGGATGAGGAATCGGAGCCGAGCCGCGAGGCGCGAAGCGCGAATAACTTCGCGCCCTCGAGGGCGCCCCTTGGGTCGTGGCGGCAGCAGTGGCCGTGGCGCTGCGGCCGGGCCCAGGGCAGGAGAGCACCCTCCAAGAGAGCAGGGCCCTCTGCCGGCCAGACGGACGAGCCCTCGAGGGGTGCCCACCACCCCCCCTCTACGACGACCATGAGCGACGAGCGACGAGCCACGAGCGACGAGCGACGAGCCACGAGCGACGGCGACGACGACGACGACGGCGACGACGACGACGACGACGACGACGACGACGACGACGACGACGACGACGACGACGACGGCGACGACGACGACGACGACGACGACGACTGCGGACCAGACTCCTACGCGGATTCCTACGCGGACACCTGCGCGGATCCCAATGCGCAACAGCGGCGGTGCTCGGAGCGCACTGGGGGGGCAGTGCCCGGAGCGCGCTGGAGGGGGAAGCGTTACGTCATAGGGGGGGGGGCCAGGGGCCATGACGCCCGTCATGCCCCAAGCAATGAAGAAACGGGCTCCTGGAAAGCCATGCTGGGCCACCTCGGACCCCCAGACTGAGTATCGTTTCACCGAGCCCCATCCCCAGCGGCGTGGCCTGGGCCCCGCTGGCCGATCTGCCCCCCTGGATGGGGACAGGGGCCGTTCCCTTCGGGTTTCGAGAGGTGCATCCCCAACTGGGGTGGTGATTTGGTGGGGGGGGGGCTCGAAGGGGATGCGGTGAAAAAACCTAGCGTTTTTTTCACCTCCGGTTTTTTTTGTTCGCCCCCGCACTCTTGACCTCTTGCTGCCTTGCTCGCGCGCTGCACGGCACGCGCGTGGCACACCGCAGCCTTCTGGCCCAGAAGAGGACCTGTAGTCCGAAACGCGTCGCCAGCTGAAGGTGGTCGAGATCGGCAGTACACCAAGCTCGGATTGGACGATACTGACAGGCGGCTCCAGCGTCGAGGTGCTCCGCCTGCCTGCTGCCGTCCCTCCCCGCACGCCGCGCCTCCGTGGGGCGGCCACCTCACGCCCGGGGGTGGCGAAGTATAGCCTCTGTGGTTCTTTTGCTGAACCCCTCCACTAGTTGGCGAAGAGGAGGAGGAGGAGGAGGAGGAGGAGGAGGAGGAGGTGGGGAGGAGGAGGAGGAGGAAGAGGAGGAAGAGGAGGAAGAGGAGAAAGAGGAAGAGGAGGAGGAGGAGGAGGAGGGCGGCAGCGCAGGGCTCCATCTCTCGGCGGGCACCTGAGCCGCGCAGCCTCCCCATGGGACGCACACAGTCATACTGATACTATATGTCCTCCTCTGGCCATCGCTCGGACGTCCATTCCCTGTGCTTTTTTCGGTTTCGTGCGTGTTTTTTTTCGCCAAGTGATCAAGGATGCTCCTCGATGGTCCTCGCCGAAGAAAAATGCACACGTCCGAGCGATACCAAGTCCTTGGAGGCGCGCGTCCGACCCGAACACGTAGTATACCGATCTTGTAGTGTGTCGTTTCCCGAGCGGAGTGGTCGGAGAGCGCCCGCCACGACGCATACACTACAAGATTTCTCGGTGCGCGCGTCGCCCCTGGGGGGACGACGCACATATAGTAGAAGCATGATGGCGTGACGACGACCTCACGCCACTGGGCCAGAAAAAAAATATCCCGGCAAAGCAACCTAACAGCGATGTGTAGGAGCATATCTGGAAGCATTCACCTTCAGATTCAGATGAGAATCCAGTTGTAGAATTCTGCTGTTCTCGCAGTCGTAGTCGCATTCGCGATGACAGTCGCAGTGGCAACAGCAGTCGCAGTCACAGCCTCAGCCTCAGCCTGCCTCAGCCTCAGCCTCAGCCTGCCTCAGCCTCAGCCTGCCTCAGCCTCAGCCTCAGCCTGCTTCAGCCTCAGCCTCAGTCTGCCTTCAGCCTCGGCCTCAGCCTCAGCCTGCCTCAGCCTCAGCCTGCATCAGCCTCAGCCTCAGCCTCAGCCTGCCTCAGCATCAGCCTGCCTCAGCCTCAGCCTCAGCCTGCCTCAGCCTCAGCCTCAGCCTGCTTCAGCCTCAGCCTCAGTCTGCCTTCAGCCTCGGCCTCAGCCTCAGCCTGCCT
>CAUYUJ010018552.1:125000-137500 GCA_963575745.1 Prorocentrum cordatum
TAGAAGGGACAGTAGTGGCGGCCAAGTCACCGAGACGGCAGCGGCAGGGGCGGCAGTGGCAGCTCAGGCAGCGGCAGCTCAGGCACTGGCGGCAGTGGCAGCTCAAGGTAGTGACAGCACAGGCAGTGGAAGCAGTGGCAGCTCAGGCAGTGGCAGCTCAGCGGCAGTGGCGGCAGCGGCAGCTCAAGGCAGTGGCAGCTCAGGCAGTAGCAGCCCAGGCGCAATGCAAGAAGCGCCGCCGCCAACAAACCGCTACATCCAGGCGTTGCTTGACACGGCGTACAAGCTATTCATAACACGACGGCCTGATGTGGCACTCAAGGCATTTCAAAATACCTACACAGCCGCTCCACACGCCACGCAGCATCCAGGTATCCAGCATCTGCACGACAGCATCGATATCTGCCTCAAGGACGGGCAGTGCTACGAGCACCTTGTGGAGGAACAAAGGCATATGCATACCTATCTATGTATATATACATACATACATACATACATACATACATACATACATACATACATACATACATACATACATACATATATACATACATACATACATACATACATACATACAGACAGACAGACAGACAGACAGACAGACAGACAGACAGACAGACAGACAGACAGACAGACAGACATACGTACAAACATACTTTACACGGTGTCCATGTATATATATATATATATGTATAACTATGTATATCCATCTACATATACATACATATACATATATATATATATATATATATACACGAGTGCGGGCCCGTGGAGAAAATCCACGGCGTTGAGGGGATAGAACTTTGACCTCGCTGGGAATGGGTGGGGGCCTCTGGTCTGTTATCCGCCCCCCACCTGTGGGAGGCATATGTGTAGCCTGTTGGAAGTCGCTGGGGGCCCCGTTGGAAACTCTTTTGGAACTGCTGGGGGCGCTCCTGGGGCCCTCTGAGGCCTTGTAGGACGCTTGTCGGGCCGTCTTGGGGCCATCTTGGGCCATCTTGGACGGTTCTTGGGCCGTCTTGGGTCCATCTTGGGCCGTATTGGGCCCTTCTGGGGCCCCTCCTAGGGTTCTTTTGGGCCGTCTTGGGAGCCTCAAGTACCGTCCAGGGGCCGTCCTGAGCCATCTGGGGGCCTTCTTGGGAGCATTTTGAGCGGTCGTGGGACGATTTTGGAGGCCTTCGGGGCTGTCGTGGACGCGGGGACGACCCAAAAGGCGAGTTTGCTGAAAACGTCAGTTTTCCGCAGGGGATTGCGGCGATTTTTGCTGGATGGAGCTCTCTCGGGGGGTCCCCGGGGGCCCTCTCTGGGGTCACCTGGGGCCCTCTTGGGGCCGCTGTAGCCGTCAGGTGAACAGCCTGGGCCGCCCGAGGGCCGTCTTGTATAGTCCGGCAGCCCCCATGGATCGCGAGGGGGCTCTTCACGAAGGGGCCCTGGGACACACACATAAACACACACAGAGACAAGGATTCCCTATATTTTCCCATATTCTCTGGGTGTCTGCCTTCCCCCCCACTGCCCATATTTTCCTATATTTTCTAGGGAATCCACGATGAATTGTGTCTGTGCGTTTTTTCCCTCCTGAGGAGTGTTCTGGCGCCTTCTGGGAGGCTCTCGGGGGGCCTTCGGGTGCCCGCTCGGGGCCCCTGGGGAGCTCGGGGAACCGGGGGTCCATAGGGGAACAAAAAGTGACAGGGAGGTCCTCGCGGACTTCTCGGATCGGCGCTAGGCCCCCCGGCGGCGCCTCCGGCGCCGCCCCTGGCGCGCTCCGCGCGCCAGGGAGGGGGTTCCAGCGCCGATGCGAGAAATCTGCGCGGACCTCCGAGTTTTCCTATTTGTGTCGGTCCACGCAAACCCGCCAATGTTCCTGCGGATTTATTTGGATGGATGTACACACACACACAGCGGAGGAGGGGAAGGAGCAGGAGATGTCTGACAGCGACGCGGGGGACGAGGAGGACAACGGCGGGGCGTGTGGGTCGGGAGAAGACTACACTACGCAGATGCCGCTGCGCGACAAGTACACGCTAAAGAAGCGCATTGGCACGCCGATGGCCAGCCGCGGTGCGCGCAGGGAGTGCAAGAAGGGACAGCAGTGGCAGCAGGCGGGGCGAGGCGTGGACGAGCCGAGGTCATCAGCTACAGACCAGATCTACATGGGGAACTTGTCTTCCGACGTGGATTGGCACGATTCGAAGAACCACATGGAGCATGTGGGCACCGTAGGGTTCTGCAGGCTCAGAGGGGACGAGACCGTCGACGGCAGATCGCTGGGGTACGGTCAGATACGCTTTTCCACAGAAAGGGAAGCCGAGAAGGCCAGAATCACCACGGACGCGACGGAACTCAAGAACCGGAATATCAGGGTTCGGACGTGACCTGGCGCGAAGGGACGTCATCCACCACGTGCTTAGTAGAACGGTGGTGGTGTGGTGTGAAAAGAGCTAAAGTGGCACAATCTGGGATCTGAAATGACTACTGCCTGGCGCGAGCCGGAGGCAGGGACCGCTGCACTGACCAGCGCGCGCGAGAACTTCAGGCAGTGAAGCTCGGCACTTGTGCGGGATCTCCCATACCAGCTGGCCGCTGATGGGCTCCAACGAAGGGTCCCTCCCCCGTGTCGTCGGGCGGGCCTTGCCCTTACTGGATTCATTCTTGAAGCCGAAGAGACATCCACGCTTGGAGGACCGCCTGCATGGCATCCGCCCCCGTCGCTGGCACTCCGTCGAGGGACAGGCCGTCGTCACCGAGGCCGTCCTGAAGGCCCTGCCTCCAGTAGCCGAGCGCGGCCGAGCATCCCGCCTCGGCCGCGGCCGCCTCTCCTGGACTGCGCACCGCTTCTGCAGCTCGGCACCTGCCGCCTCCTCGATGGCCTCCTGCTCCCTAGGCGCGCTGTTGCAGATGCCCTCGACGATCACCTGCGCGTTGCCTGCCAGGGGCCCGCTGGACGGCCAGGTTGCGCCCGCGTCTTTGTCGCTGGCCGTCGGCTCTTCCTGGGCATGCTCTGCCGCTCTCCTGGCCCTCGCTCTGATCCAGCCCAGGAGGCCTATGAGCCCCGTCACGGCTGCAGCCCTTCCTGCCCAGCACTTGGTGCTGGGGCACGCGCGCCTCCTGTGTCGTCGTCTTCACTACGACCCCATGTGGACTATCTGGACCCGTGGGCAAGCTGTCCTCCTCCTCCTCCTGCTTCTTCCTGGCTGGCCCCAGCTCGTCGAACTCATGGAAATGTTCCCCGACCGCCGCAAACCACTCGCAGCAGACCTCATCCGCGTCTGACGTGAGGTTCCACTCGATCCTCTCTGGCGGCGGCACTAGCACCGGAGGCGGGAGATCGAACGGGATTTTCCTCGAGCCGAAGAAGACGCGCACGTGAGCCCTCCTGTCCAGGCCTTTTAAGATCAGCTTGGCCGGACGGCGGGGGCTGCACGCCATTCCTGTGACCACCCCCGTGCCTTGCACCAGCGCGGCCAGCTCGCTGGCGACGACGAGGTCAATCGCACGCTTTTTAGCCCCATCGTCGCCGGGCCGCTGGTGACAACTGTGCCTCCTACACTTGTCGCCCACTCGCTGATCGTGCTGGGGCCCATGTGGTCGCCCCCGAAATCCAGAGAAGTCTGCTGGCTCGCAGCACAGCCGCCACGTCGCCCAGGAGGTCCACGCTGCCGTCCGCCAGGCCGACGATGCGTTTGAGGTAGAGGGATCCTATCCTCACCTGGACCTGCAAGCCTGGGCTGACGATGGGGCCCGACCACATGTCCCCAGCGAGCTCGGCGCCCCCTCCGCCGCAGCCGGTGACTCGCCTGAGCGGGCCCGGCTTCCTCTCTTCCCGTCGCGGCGGGGGCTCCTCCTCTCCTCGCGCGCACCGCGGCGCCCTTTGCATTAAGTCGGGCCTGTACCCCTACAGGGAGATCTTCGACGTTTTTTTTTTTTTTTTTTTTTTTTGGACTATCGTTGGACTATTTTGGGGGTATTTTCTATTTTCGTCGAAAATCCCCCCGTAAGGGGGACAGGCCCGACTGAACGCCAGACCCGCTCGCCTCCGCCCTTCTCCGGGGCGTGCCCCACACACTTTTTGCGTCGGCGGCTGGGCAGAGGGCGACTGCTCCGGCGATCGGGCGGGGCCCGCTATCCCAAATCCCTTATTACCAGACCCCCCCCGAAAAAACCGGACCCCCCTCCAAATGCGACCTAATATTTCGGACCCCCCTCTTCGACGGGGCGCCTTGATAAACCGGACCCCCCAAGCTCCAATCCAAAGAAAGCGCCCTAATAAACCGGACCCCCCAGATTACAAAAAAAAGGCCTTAAAAAACCGGACCCGGGGGACGCTTAATAAAATATTTCGAGTAGATGCAAATTTGGCCGCGGTGCTCGTGAAGAGAGGAGGCCACGGCGCGACGGGGAGAGAGGAAGCCGGACTCGCTCAGGCGAGTCACTGGCTGCGGCGGGGGGAGCGCCGGGGGGCCTGGCCCACCCCCCGTACACATGGGGATGCAGGCTGTTCCCCCCTTGGGTTTTGAGGGGGTGGGTGGGATGACATGGTCGAGGTGGGGATGGGCATGGGCCCAGACCCCCGACGTCATGTTTTTTTCGTTGCCTCGACCCCCAGAGTTCTCGACCTATTCCCCAGGACTGGCTCTGCATCCTGAGTCGTTCCTTGACGCTCCCGAGGCCTGGTGAGGACCTACGGAGACCGAAAATGGCAAAAAAAAAAAAAAAAAAAAAAAAAAAAAAAAAAAAAAAAAAAAAAAAAGCCCGTCATGATCTTGTCACTACTCGAGGGAGTCTGGGGGGGAGAAAAAAAAAAGGAGAAGGAGGAGGAGAAGGAGAAGGAGGAGAAGGAGGAGGAGGAGGAGGCGGAGGAAGAGGAGGAGGGGGAGGCGGAGGGGGGGAGGAGGAGGAGGAGGAGGAGGAGGAGGAGGAGGAGGAGGAGGAGGAGGAGGAGGAGGAGGAGGAGGAGGAGGAGGAGGAGGATAAGGATAAGGATAAGGCCCTTGGGGGTCTGCCAACTTCGCCTACCGACAGGCATGCCGACCCCTGGGAAAAACATGGATGCGAGCCCCGATTCACTACCTGTAGGCTGTGGGGGCCGCCTGAGGCGACGGGGCCCGCCTCCGTTGAGGCGTGGTCCCCGAGCCTCGCCAGCAGGGGGACCCTGCCTCGGTTGGGCACTGGAGCTGGTGCGTGCAGGCGGAGGGGAGCTGCCTCACTCTGTGGGCGCACCCCCCGCCGCTGAGAGCCCACCCTCCCTCGCCCCCCTCCCCCCCCCTCCTTCCTCAAGGCGGCAGGAAAGAGCAAAAAAAGCAAAAGGAGAGGCGGCCTTGTACTTGTTGACGGCGTCCCGTCCCCACTCCCCTTGCTCGCTCGCACATGTCTCTCCAAGCAGTGGGAGGCTATGAAGGTGGCGTGGCCGCACTGGCTCGCACATGGAAAGCTGTGCCATTCGCTGCTGCCTGGATCGAGCGCGCGGTGCTCTTGCGGGGGAAAAAAAAACAAGGCCTGATGCGATGGAACCAGTTCTCAGCTCACTGCATCGTTCCGAGCCCGATGCCCCAGCCTGCCGCCGACGCCGCCCTTGGCGACAGGAGACGCACGTTTCTGCTCTGAGCTGCGCCTGGGCTGCTGTCGGCCTTAGTCGCGACTACTGGGGCCTCGGCCACGACCACCCCGCGGCTCTCCCAGCCCTGCACGCTCTTGCTCGGGCTCGGGCAGGGCGGCCTGAGCGTGGGCTGGAGGAGATCCTGGTGCTTCGTCACCGCCGCCGTCTCTGCCGTCGCACTCTGGGTGGAGAAGAAGGCCTCGTCGTAGGCGTAGCCCTGCGGCCCTTTGGTCCAGCGGGTGTAGATGTGGTCGATCTCGTCCACCTGGCGCCTCGTGTAGTCGAGCTCCCACGGCATCGGCCCGTGCACAATCTTGCCAAGCTTGTCGTCCGCGGTGCCGATCGCGCTCCTCGCCGCGCTGATGGCGTGGTGAATGTCGCGCAGCTGCTCTTTGAGGTAGAGCTCTGCCTGGCTGCGTTCAGCTTCTTCATGCGGGTCCAGGCTCCTGACGTTCATGCGCCCGAGCGTGGTCACCACCCGCTCCCTCTGCTTGTGAAGGACGTGCAGTGTCATCTCGCCGTATTTGGTCGCCTCCTTGAACGCCTCGGACGTGCTCTGGAGCGCGTTGTGCGCGACCTCGAGCCTGTGCGCCGCCGCGCCCGAGACCTGGTCAGCCACTCCGTAGCCCCCCCCCCGTGGATCTTCTGCACTACCGTGGGCTGCGGGTTGAGCTCCGTCCCTGCTGCGGCTGACGCGGCTGGCCGCTGCTCGGTCGCCCCCGCTTGCTCCGCCGCCGTCTCCCGCGCCGCCATTGCCCAGGCCGTGGTTCCACGAGAAAAGCGGGCGGCGTCCATGTTCTGGTTTGCAGGTGTCCTGGGTATGCCTTTACAATGCCCTGGAAGTCGCGAGAAAGCTCGAGTCGTAAATGTCCACTGGTAGTATGTCGGACTGGGTACTGGGTCTCGGTTTACCTTAGTTGACCCCGCCTAGCTGTTGTTCACCTTAGGTGGTATAGTAGTTTCCTTAGTTCCCAAAAGGCTGGGGCGGTGAGAGACCGTAGTGGGAGCCTTGAAGTAGGAGTAGGCGTAGGCTCGGTCGTTCGCTGGAGTCGGGATCCTGGGCCTGCCCTTGGTATGCGACTCTTCCTCGCTCCCTCCGTCGCGTTGAGGGTCGAGGGAGGTAGCAACGATGGTAGCTAAGGCTGGAGGTAGCTGGGCGGGGGAAAGGAGGTCGTACCGAGGTCGGACCACACGCGCATGGCTGTGCTGAATGTTGTGGTGTGATAATCCCCAGTGCGGTCGTGTCCCTAGTACGCCATATGTAAACTGTAACCGTGTACTGTCGTGCTGCTGTACGAAGTCCAATACGGATGACGGCGCACCTACAGCTCTAAGATGGCGGTGAAGGCTGCGGAGGACTGGCGACCAGCCAGAGTCACAAATGTGTGCTGTCTGGGCTCATGGAGGCTGATGAGGCTGCGTGTCCTTATTAGAGGCCAAAGTGAGCTAGTCGTGAGCTGAGAGCCTGAGGAGAGGTAGGTTGGAGTTGGTGAGGGAGGGGGGCGTAGGTGGTGGGAGCCCATGTAGTAGTAGGGTGGCGGCTGGTTTAGTAAGTCAGCCGTCCACCCATATTTTTCCGCCATAGGCTGGTAGTATTCCCTTGGCCGTAGGTCCCGATAGTATGCAGCCATCCGATAGAGGTAGGCCATCTGGCCTCCGTGTTGCTCGGCCTGGCCCCTGAGACTCGTCATACGTACAAGGTCTGTGCTGATCTGCTGTGCGATTTTTCCTCTCGAGTGACTGGCGGAGCAGAAGGTGGCCAGGCACGAGGGCGCCCCATGGAGTTGAGGCGTGACTCGGGTGCGCTATGCGGCGCCGAGCTGGCGGCGCCGCTAGGCTGCGAGCCCTGTGGGGGCTGGCCCGCGGGGCTCTCTCGCTCGCGGCGGGGCGAGCTGCTGGGCTTCGGCTGGGGCGTGCCTTGGCTCACCTCCTGTTGAGCTGCGCCTCCACGGCCCTCGCCAGGCCCGTCTTCGGGCCCCCCGAGCGGCTCTTCGTGGCCCCGAGGTGCGCAAGCGCGTGGCCCAGCGCCTGCTTGAACATGTCCCCCTTGAATCCCGAGATCTTGTCGAACTGCTCCTGCTCGAGCTTCTGGTCGTACAGCACCGCTCTGAAGCCCGGCGCCGTGTTGATCGTGTAGATGAGCTTGGCCTTGCACTGCTTGATGTCAATCTCCACGTCGTCGCCCGTCGTGTTGTACGCCTCCTGAATCTTGCGCTGCAGGAAGACCTCCGTGATGAAGATCGGCCCCCGGGGCTCGTCGAGCTGGCTCATGAATTCTTTCAGGAGCTGCCTCACGTGGAGGAAGGACGCGTGGAGTTTCTGCTCCTCCGCGTCGAGCACCGCCACAATCTCCTCTACCAGGCTCGCCGCGACCTGGCCGTGCGGTGGGCCGAGGCCGTGCCCCTTGCCCAGCTGTTTCACCTCCCGTCCGTACTCTTTGCCTGTCTCCATCGGCGCCTGCACCCAGTCTGGCTCGAGCGGCGTCAGCCAGAACTCGCCCGTGAGATGCAAGAAGTTGCGAATCTCGTTCGAGTTCTGGAGGGTGAGCCTCTGGAGCGATCTCAGCTGGTCCCGCAGCTCCACCTGGCCGCCGCCGCCGCCACCACGGCCTCCGCCTGGGGGTCCTCGACCGCCTCCGCCTCGGCGCTGTGTTGCGGGCTGCTGGGGCGTCTGCTGCGACTGCTGCGCGCCTGCCGAGCTGACTCCGCCGCCGCCCAGGCGCGGGCGCTGCAGGGGCGGCTGCCCCTCTGCTGCGCCCCCTCCTCTCTTCGTGCTGGCCCTGATGCGCCAGTCGCCGTGGCCCCCGTGCAACATGAGCTCCCTCACCCCGTGCCGCTCTGATCAACTCTGGCCCTGCAATGTGCTCGCGAATGTGTGCGTGATATTCCTCGAGAGTTTGAGCCTCGTGGTTACAGATCGGGCAGGTGAGGGGGCAGGGGTCGGAGATAAGGTGGGACCACATCGACCTGTCTTGGTGGCAAATACCGCGGCCGTGGACAGCCCTGGTCGCATGGTCGACACATACCTTGCGATTAATAAATGTGCTCTTGCACCAGGGGCACTGGTTGTTGACGATTACGGACGCCACCACTGGTCGGATGTTGTGGGACTCTCGGCGATGCCCAGCTAGTGCTGCATATGTCGCGAAGCTCATGCCACACGTTTGTTCCGTGCCTTGCCCGTCCGTCGCCGTATGATCGCACCAGTAGGGTTTCAGTAACTCCTCCTCCCTGCCCTCCTCCCCCTGCAGCGTCGTATCTCGTGTCGTAAGCACGTTCCAGTTTCGCTCGTAACTGTACAATATTGATGGGTCTGTTTGCAGCCAGTGTTTTTGTTCCGTACTCCCCTGTTCAAATATGGCCAGGTCCGAGTCCCTGTCTGCATGCCATCCCATGCTCTCGTCCACCTTGGCTAACGCCTGCATGTCGACTGCGAACTGCTGTGCCCACGGGGTGGAGGAGGGCCCCACGAAACCCTGCCCGTCGAGTCGCCGAAGACCCTGGGCCGCGTCGAGTCCGGATGTCCCGAAAACCGCTGCGATAACCGCTCCGTGCTCCCAAGGGTGCCTAGACCAATTCTGGTACCACCGCAAACGTCGCACTAGTAAAGAAACGGATGTGCGCTCGAGCCTCCAGTATCTAAACACCTGTCGCAAGTTGTTGCACCTCACGGTCCCATCCGCTCTGGTCCACGACAGGGCGCCTCCTGCTAGCGTCCGTAGGTATTTGCCTAGTACACTGTCGATTGCCGTTGTGTGGGTATCTGTCAGAACTAACGCTGGCAATCCGCTGAGGGCCGCACCTACGACAAAAGCCATGAACATCATGCGTTTTATCTGCCTGGGCACCTTAGAGGTCCAAAAGATCCCGCATTGTCGCCATGCGACGCGGATGGCTGCGATACGCCGTACGACCTCGCCTGCGATACCCTGACCAGCTGGTAGGTAAGGTCCGAGTACACGCAGTTCCCTCAGCGCCTGCCCCTGCAGTGTTTTGCTGCGCCTGAGTAGTCTGGTCTTTCCGTAGCAGCCTTGCCCTACTAAATATAGTAGGTGGTTGGTTTTGGCGTTGTTGAGTCCCCATCCTCCTGCTGCAATTGTTTGGGACAGGCGTTCGGTGTTGTTGTTGAGTTGGTGTTCGATGTCTCCAGCCGTCGATGTGGGTAGGATCGTCTGCACATAAGTGACGTCGTCCATGAACGTGTTGAGGGACAAGTCGTGGGCGTTGCCTGCGACTGGGTTGGTCGCGTCGTGGATGGTTTGGTCTGGGTCCGTGCGGCCTTGTTCTCACCATTTGGTGACGTACAAGTTGCATGCGTCGTTGAATTGCCGCGGGCAGAAGGGCGAAGCCCATTTGAGCACCTGTGGTGCTCTCTGCTTCTACGACTCCGTCGGCAGCTTCGAGCGTCAAGGTGGAGTGGTCAATGGCTGCCATGGCAAAGCGCTGATCGTGCTCGTGGGCTTGCTTGAAGGCAACTGCTCTGAGTAGGGCTCGGTTGGTAGCTGCGAACGCGTTGGTGCCGTCGTAGTTGGTGGTGATTGTGCTCACCCCCCCTTGGGCGGCTCTCCATTGGGCCGCTTGCACGCAGAGGATGGCGTTTTCACGGCAGCGGTGCGGGAGGCCTCCTTGGGCCCAAGGCGCATGCGATGGGGGAGAGCCACGTAGATGGATGCCTGAGTGCCAAGCCATTCCGAAGGAATCGTACACGTGTAGTATCAGTTTCCCTAGTATCCCATCTTTGTTGATGTGTTTTTCTGCTGGGAATGCTTGTGATCGATGCCAATCCAAGGGAGTAACCTGACAGCTTCGGCACTGCGCGAGAAATTGATCAAGGTACTGCATATAACCTTTGCTGTGATCTGCAATCTTGCCAGCACCTACCCCTGCAAACCTGCCCCTCCCCACTGAGTAAGATTGCTGCTCCCAGGCGGCTCCTTCTGTCCCATCCGTCGCCGTCGGCACACGACCAACCTAGTACCGTCTGTCCACCCCATCCGTTGGAGCAATTCCCTCCCCTTTTTGCATCGCCCCAATGTCGTGTAGTGTGCAAGCTCGTCTTCGCCCCCTCTCTTCTCTGCAGCTGCAACTCGCCTTTCTTATAGGCGCTTGCTGAGCTCTGCTGGGTCCTGAAGGTGGAGAGTGGGGTCTATCATCAACCATGTCATCTCGATCGGGATGCCCCAAGGCGGCCAGGCCCGTCGCTTGCTAGCTCGCTGACAGTGCCTGCGCATCGCTCGCTTGTCCGCCTCGACTTGGAAAAGTAAATCGTGGTCGATCGGCAGTCGGTCGATGTGTTCCTGGACGAAAGCCTCGTGCACGGCTCGCGCGGCGTTCCTGTCTATGGGCCGCGCCCCTAGCCCCCCTTCCAAGGCTGGGTGGACAAGCTCCTGATACCAGTAGTCGCGTGGCCAGTGGGTTCGGGCTGATCTGTAATACCTTTTTTGGCCCGCGACCGTTCCGCTGGTACTGTATACGTGGTCGGTGCATCTCGGCGAGGTTCCGTTTTTCGTAGGCCTCCCAAATGCGTTCGACCAGAAGCTCCCTTCTTTGGTTCTCGACACCTTCTCGGGCCTGCTTCAGCGCGGCTGTGACCTCTTTCAGCTCGTTTTGTACCCTGTCGTAGTCGTCGGCACACTGTTCTGGGGTGAGGCTCTGTCTCAGTGCTCTTCGTTGCCTAAGAAGTTCGAGTCGGTGTTGTTTGGCTCGCTTCGTTAGCTGGTCGATCTCATCGGGAGAGCAGTTTTTACCGAAGGTCCTGAGCATGGCCGCACGTGCCGCTCCCCCCAAGAGGTCCCAGGTCTCGTCTGGCGTCGCCGCTCCCAGTGCCCTCTCCCACCGCTCCCCACCCACCTCCTCCACCTCCTTGTCGAGTTCGGTGAGCAGCATCTCCCTCTCGTGGCCGCTGCGCAAGCATTCCACGAGGCCGTCCCTGCACAGTCCCTGTTGTAGGCGGGCGCGCGCAGGGAAGGAGGTAGTGTTGGTAGAGGCGAGGAGGGCGAGGCCGATGGGGAAGTGGCCCCTGTGTCCTCGTAATTTTACTTGTTGGAGCCTTTTACCTGACAGATGGAGGACCTCGCACCTCTTTATGAGTCCCAGGGCCCCTGTGGGTACAACGATGTGGTCGATACGGCTGTTGTAACCTGAGTGCCCATAGAAGGTGGGTTCAGCGATGTGATAGGTAGTAGCAATACTAAGGTCGCTGGTCTGGCACAGGGTCCTGAGGCTCGTGCCGTTGGAGTTCTCAATCCTGGGCTCCCTGTCTCCTACAGTCGGTTTTCTACTTCGCACGATGGTCCCGTCGGTGTATCGCTGGCAACCAAAGTCGCTGTTCACATCACCGCCCATCACAATCGTCGTACGGCTGCCTACTCGGTCGACACACTGCTCTAACCATTTAGTTATAGCATCTGCTAGTGGCACGTAGTACGAGAGATGGGTGGGGGCGTAGTAGTAGACAAAGAGTACGTAGTCGTATTGGCTTGTCGAGAGGCGAATTCCTGCAACCCGTCCCTGGAGGCTGGTCGGTGGAGTGTAGATCTCTCGTATGCTGCGCTCGTCGATTCTCTGACTGATGAGGATCGTTAGTCCGCAGCTTTTGTTGATCCACTTCCCTTTGCGGGCACCGAATTGTAGCACGTAGTGGTTAGGGAGATAGTGTCGTTGCACTGCTTCTGCTCCCGCCCATCTACATGTGCCGCTGAGGAGGATAACGTCCCAACTGTGTAGTTCGGCACTGATGTCCTCTAGTCGTTCGATGCTCGCTGCCTCCTGGGGGATGTAGTAGCAGATTCTCATGCCTAGGCGCACGGACTCGCCATGCGGGCCCCCCAGTCCCCCCTGCCCCCGAAGCCTGAAGGTGTGGGCGCAAAATCGCTGATGTACAGTTGTACGTGAGGTGCGGTCGG
>CAUYUJ010018552.1:140000-152500 GCA_963575745.1 Prorocentrum cordatum
CCCAAACAGGGCCCCAGAAACCAGTCGACGCACCGCCCAGACATCGTCCCCGGACTATGATTTTGTTTGACGACTCTTGCCCACTCCTCCTGCAGAGGGCCATGCCCGACGTAACTCGGGGTTGCCTCCTCCTGCTGGTGACGGCAGAGCTGAGCCAGGGCCGAGCCTCCCTCTCGCCCAGGAGGCTCGTGGCAGCACCGTGGCACAGTGGCCGCGCAGGCCCCCTGGCGGCCTCGGCGGCCCTTGCGACGGCCCCGGTGGACCCGCCGCAGGAGGAGGGGGAGGAGGGGGAGGAGGAGGAGGAGGCGGAGGAGGGGGAGTAGGAGGAGGAGGAGGAAGAGGAGGAGGAGGACAGGAGGAGGAGGACAGGAGGAGGAGGAGGAGGAGGAGGAGGAGGACAGGAGGAGGAGGAGGAGGACAGGAGGAGGAGGACTCCAGCGGCCTCGGTGGCATCCCCAGAGGCCTGCCCAGCAGCCTCGCTGGTCGCCATTGCAGCCCTGCCTCCTGCACTCCCTCGCGTCCTTCATGTCGCCGACCTCCTCCTGCGAGCCTTTTCTTCACGGCAGCCCCTCGCTGCCTTCGCCAAGGGCCCCTTCGAGTGGCCCCGCCAGCAGCAGATCAGCAGCGCGGTTATCAGCAGGCGAGGACGCGCTGCGGCTTCCCCAAGGGGGGATGCTACGTGAGCCCGCCGTAAACAACGACGACGACGACGCCGACGCCGACGCCGACGCCGACGCCGACGCCGACGCCGACGCCGACGCCGACGCCGACGCCGACGACGACGACGACGACGACGACGACGACGACGACGACGACGACGACGACGAGAGAGAGAGAGAGACCGAAAGAGAGAATTGAGAGAGAGATAGAGAGAGAGAGAGAAACTTACAACTAATGATCCAGGCGAAGGACCCAACCATTTTCAGTTGCGAATGCAATCGTTGCGAGTATCGCCTTAAGTGGAGCTCCGTATGGGGCCACGACACGTGTGAGGGGTGTGCCGAAATGGGCGGGAGGGACGCACGCAGACTGCGCCGCTGGGACCTCCAGTGGAGCTCCCAGTGGGGCCACAAAGCGCGTGAGGGAGTTTGCCGAAAGAGGTGGGACGGACGCATGCGGGCTGCACCACTGGGACCTTCGGTGGAGCCCCCATATGGGGTCACAAAGCGTGTGAGGGGTGTGCCGAAATGGGCGGGGCGGACGCATGCGGGCTGCGCCACCGGGACCTTCGGTGAAGCTCCCTGTGGGGCCACGAAGCGCGTGAGGGGTGTGCCGAAACGAGTGGTGCGGACGCATGCGGGCTGCGCCATGTGGACCTTTGGTGAGGCTCCGCACAGGGCCACGACACGTGTGAGGGGTGTGCCGAAATATGAGGGGCGGACGCATGCGGGCTGCACCACTGGCACCTTGGGTGGAGCTCCCGATGGTGCCACGAAACGTGCGAGGGGTGTGCCCAAAGGGTTGACATGAGGAGGGCAGGAGAAGGAGGAAGAGGAGGAGGAGGAGAGGAGTGAGGCGGGGCGCTGTCTCTTCAAAACAAGGACCCGACACAACAGGATGGTTGGCAAAAACTGAACACCCAAGGGCTCCTCCGAGCCCGCTCTTCTGCCAGAATCGTTCCTTGACGGCCTCAGGCCAAGGGAGGGGTCCCGCAGGCCGAAAACGACCAAACGAATGAGGACTCTTCTCCACCAAGGCTCATAGGACGTCCATGGAGACAACAAACTGGAAACCGATCGAACCCACTGCGAAACCGAAACCTACCCAAACAAACAACGAACCGAAATCGGTCAAAGACGCAGCAACATCACAATCGAGCGAACGGAGCCGAACGATCGCGGCCGACTGCGACACAGCCGACTGAGACGCACCGAACCGAGCCGCGGCCAGAGCCGACCTCGCGGGCCCAGCCGAGCTGCGGCGCGGCCCACCTTTTTGAGCTCATGGCAAGGTGTGGCTTCGAGAGCGATCCGCGGAGGGCTAAAACCTCCAGGCGCAAGGGGGGGTGGGGGGCGGCCCGCGTCCACACCACAAGCGACGGGGTCGGCGCCCCCCCCCCCCCACCCCGAGGCGATCTAAAATCGCCGCGTCATAAAATGCTGCTATAGAAGCAAAACAGGTCGGCGAAAGCCGCCACCGCGCCCTCGGCGCCGTCGCGTCGTGCGAGGATGCTGTGTGGCGCCGTGGAGGGCTGTCTGTTTGAGGGGCTCCTCCCCCCGCTCGCCAGACCTGCGGCGCTGTCCAGGGGCGGTCTGGGGCTCTCTGGGAGAAGGTATGGGGGGAAAATGGCGAGGGCTCGCTCTTCCGAGCTTACTGATGATCCGTCCTCTCTATCTCTCTCTTTCCCTCTCTCTCTGTGTATATAGATGTATCGTTCTCTCTCTCTCTCTCTCTTTCTCTCTCTTTCGGCCCCTCCCCCTGTGTGTGTGTCTCGCTCTCTCTATTTCTCTTTCTATCTATCTTTCTCTCTCCCTCCCTCCACAAAAATTGAAAAGGAACCGCGCCGATTGCAACTCCATTTCGCTTCTCTGTACGCCTCATCCTTCCAGCTGGGGGCTGGAAAAACAAAACAGAGTTCGAGCAACTAACGAGGGTGCCGCCAGAGTCTTGATCCGAGGGTGCCTGCCAGAATCTTAGCAGCGCTTTACACGTGCGTGGTTGAGGGAGTGCATCGTCAAAATGTCCTTCTTCCCCTTCGGGAAAGGGATTAACCTCTGCTCCGTACTATTCAAACACCCCCTCCCTCATTCGACCGTCGGCGGACCCGAAACCATGACTCCCCCCACCACCATCCTTGCCAAGAAGCAATACAACATTCACGCTGCGGCAGAATCTTGGACCACCCGAGGGCTTCCCGCGATCACCTCGCCTCACCTGTCCGGCATCTTGCCCGGCGCGAGCAGGCACACCACCCTGGCCAAAACCCAGCGGGGAGGGACTGCAGGCGCACATGCCGTGCACCACGATGCATCACCCCGCCGCAGCTCTGTTGCGTGCTGCCACGTGCGCCGGCGCACCGCCGCACACTCGGCACGCGCCGCGCAGAGGGGCGCGGGCGGAGCCACCCGGCACGCCCTGGCGCAATTCGGAGCACGCGGCGCCTCTGGAGCACCCCGCGCGCCTGCCACGCCTGGGGCGCCCGGTGCACCTCGGCGGCACCGCGCACCTGGCGTCTGCGCTGCCTCCGAACAGCCGCCCATAGGGGAACAAAAAGTGACATAGACATAAAAACTCTGAGGTCCGCGCGGATTTCTCGGATTGGCGCTGGACCCCCTTCCTGGCGCGCGGAGCGCGCCAGGGGCGGCGCCTGAGGCGCCGCCGGGGGGCCCCAGCGCCGATCCGAGAAATCCGCGCGGACCTCCGAGTTTTTCTGTTTTTGTCACTTTTTGTTCCCCTAGCCCATGCCGTGGCGAGCGCGGAACGTGCTGAGGCTCGGACGCCGCGCGTGTCGGGAGAGCGAGCGGGAGCGAGCGAGGCGGCTTGCGGCGTGCAAGTGGCTTGATCACTGCTGCTGACAAACGCCCCCTGCCCCACTCGGCCGGCGGACGGCCAAGAACCGTGCCGGCCGCCCCCTCACATCCCTGTCGAGAACGGCACAGAGCGCACGCTGCGGCTGAACCTTGGACCATGCGCGGGGGGGCCCGCGATCACTCTACACTGCGTGCTAGCCAGAACGGCGGGGGGCGCATGTTGCCGAAAGTTTGCGGGCCAACCATCCCTGCCCCAGGCCGCGGCCCCCTCGAGAGCTCCCCCTGAGGGACTCTGCCGCTCGAGGGCCGTCCTCCGCCCGAGGGTCTCTGCGCTCTTCGCACCCGAAGGCCTCCACCTCTGCCCCCTCCTCCTCCTGTCTCTCGAGCGCTGCCGTGCTCGAGGGTGTGCGCTCGCGCCTTCGAGCAGAGGTCGCCAGGGCTCCCAGCTGAAAATATTGGACCACGCGCGGGGAGCGCGCGATCACTTTGCACTGCTGTTTGACAGGGACGGCGGGGCGCCCGCACCCTGCCGGGTGCACGCGGGCTCACCCTCCCTTCATGTCGGGCCTGTCCCCCGACGGGGGGATTTTCGACGAAACATAAAAAATACCCCAAAAAGTAATCCAAAAATAATCAAAAAATCGTCTGGGGACGATCTTTGGGGTATTTTGCTTTACCTTGTTGGAATATTTGTGGGGTATTGTTGGGGTATGTTTGGAGTATTTTTGGTGTATGTGTTTGACCTTTTTGGGGAATTTCTGGGGTATCTTTAATTTTTCGTCGAAAATCCCCCTGTAGGGGGACACGCCCGACCTAGCCCTCCCTGTCGAAACCGGATGCGGTGTGCTTGCGGGCGCGCGCCCAGCCCGCCGGGCCGACCACAGCGGCACCAGGTCTGCAGCGGCGTCTGACAAAAATGGTGGGGAGGAGGAGGGGGAGGGGGAGGAGGAGGAGGAGGAGGAGGAGGAGGAGGAGGAGGAGGAGGAGGAGGAGGAGGAGCGGAGGAGGAGGAGGAGGAGGGGGAGGAGGAGGAGGAGGAGGAGGAGGAGGAGGAGGAGGAGGCGGTAGGTAGGAGGGAGGAGGAGAGGAGGAGGAGGAGGACGAGGAGGACGATGAGGAGCAGGACCAAGGAGGAGGAGGAGGAGGTGGAGGAGGAGGAGGAGAAGGAGGAGCAGGAGGAGGAGGAAGAGGAGGAGGAGGACGAGGAGGAGGCGGAGGAGGAGGAGCAGCAGCAGGGGGCCGACATGCGTCCCTGTGCGTGCTGCCACGTGTACTGGCGCACCTGGCATACCCTGCACGCGCCGCGCGCGTGGCGCACCTGGTGCGGGCGGAACACGCGCACACTCGGCGCATGTGATGCCCGCGGCACAGGTGGCGCACCCGGCGCACCCGACACGCGTGGGTCCCTGGGGCGCCTGGCGCACCAGGTGGGAGGAGGCGCACCTCGCACGCGCGGCATGCACCTCGCGAGCGCCACGAACCCGGCGTCTGTACTGGTGGCCGCTGCCCATCCAAATCGCGACCCTTGCCAGTGCTGAGACTCGGGTGATGCTGAGGTGGTGCAAGTGCGGATGGGGGTGAGCGAGATGGCCGTCCTACCTACCCCCTCCCCTGGGTGTGGACGGGGGGGGAGCTTAGGGCGTTAGAGCGTCCAAGAAAAGCCAAGATGGCTCCGATACCGACTCCGAGCAAGGATTCTATGGAACAGACCTCCCTCCCATAAGTGAAAGAGCGTGTACAAGACAAACCTCTCTTCCTTGAACAATGGCTTCGCTGTCACCCTCTGATGGGTGAGAAGCACGATTGCGTCCCCCTCAACAGGGGTTTGCCCATCTTCCCCTGTCGTAAAACCTGGCGCGCTGCATACCTGCGCCACGCATGCGAGCCTACACAATGTTTCAAAACACGTTTCGGTGCATCAGCTGGTTTGCAATATACTGGGCCAGTATACACCGAATGCTCAGGCTAGAAGCTGTCTGCGATGGCTGGCTCGTTCCCGACAGCCACGACACGAAGAACAAGCGCTGCCTTTCAACAAAGAACGAGAGAGAGAGAGAGGCAGAGACATGCATAGTGAAATAGGGAGGGGTACAGAAAACCACACATGATTACCATCACAAACGCTCAGGAGGCGAGACTCCGTGATGCCCCGTAACCTGGGCGAGGACCCCAGATTGTCCCGCGAGGTTCCCAGAGGCACGAGGAGGCCACAACGAAGAAGAAACATCGAATACGACCCAATCGTGGAACCTCCATCAACGCTGGCCCCTGAGATTGCCGACCGCCCCCTTCACCAGGGCCGCCCCCGCCGATCGCCCCCGGAGGATCAAGGGTATATCTCAGTGGATGCTTCGCTTCTGCGGTCGTTCGGCCAGGCGGCAAGATTTCGGTCGGGCGTGTCCCCCTACAGGCGGATTTGGCACGAAGAATGAATACCCTCCAAAAAAATAAGCAAAAATCCGTAGCGCGTGCGATGAAGACCAACCAGCTTCGGTGGTCACCATGTCAGTGCGCCGGATTCGGGCAAGACATGCTCGGCATCTCCCCACTCTCTGGTCGAGTTTCTCTGGGCACGGAGCAGCTGAAGCTCAGAGTAGTACGGGCGCAAACCGCCACCCAAAATCCCGGGAGCTGGCTCAAGGGGGAGACCTCGACCTGGAATCGGCGACGCATCGCCGGCAGATCGGCGAGAAGCCATCGAATGCGAAACCGTGTGCTCCTGGGCGGGGGTGGGCCATCAGGCACCCTGTCGTCGGTGCATGGGCTCTGGGGCGGTCGGCGCGTCCCCCCACGAGCCTGCCCGCCCTCATCGCTGCCTCTGGCTCTTGCTTCGGCTCCTCGCCCTGCCGATCCAGCCCGAAGACAAGCCGTCCTCCCACTGGAAGAAACCGAGCATCCACCACACAAAAACGCAAACATGCAGCTTTCGGAAGTCCGTGCGGACGTCTTGGGTCCGCAAAGCACACACACACACACCCTCACACGCACGCTCGCTCGCACGCATTCATGCACACGCACTCAAGTTTTGGCGGTCGCGGCTTCGAGCGCAGCGTCGAGGCGGAAAAACATCTGCAACGACCGGGGCTCCGCGTGCGCAGGGCTCATAAGGGAAGCAGCGCCGTGTGCCATCCAGGCGTGAATTGCGGGCAGAGAAGGAAGACGAAACGACCACTGGCCAGAGGAGGGCCCGCACGGAAGGCGACGTATGCGACACGGGCAGCACGACAGGCGACAAGACGGGCGGACGATCCACCAGCGCGCATTCAGAGAGCGAAGGAGTGAAAGGAGAAACGACGGAGGGGGCGCAAGTGGAGACGGCAAACTGCCATGGAATATGCTCAGCTCCTGGACTTTCGGCTCACGGGAGGGGGGGCCCTAGAGGCTAAGCTGGTAGAAAAAGAAGGCGTAGGGGTCGAAGGTCGCTGGAATCTCCCCAGCGCCATCCGCAGAGCTTGCGGCATTCTGGGTGACCCATTCGCGCCAAAAGGCGGTCGCGAGATGGACTACCAGGCAGGCGCCATCGAAACGATAGAATCTCATATTATTTGGTCGGGATATCATGCAGTTTCGAAAAAGATTATGATATTCCTCTGGCCACGAAGTTGTACTTTTCATCAAGCATATAGATTCCGATGCTGGTCCGATGGTGGTGTGGTGGGAAATGTGAATCACATGATATTCCGATCGTGGTCTGGTAGTGTCCTGATAATGGCGACGTGCCGAACGAAAACCTGAGTGTGCTTCGATTATGGTCCTGTGCCCTGGTAGTCCACCAATGTTGCGGTAGCTATCGTCGATCAAAATATGCTCGAATAGCCCAACCTCGATGTATGATCCAGTTGAGGGGCTGGAAACAGTCTGACACTGTCCGTGGGCGCGTGGCTGAAGCAGGGTTTCGCTGCGCGGACTCATGCTGTTGCTGCTGTTGTCGCCCCGCCAACGACCTGCCCGCGCAACCCTCCTCGACAATCCCTCCCAAGGCACCCATCGGGACGGGCGAAAGGGGGGGATAGCAAAGGGGGGGGGTGAGAATCAGCTCACGTAGCTGATTTTCCCGGCGCCTCCCGGCGCCCGAGGCGACTATGTATCGAGGAATGGGGCCCCTCGGTGAGGCCGAAACCAGCTGCATGCAGCAAATTTCGTAACCCCCCCTTTCCCAATCCCCCCCTTTCGCCCGACCCGAAACGACCTGCCCACGCAACCCTCCTCGACAATCCCTCCCAAGGCACCCAGTGTGTCTGAAGGCGCTTCGAAGTCCGCCGACCCCTCGGAGTCCACGGCACGTGAGATGCCTCCCCTGCCCCCAGGCCCCTCCCCCGGGGGCCCAGTCCGCCCGGGTTGGAAGGAGAACTGGGACACACCAATAGATACACACAGATAAAAATATCCCCCATATTTTCCTATATTTTCGGGGTTTTTGTCTTCCCCCACACTTCCCATATTTTCCCATATGTTCTGGGAATCGCCGATTAATTGTGTCTGTGTGTTTTTTCCCCTCCTGAGGTTTGGAAGGGGGGTGGGGGGCAAAGGTGCCGGCCGCGCGCCTGGAGCCTCAGGAGGCCCCAGATCGGGCCAAAAAGGTTCAAAAAGGGTCCCGGAACGGTCCAAGAGAGCTGCGAGTCGACGAAAGATCGTTCCAAGACGCCGAAGATTGCCTCCAAACGGCCCCATCAGTCCCCAAGACTCTTGAAAAAGTACTACGAAGCGCAAGGCCCCCCAGAAGCGAAAATCGTCCCATTCCCGACGGAAAACGTACATCTTCAACACATTCGCTTTTTGGGCGTCCACGCGGCCCACAACGGTCCAAGAAGCCTCCAAGATCGACCCTCCGCAGCCCAAGAGGCTCCAACAAAAAAATACACGACGGCTCTCAGGCGATCCACGAAGGCTCCAGAAACCATAGCAACGGCCTGGGAGAGCAGCAGGACGGTCCAAAAAGGGCTCCAAAACGGACCAGCAGGGTTCCCAAAGGCTGCCCAGACGGCCCACGCAGGGGACGACTCGGTCCAAGCCGCCCAAGATTGCCTCCAGACGGCCCCATAAGCCCCCAAGACGTTTGAAAACGCGTCCACGAGGAGCTCCTAGAGGGCGTCCAACAGCAACAACCGTCCCATTCCCTCCGGAAAACATACGTTTTCAGTACAGTCGCCTCTTGGGCCCCCGCGCGGCCTACAACGGCCCAGTAGACCTCCAAATTCGACCCCCGGCACCCCCAAAGGCTCTCAAAAAAGGCTCCACGACGGCTTCCGGGCGCACCACAAAGCCTCAGAAACCACAGCAAAGGCCCAGGACGGCCCCACGAGAGCCCCACAGAGGGCCAAGAGGGTCCCCCAAAGCCTTCTGGACGGCCCACGAGGGGGACGATTCGGATCAAACCGCCCCAGTTTGCCTGCAGAAGGTTCCCCAGAGGCCCCCGAGACGTTTGGAAAAGCTACTACGAGGCGCTCCACGAAGGCCTCCAGAAGCAAAAATGATCCCACTCCCTGGGGGAAGTATACATTTTCAACACATTCGACTCTTGGGCTTCCACGGGGCCCACGACGGCCCAAGAAGCATCGAACATCGACCCCCTACAGCCCCAGAGGCTTTCAAAAGGGTTCCAAGACGGCCTCCGGGCGCCCCACGAAGGCCCCAGAAACAACCGCAACGGCCCAGGAGAGCCGCAGGACGGCCTCAAGAGGGCCCCAAAATGGGCCAAGAGGGTCCCCAAAGGCCTCCTGGACGGCCCACGAGGGCTAAGAGTCGTCGAGAGATCGCTCCAAAACGCTCCAAATCGCCTCCCGGCGGTTCTACAGGCCCCCAAGACGGCCCAAGAAACCGCCCGGAGACGTCCCAAAAGGATTTCCAGAAGCGTAAAGCGTTTCATTTTCTGTGAACAACATACATTTCCAGCACGTTCCGTTCGCCTCTTCGGCTTTCACGACGCCCACAACAACCCAAGAAGCCTTCCAGATCGACCCAACACGACCCAAAAAGGCCCCCACAGGGACTCCAAGACACCCCAAATAGGCGCCAAGAGGCCCCAGAAGCCACCAAACCAACCCAGGACGGCCCCCAAAAAATCCCAGAATGGGTCCCACAAGGCTCCCCTCAAAGGCCCCCTAGAGACGCCTCAACGCGCCACCAGGACGCGTCCCAAGAGGCCCAGCAGAACCAAGTCTCGGCCCCTTCCCGAAAGTAAACGTCTAAGTTTAACACACTCGCTTCTTGAGCTTGCACGAGTCACACAGCAGCCCAAAAAGCCACCAAAATCAACCCAGAAGCCCCTGCATGCCCCCAAAATGGCTCCCAGACGGCAAAAACGAGCCCCAACAAGGCCCCCGAAGCCACCGGGGGGAGCCCCCAGACGGCCCCAAGAGGAGGGTAAGAAGAGTAACCATTCGAACACTTCGCCCCGAGAAAACATGAAAGGGGGCCAAAATGCACCCAAGAGGCCCTGACGACGAGGATCCACCATGACACCGAATGACCCCGGGGCCCGGAGGCGGCCCTTCGACGACGAAAACAAAGAAAAGACTGACAATACGAAGACTCTGCAGCAAAATTCTTCTTCCCCACTCAGAAATCGTTCGCCAGGGGCCCTCCGGACCCGTGCCGGAATCCAGTCGCAGTCGTTTTCCCAAACGCACCCAGCCGCGGCGACCGGGGAGGGGCCCGGCACCCCCCAACCACAACAAACCTCCCGAGTCCGACGGGCTACTCAGCAAAGGCTCGTTCCCCGAACCTTAAAACAGTGCTAGGATCGGGATAAATCGCTCCAGAGCGTTCCGGAGCGCTCTCAGAGCGTTCCGGAACGCTCTGGAGCGGCCGCGGCGCCCAATACATCCTCCAAACCCGCCGATTCTCAGAGATTTCGAGTTACCCCGATCCGATTTTGTCCCGATCTTCGCGTCGTTTTAGAACCTCTCCCCAGGTCCGCTGATGCAATTTCTCGCCCCAGGCCCGTGCGGTTTTGAAAATCCTGGGGCCCGGCAGCGGCCCCCGGAGACCGAAACCTGTCAAAAGCAACAACTCTTCGAACAAAAATCTCTGGAGAAAGGCGGTCGGAACTGCCGCGGGCATCTGCCTCGATCGAGAAGAAAAAGAGAAGGACGAGGAGGAGGAGGAGGAGGAGGAGGAGGAGGAGGGGGAAAAAACAAAAAATATTTCGTCGTCGCCGCCGATGTCTCACATAGTTTCGCGGTGTTTCGGCCACCCGAAGCATCGCCTCGAATTCGGCCTCCAGGAACCGTTTTCGGTGCCCGTGACCGCCGCCGAGGGTCTGGGGATGAGGATCGACCTCCCTGGCCAGCGCCACCCCTTCGCAAAGGAAGGAACACGGGGTGGATCGAGGCTCGAGGCATGAGGCTCCTGGTTCTTGGGCGCTCTCCGCCTCTGGGCCTTCAGGAAGCTCCTCGTCGACACAGCTGGATGCACTCTCGAACTTCTGGCCGGACGCACCCCCAGCTGGGTCTCAACGATCCCCGAGCCTATCCAGAGGGTAGAAAAGGATGCCCGGGACAGGCCCTGCGAAGGCCCCAAGAAACCCGCATAAGACCACGAAAAACTTCAAAACAATCCCCTACAAGCCGCCCCCCCTTGAACCCCACACGCTACGCAGGACAGGCCGAAACCCCAAGATTGCCCAACGATCGCGCGCGTTCCGCAAATTCCGTCGTTCACTGTTGCTGCCGCCCCAAGGGGTCGGCGGTGCGGCGTAAGCCAATGAATAGTCAAAACATAATCCAAAAATCGTCCCCAGACTGTTTCTTTGCTATGTTTGACTACTCCTCCTGTAGAGGGACACGCCCGACTTAAGGCAAGACGTCGATCGCGCAGTTGGGAGGAACAAGGGGAGGAGGGCGGAACAGACTGCATCTACGGGCCGAGAGCGTCATGCACCGCAGCGCCGACTGGGGCCCTTTGTGCCACAACCGTCCTCCTCCTGCTCCTCATCCTCATCCTCTTCCTCCTCCTCCTCCTCATCACCACCACCACCACCATCGTCATCAAAATCATCAGCAGCAGCATCGTCATCATCAGCAGCAGCATCATAATCATCATCATAATCATCATCATCATCATCATCATCATCATCATCATCATCATCATCATCATCATCATCATCATCATCATCATCATCATAATCATCATCATCATCATCATCATCATCATCATCATCATCCTCATCATCATCCTCATCCTCATCCTCATCCTCATCCTCATCCTCATCCTCATCCTCATCCTCATCCTCATCCTCCTCATCCTCATCCTCATCCTCATCCTCATCCTCATCCTCATCCTCATCCTCATCCTCATCCTCATCATCCTCATCCTCATCCTCCTCCTCCACCTCCTCCTCCTCATCATCATCATCATCATCATCATCATCATCATCATCATCATCATCATCATCCCCATCTTCCCCATCTTCCCCATCTTCCCCTGCTCCTTCATCCTCCTCCTCCTCCTTCTCCTCCTGGAGCTTGAGCTCAAGAACAGGTCTTCGAGAAGTAACAGGGGATACGTCGACCCCTATCCCAGGCCTCGTGGGCTTCGAGTGGACCAGAAATTCGGGGCCCAGCCCCGGGATATACGAGGAGCGGGGCGTCCATCCTCGGCAGGGGTGCGTCCGAATAGCCCCCTTGGGGTGTGTCCCAGGGTTCCCCCCGTATTCTGAGCGGCCAACCTTTTCGGGCGGAACTCGGGGGTCGGGGGAGAAACATCGCCTCCGGAGAAGGACGGAGGAGAAGGGAGGGGAGCGGAGGAGGAGGAGGAGGAGGAGGAGGAGGAGCAGGGAGGAGCCCCCTCAGGGGCCGGTCCCCCCACCCCACCCCCCCAGACCAGCGCGGTGGCGGATAGGCGCGGCGGCGCAGCCCGAATCTCGAAAACTGGCTCACCAGCCAGCGATCATCACGCGAGGCAGTGGCACTTGAAAAGAATCCCGAGGTCCTGGCGTCGCCCTTCTCTTCACAGCGGGCGTTGTTGCCCTGTTTCTGGGCCTCTGGGACCCTCGCAGACACGTCCAGCTCGAAAAATGCCGCAGGAAGA
>CAUYUJ010018552.1:157500-162500 GCA_963575745.1 Prorocentrum cordatum
ATGCACAACCATTGTATCAATGCACACTGTAACCATATTGTAAAATGTAAGAATGCGCAAAACGTGTTTGTCATATGAGATGGAATTCGATGGCATCGTATTGCGCGCTCTATTGAACATTGCATATATGACCGTTGTCTACCAATCAATGTATTACGATGCAACAGATTGGTGTCAATGATGATAATTGACGTGGTATGCGTGTTATGATGAACCGCCTATTGGCGCGGTACAATGTGGTGTAAAGCTGATCGCCCCCACGCTTCAGGAAGAGGGGGCCAGCATCAGCAACATCATTGGGACAAACACGGGGCAACAGCGGGGCAACCACATCAAATTAAGTGTATAAATGTGCCCATCGATATGTACATGTACATACCCACTGCTATCATTTCATGTATATTTTATGGGCCTATTTCGGAACATCCACGGGGCAACAGCCCTGGGACAAGCCATGGGGCAACCGCGGCCAGACGTCGGGGGGACAGGGGGGACGAGGAGGAGGACGAGGAGGAGGGCGGGAGGAGGGCGGGAAAAGGAGGAACAGCAGCAGCAGCAGCAGCGCAGCAGGAGCAGGAGGGGGAAGGGGGGAGCGGAGGAGGAGGGGGAGAAAGAGTAAGAACCCGAACAGTGCGCGCCTCCCTGCAGTAAGTTTCTGATGATACTGTTGATTCTCCTGATCGTAACTCATGCTGCTGCTGCTGCCTGGCTCCTCTTCCTCCACGTGATCCTGCTCGGCCAAGGGGGGGGGGGGGGGCAACGAGGAGGAAGACGGGGAGGGGCGCGAGGGGGGGGGATGAGGAGGAGGATGGGGTCCCTTGTGCTGCTCCTTCCTCAACTCCTCCTCGTCCTCCCTCCTCCTCCTCCTCCTCGTTGGCCCTTCCTTCCGCCTCCACAGATCAGAGAGAGTTCGGGGGCAACCATCGGGATCGCCAAGAGGGCCACCATGGGGATTGACAACCACAAGGCAACCAACAAGATCGTCATTGGGACCCTGGGACCCTGGCGCCCTGGGACAACTGAACGCCACAGGACTGTCGGGGTAGAGTTGGACAAAAGTAGGAGCGCAGTATGAATAGAGTCGGAGTAGCGCATGGGGTAGAATGGGATTAGAGTCCAACTGCCGGTCATGAACCACGCACGCATGGAGTGGATCCGCCCCGCAGGCCACCCAAAGCAAAAACATTAATCAACAGCACGTTCACCCGAGCAGGTCGAATCCCCCATTCGCTACCATACTACATTCGCGCAGACGTAGTGGCGGGGAGGGCATGCTCAATATTTTTGTTTTTCAGATGTCACGTCAGATGCGCACGCTGCTCCGCACCTCTGTGCCCAACGCATGCGCAGGGCCTGGAGCCCAGGGACTACAGAAAGAGGCTGAATCTGTATATACAGAGTGCCAGCCACGCTGGAGGCTAACTACAACTGCATAACAATAATGCATTTCTGCCGCTCCAGATACTCAAATGGTTGCAACTTTATCTTTGCGCATCCCCTTTCCAAATATTGCATCCTGGAATCTGCATTCTCTGCCACATCCTTGCCACATGGCCTCCCACGACTTGCTGACTTACATGGTCTGGCAATGCTTCGCAACAGCAGTCCGTAAGATGTAGTAGAGGCGAACGGCTGGGCAATGAGGTGAGGACACATTGCCACGAGACGTCGCGACGAATGTGCGAGACCACCGTCACGCAAATCACTTGGCTGCTCAGCTGCTGACCTATTCGAAGCCGCGCGTGCTGGAGTGAACACCCATGCTCAGTTAGAAGCTCCAGTAGCGACAAGTGTTGCAACAATTTACACTGCGTGACTGTCCAACAATTTGCGGTGGAAAAGTCTCATGGGGCATTTGTTTTGGGGGGTGGACTGGGGGGGGGGGCCGACATGGGAGTGGCAACAATTTAACTGCGCCCTCCCCGCTCCTTCACTCGCCCTCTATACTCTACTCTGCTCAACTCAGGTTGACTCAACTCCTGGCTGGCCGAACTAAAATGTTGGCAGCGCGACGGCCACAGAACTAAAGTTAAGGGAAGACGCCAGTGCACAAATTGCCCCCTCGGCAACACATGTGCAACCAAACGCGCTGCCGCAGCGGTGGCTGGATGCGCTGCTGCAGAGTCAAATAATTCGCGTGGGGAATTGGGGACAAGTACCCCCATACCATAGAAACCGACTATTTTGCTTAGAGCGATCCCAACAGAAACCTCCCTCCTGAGTCCCTTTTCCTTCTCCTCAGTCCCTACTAGTTACTAGACCTATGAACCTCAGAGATAAAAAAACCTGGAATTGCCTTTCGGGGTCCAGGGAGACAGATCAGGAAGGGGAGGGAGGAGAGGAGGGAAATGGGAAAAGGGAGGAAAATGACAGAAGGCATATTTGCCAAATCCAGAATTTTCTGTCTGATCAAAAAGATTCTGAAAAATCTGCGTGGGCACTCAAACAAACACACGTGATGTCAACGGCGTAGCGGATGATATTATCATCATCATTCTCATCAGGGGATCTGGCGGCCGCGGTACGCAGGGTTCGTCGAGGGGGCGAGGGTGGGAGCATTGGGATCACTGGGTCATCTGGGGATCTGGCGGCCGCGGCATGCAGGGTTCGTCGAGGGGGCGAGGGTGGGAGCATCGGGATCACTGGGTCATCTGGGGATCTGGCGGCCGCGGCATGCAGGGTTCGTCAAGGGGGCGAGGGTGGGAGCATCGGGATCACTGGGTCATCTGGGGATCTGGCGGCCGCGGTATGCAGGGTTCGTCGAGGGGGGCGAGGGCGGGAGCATCGGGATCACTGGGTCATCTGGGGATCTGGCGGCTGCGGCATGCAGGGTGGGCAGGCGGGCCGAGAGGTCTGTTCTTAAAATCTAACCACCCCAACCTGTTGGGTGGGGAAAAACAAAAGTGACTCTGCCGCAGCCGACATTCCATAACGCTTGAAACTGTCGGTAGATGAGTCGCACTACCTAGATGAGCATTTCGAGACATTCCTATGGCATGGATCCACATGGAATGGAACCACTGCTGACCTCCATCCCTATAGGCTGCTGCGCTGCTTGAAAGAAGATGCCTGACTGAGCGGAGTGGGCACGGCAGGAGCACGCCGCAGCCGAGCTATCTGACCATCTCTGCCTCAGGTTGCTTGAACCTCCGATCACAGGGCCGTGGATTCATGAGCTCATCTAGTGGTGATCTGTACTGGGCCGTCGCTGGCCCACTGAAACGACGGGCCATTGGAGGCCACCGGCGCGCCCAAGCATCTAGACAATAGAAATACATTTGGGGGAGTAGGCCACTAGTTGGACGGAACGACCCTGAGGCCCAGAGGCCTGAGGCTGAGTTGGCTATTACTGGACAAGCCCAACTGGGACCCCCAGGCGGAGCTTCGAAGGCTTCGAGCGTGAATCGATATTCTAAAGAGGCTGGACTGGAATGGGCCCTGGTTTGAATCACGTGCTGGACCTGGACCTGGCCGTTCTGCTACCCCCTCTACAATCAATGAACTGCGACACCTAATCAGCCCAACTTCCAAGTATTACTGGGCGTCAAGCTTTTCGACTTCTGAATTCAAAATCAAAACGCTGACGAATGGCGACCGTCTGAAATCAAAGCACTGGCAAACAACAACAAGAAGTAAACTCTCGGCTGCCCTCTGACGACTCCGACTGATGAGTAAGCAGCAGACGCAGCAGCGGTCCAGCCAAGGACCGGGCCTGGTAGCTCACTTCTTCTGCACTGCTGACTGGAGGGCCTTGTAGACGACCCCGATCAACTTCTGCGGGTCTGCGCCGGCAGCGTTGATGTTCTTCAGGTGCCTCATGGCGGTGTCCTTGTCGATGGACCCCACGCCCTCTGACCCCAACTTCAAGACCTGGGCCTCTGTAATGGTCAACCTGCCAATCTTCAACAACTCGCTTGCATCGTCATACGTGCTCTTCAAATCCTGGAAAATGTCATCCGGAAGTCCAGAAGAGCCTTCATATTTGGCCAAGAATTTCTTGCATGCGGCGTGCGATTGACGCAAACTGTTCCACTCGTTAATCAAAGTCTGACCGTCGAGTTTCAACAGCGACTGTATGGCACCGGCAATGGCGTCCTCGGTGGTTGCGTTGTTGTCCAAGTCCTTCTTCCACGAATTGCCCTGGGGAGGGGCTCAGCGGGGAGGGGAGGGGAGGAGAGGTTGGAGAGGGCACGGGCAAGATTTTGGGAGGGTGAAGATAGGGGGGGGGAGAGGGAGGAGGGGGGGGAGAAGGTGGGGGAAGTGGAGGAGAGGAGAGGAGAGGGAGGAAGTGAAGAGCAAGGGAATAGTGGCGAGGGGATGAGAGAGGTGAGAGGAGCGGAGCGGGTGAGAGAGGGGGAGGGCGGGGGATGGCGGGGTGAGGGGTGGGGGGGGAGGGGAAGGGGAGGTGGAGGGGAGAGCGAGGGGGAGGGGGGGGGGGAAAAAAGGGAGGGGCTGGAGGAGGAGGGGGGGGGAGGGCAGGAGAGGAGGGGAGGGTCAGGGAGGAGGAGGAGGAGGAGGAGGAGGAGGAGGAGGAGGAGGAGGAGAAGGAGAGGAATATGCGCAGGAGGAAGAGGAGGAGGGGCAGGGGGAGGAGGGGGGGACAAGGAGGACGAGGAGAAGGAGAGGGAGAAGGAGGGAAGATGAGGAGGAGGAGGAGGAGAGCGATGGAGGGGTGGAATGATGGGGAAGGAGGATGATGAAGAGGAGGAGGCGGGAGGAGGATGGAGGGGGAGGAGGAGGAGGATGAGGAGGAGGAGGATGAGGGGGGGGAGGACGAGGACGAGGAGGAGGACGAGGAAGATGTGGAGGTGGGGGTGATGAGGAGGAGGAGGAGAAGTTAGAAGGCCTGGGGGAAAGCCAGGGGAGGGCCAGGGAGGGGGAGAGGGAGAGGGAGAGGGAGGAGGAGGAGGAGGAGGAGGAGGAGGAGGAGGAGGAGGAGGAGGAGGGGGAAGAAGAGGAAAGGAGGAGCAGGAGGAGGCGGAGGGAGGAGGAGGAAAAGG
>CAUYUJ010018552.1:167500-173306 GCA_963575745.1 Prorocentrum cordatum
CTCCCGCCCCCCCCTCACCTCTCCCTTCCCTGGGCGCGCCTGGTCAAACAAGGCTTTCAAACAAACTGCTATGTCCCATCCTCTGGGGCACTCCAGGTCAAAAACTGATGGACACCAGGCTCCGGGAAAAGAAGACGACCTGGGAATGAAAGAAAAATAAACGCATTGCGCCTTGCTCAACTCGCCCTTCTGGGGAACGTCATTGGTGGTCTGGGCCTCCAAGGTGTCGCCGAGGTTCGTGAAATCGTTGATGGCGCCCAGGATGGTGAGCGCGTCCTGGCAGATGTTGATGTCGTGCTGGACCACGAGCTTCATGGACACCGCACTGCCGTCGTCCTCCACAGGGAGCAGCTTGTAGAGGTCATGCAAGATCGCGACGTTCTCCAAGCTGATATCTTTCCAGCTGTCGCTGGCAGAAGTGCCCATGACGTTGTAGAAATGCGTCCACAAGGCGGAGGCTTTGTCGGAGTTGCCAGTGGAGAAAACCAATCCTTTTGCCGAATCAAGCGCCTGCTGGAGTTCGCTCCAGTGCTTGCTGGTGGTGTTTTCGAGGGCGTCCATGATATCTGTTGCTGCCGTGGTAACACCGTGCAACTTGCGCGCGGTCCTGGTGGCCTCCTCCACGTGGGCAATGGAGCTGAGATGCGCCTTCAAAGTCGCCTTGAAATATGACTCTGTGCTTGGACACTGCTTGGCGCAGTCCCAAGCACTCGTGAAAAAAATTCTCATCAAGACTTCCTGCTTCGATGGGTCGTCGCCACACTTGAGGATGTCCTCGCAACGGGTCTTCACGAACTCCAAGAGGTCGTGCTGGAGCATACGGGTGCTGTCCTTGCGGACTTGGAGGATGATGGCTGGGAGCTCCTTGAGAGCCTCGATGCCTGCTGCGTTCTTATTTTCCTCGTTGGCGCTCCGCAAATTGCGCTCCATCTCACTGACCTTGTTCATGAGATCTGGACCGGCTAGCAACGACATCTCCCACTCGTCGTGCAAGTTCTTGATGTCCGGGTCGGCGACGATGGTCTGGCGCAAGCCAACCATCATGTGGCAGTAAGTGTCTGGGGGGGCCACCACCTGAACCCCTCCTCCGTCGGCTGGCTCGTCGATGGAACCATACCCGGGAGACACGCTGAAGGTGAAATCCATGTCTTCTTGAGTCACGGGCGTGTGGGCGATGAGGTGGGCGATGCTCTTGCACACCGAATTGAGCTCGTTGATCTCCTCTGGGCGCCAAGGGCACATACAGGACAAAATGTCACTTGCGCAACATACCAAATAATATGTTCTATGTTGCAGCAACCAACCCTCCGGCGTGGACCCCAAACAGTAAATTCTTGCATTCTGCGTGCGCGATGGGCATGGGGCACGGGGGTGGGATTAGACTTCCATTAAACTCGTGGGGCGTGGGAGTGGGATACAGCTAGGCCGCGACGGACCCAGGAACCAAGACATGGCCAAGAGTCTTGGCCACGACTTAGCCACGTCTTGGCACAAGACGTGGCCAAGACTCAGGACGCACCGGGGCATGGCAGGGATATTGCCCAAAAGCCCGAACGCCAGGTTCACATAACAAAATAAGTAATACTCCTGCCAGCGCAAACACTGTTTGGGAATATGCTGCAGTCCATTCAACGCCCATGGGCCCATCATCTGGACGACAAAACACTTGGCCGACCACGCATAGCATCGAGCAAAACCCAACCACCCAGATGTAACAGGTCACTCAAAACCCACAGCAACATGAATTGCATTCAAGACAAAAAGACTGACCAGCTAGCCCAAGGCTCAAGGCCATCAAATCCAGGAGGCCGCAAAGGTCCCGAAGATAAGAAACCAAAGATGGCTGCTGGCGACGCACTAACAATTTGAAGATCACAAACTTGTCACCATCGATACGCAGCGCCGCCTGCAAGCTGACCACCTTCAGGATACGGCCCCAGAAAACCCCGATGCGGCAGCAAACAAACCTAAAGCTGACAAGCCTACATCCTAAGACCCAAGATTCTGGACCCAAACAACGGGGAACCTGCTTTGCTCCTAAGGCATTATTTCTGATATGTCCTCGCCCTTGATGCCAGGCGTCGCCTCCAAGACAGTATGGACGATGTTCTTTAAGGTCGTGTGGTGACTGACGCCGCTCAAGACGGCGGGCACGATGAGCTGCTTGCAGATACAGGAGGCTAAGAATCCAGCCTGCAAGTGTACTGCCATTTGGGACTGGAAGCTCTTGAAGGTCACGTTGAGGACGTCGCCCTCGTATTCCCCAGTTTGGGTGCTGCTGCCACTGGCGTCCTGCAGAAGGCAGAACGCAAGTGGAAGGGGCTGGGGGATCTGAAACCTTGCTGCTTGCTCCTCGAGGTCCTCGAGTACCACTGCGTGCGGCGACCCAAAACTGCACCCCAGTGTGAACGAAGGGCGGCTGCAATGCTCCACATCACTCCCGACAGTCCCAATTTCGTGGACCTGGAGACAGTGGAGGAGGAGGAGGGGGAGGACGGGGAGGGGGAGGGCGAGGGGGAAAAACATGTGGCAGGGCCCTCGTGCACGGACATCGGTGGGAACGGTGGGAACTCTCGGTGGAACCCTGACGAAACGCATTCAGCCAAATGTTCGCACGACGGGCCGAACGCCCGACGCTGCCGATGCAATTCCTTTTGCTCCTGGACCTCCACTCCACCCCGTCCCTCCTGGGACGCGCTCTCTCTCTCTCTCTCTCTCTCTCTCTCTCTCTCTATGTTTTTTTATCTTTTTTTTATATCTCTCTCTCTCTCTCTCTGTCTTTCTCTCTCTCTCTATCTCTTCTGGGGTCTGGGGCCCGGGGGCGGGTCTTGAGCTTCAAATTTCAGTGAGACCCAGGGTTTGCCGACAAAGAATAAAAAAATACAAATATGATTCTTGGGCGTTCGGGGTCTTGGCTCTCGGGTTGGAGGGTTCATTTCAAGTAAGGGTGGAGCGCTACATAAAGTATTCCTGGCTGGGTTGGTGGCAATGCAAGGCAAGGGCGGTTTCCATGACTTCGCCTATGGTGGGGAGGGGTGGGGTGTGCGTGCGTGGCGTGTGGTGGTGGTGGTGGTGGTGCTGGTGGTGGTGGTGGTGGTCGTCGTCGTCGTGGTCGTGGTCGTGGTAGTGGTCGTGGTCGTGGGCGTGGTGGTCGTGGTGGTCGTGTGTGTGTGTGTGCGGGTGCGTCCGTTCGTGCTTGCGTGTGTGTGTGTGCGTGTGCGTGTGCGTGTGTGCGTGTGTGTGCGTGTGTGTGTGTGTGTGTGTGCGTGTGTGCGTGTGTGCGTGTGTGCGCGTGTGTGTGTGTGTGTGTTGGTGGTGGTGGTGGTGGTGGCGTGGTGTGGGTTGTAGTGGGGGATGGGGGGGTGGTTGGGTGGTGGTGGTGGTCGTCGTGGTGGTGGTGGTGGTGGGTGTTGGTCGTGGTGGTGGTGGTGGTGGTGGTGGTGGTGGGTGGTGGGTGTGGTGGGTGGTGGGTGTGTGGGGTGGGGGGGTGTGTGGGTGTGGGTTGGTGGGTGGTGGGTGTGTGGGTGTTTGGGTGTTGTGGGTTGGTGGGTGGTGGTGGTGGTGGTGGTGGCGGTGGTGGGTGGGGTGGGGGGGAGGGGGGGGATGTGGAGGGGGGGGGCGGGCTAGGGCGGGGGGATGGATGGGGGAGGGTAGCGGGGGGAAGAAGAGAAGGAAAGGGGGGGGGAGCGTATGGGGGGGCGCCGATTGAGTGGCCAGTATGCGGGGAGTCCTCTGGAAGAGGATGGGGAGGGGAGGGTGGGGGGGGGGTAATCGTAAAGGGGGGGCGGGGCAGGCCATGGGCAGTAGCCTGCCAGGGCAGCCGATGGGAGACAGGGGGGAGGGAGGGGGGAGAGGTGGGGTGGGAGGGAGGGGCGGGGGAGAGGGGGGGAGGGGCGGGGGCTAGACAGGGCAGCCGATTGGGAGCAGCAAGTGCGGGGCAGCCTTCGGGGGAAGGGGGGATGGGGGCATGGGAAGAGGGGCTGCGAGGGTGAGAGAGGGGGGAGGGGAGTGGGCAGCCTATGGCCTATGGGCGGTGCAGCCTGCGTGGGTGGGGGCGGAGGGAGGGCGTTCAGGGGACCGGGTGGGATAGGAGGGGGGGCGGGTGCAGGGCAGCCGATGGGGGAGGGGGCAGCCGATTGTGGGGGCGGGCCTGCATGCTGCCGCCCCCGTCCACTCTGGCGCGCCCCCTCACACATTTCGTGCCCCCTTTATCGGGAGCTCCTCCGAAGGCCCCAGCGGCAGGGCCCGCATGCCCCCCCTCCCTCCCCCCCCCTCCGAAAACAAACACTCACACACACGCAGGCACTTGAAATATTGGTTAGAGATTGGAGTGTTGCTCTGGTTTTTGGGGGGCGTCTACAGGATTGTTGGTCTGAGCATGTTGGTGCGTCTGCAGGATGCACAATCCCATGTTGTGGGATAAAACATCTCGTGCCTTTGAGCTCTCCAAGCTACTGTAATCGAAAACGGCAATTCCCTACCTGCAATCCCGCGCGCCGCACGATAAAAAATCAGAAACGAAAACACAACGAAATTCAATGTGTCGACCCCTGCGCGTCGCCCACGACGTCTGAGAACACACATAGAAAACGCGTCGAAATCCACAATTTCTACCCCCGCGCGTCGCCCACCACGCTCCTGGAGTGGGAACGGGAGGGAGGGGCAGCAGGAGGAGGACGAGGAGCAGCAGCAGCAGCAGCAGCCTCACGCAGTGGTGCTGCCGCACGGGCCCCAGGAGACCACGGCGGAGGCCACAGCCCCCCCACCCCCCGGCGAGAGCACGGATCCTGCCCCCGCCGACCAGCGGGCCGGCGGCGGCACAGAACGCGGAGACGTCTCGACTCCCCCCCCCCTCCCCCGCCCTTCCCCCGTCCCCTTCCCATCCCATTGTTCTTTCTCTTGCCCCCGTCCCTTGACCCTCCCCCATGAGTTCCCCCCCCGCGCGCAACTTTCGCTCCACCGTACTTTCCGCCTACATTGACGCACGCGCTTGCAATGTATATCCCCGCATGCTACAATCAGCCCCAGATACCCCGCCGTCTGTGCACGGAGGTACGTTTGCACGTCGACGCTTGGTGGTCTTCGTTGGCGAATGCACCTAGCATCGACCACTGGCCCCATCGGACACGAACTCATTCCTACACTCTCTGGTCCCCGAGACCCCTTTTTTTTTTTCCGACGCTGAATCCATTTCGACCTGAGCTTCTTTATTTCTGCGTCTCCACATCGATGACGAGCTTCGGTGAATGTGTGGTAAAATCTTGGTAAACAAAGCTTATGTTTGTGTAGTTGTTTATGTTTTGCCTTGGATATCCCTCGTCTCCGTGTCGACAACGAACAGATTCGGCAAAATACTTGGTAAATGCTAAATAAACAGGGCCAATGGTAGAGGCTGTGGGCACAGGCAAATGATGGAGATAATGGTTGAAGAGAATTCGTACACACACACCACCACCACTACCAACAACAACAACAACAACAACACCAACACCACCACCAACAACAACAACACACACAGGCACACCAGCGGGCGGGCCTCCTGAAAATTCGTAACTGGTTTAGGACAACCAATTGTGTCACTTGCATTCTGGGCCTTCGACATGAGTGACGCATCCCCTGTGTAGCGCGCAACGCACAGGCGCATACAGCAATGTGCAATGTGCGTTGCCGCTGTCGCAGTCTGGCCACAGCCCAGGTCTCTGCTGGGCTTTATAGGAATCAATTGTGCTCTGCTGGGCTGCCTGAGGCAATCTCGAAGGCTGGGGGCAAAGTGAGCAGTGATAAGGGGGAGTGGTGGTCGGGGGGG
>CAUYUJ010018552.1:173406-180906 GCA_963575745.1 Prorocentrum cordatum
TACTCCTACTCCTACTCCTACTCCTACTCCTACTCCTACTCCTACTCCTACTCCGACTCCTACTCCTACTCCTACTCCTACTCCTACTCCGACTCCTACTCCTACTCCTACTCCTACTCCTCTCTCTCCTCCTCCTACTTCTACTACTACGAATAGTAATACTAATATTAATGATGCTAATATTCATATTCGCAGTGCCAACAATCGTACTACTATTATCATTCTTATTATTTGTATTATTATCAGTATTATTATCACTATCAGTATTATATGATTAGTAGTGTCATTATTGTTGTTACTATTATTATTGCTATCATTATTATTACTATTGTTATTATTTTTATTATTACCACTACTACTTATATTATTATTAGTATTATTATTATTATTATTATTATTATCATTATTATTGCTATTATTATCAGTATTCTTATTATTATTCTTATTCGTATTCGTAATGCTAATATTATTAGTAGTGCTAACGCTAACGCTACTACTACTGCTGCTGCTACTAATACTAATACACAACATCAGCAGGCGAATCAGAGGAGAATGAGAAGGGGGAGCAAGATGAGGAGCAGGAGCAGGAGCAGGAGCAAGAGCAGGAGGAGGAGGAGGAGGAGGAGGGAGAGAGGGGAGAGGGGGAGGAGGAGGAGGAGGAGGAGGAGGAGGAGGGAGGAGGAGGAGGAGGAGGAGGAGGAGGAGGAGGAGGACGGAGGAGGAGGAGGAGGGAGGCGGAGAAAGGAGGAGGAGGAGGAAGAGGAGGAGGAGGAGGAAGGAGGAGGAGAAGGGAGGAGGCGGAGGAAGAGCAGGAGGAGGAGGAGGAGGCGGAGGAGGCCGGAGGAGGAGGAGGGGAGGCGGGAGGAGGAGGAGGCGGAGAAAGAGACGGAAGAGGAAGAGGAGGAGGAGGAGGAGGAGGAGGAGGAGGGGGAGGAGGGAGGAGGAGAGGAGGAGGGGAGGAGGAGGAGGAGGGGAGGAGAGGTGGAGAAGGAGAAGAGGAGGATGAGGAGGAGCAGGGGAGGATGAGGAGGAGGAGGAGGAGGAGGAGGAGAAGGGGGAGGGGGAGCGGGGAGGAGGAGGAGGAGGAGGAGGAGGAGGAGGAGGAGGGAGGAGGAGGAGGAGGAGGAGGAGGAGGGGAGGAGGAGGAGGAGGCGCGGAGGAGGCGGAGGAGGCGGAGGAGGAGGAGGAGGAGGCGGAGAAGGAAGAGGAGGAGGAGGAGGAGCAGGAGGAGGATGAGGAGGAGGAGGAGGAGGAGAAGGAGGCCGCCCTCCCGTGGGGGGACGAGGTCCTCTTCGCGAGCTTCTCCCCCTGCGGCACTCGCCTGGCGACGTCTTCCCGCGACCGCACGACGTGCATCTACGGTTTCGGCCAGGACGGGACACCGGGTGGCTGTAGGGGGCTGTACACTCGGGGAAAAGGGCTTCCGCGAGGTTGCTAGACTCGGCTCGTTCAGTTCGTTCGCTCCTCGTGAGTTTTGCTGGAATCGGCTCGCGCGCGGGCGCACGCGCGCGGGTCTAGCGTTTCGGCAGGGCCTTCATCTCTGTCCACGGTGCTGCGAGCAAGCATACATAAGGCGGACGAGGGATGATGATGCGTCTGTTTCTGTGTCAATGGCATGGCCCACGGTCTGAAGCAAGCACAGCGTCCGAGGCTTGGAGGAGGAGGAGGAGGAGGATGAGGAGGAGGAGGAGCAGGAGGAGGGGGAGGAGGAGGAGGAGGAGAAGGAGGAGGAGGAGGAGGAGTTGGAGGAGGAAGACGAGGAGGAGGAGGAGGAGGAGGAGGAGGAGGGGGAGGAGGGGGAGGAGGGGGAGGAGGAGGAGGAGCAATAGCAATACAGCGTACTACTAACGGTACTAAGAACCGTTCTCAGAGTACTAACAATGATACGTCGAACACTATTGCTCGCAACAGTAAGACTAATACTATATGATTTCTACTAAGAAGACTAACACTAATACGCGCACACACTACGAATACGACTAAACATACGAACAAACCGAACACACCTATTCCAGTACTTCAAGAACACTAATTGTAAGTGCACTACAGGTACGACTAGTATTACTAAGGAGAAACGAGTTCTAACACAAATGGTAATCCGTGCAAGCAGAAATTTGACATTACTAAACGCACGACGCATCTTATTAACCATAGTACTAGTAAGACGACGGACACTACGCACCCGAATCATAACAGTACTACTGTTACGACTACTACTAGAAAGCTAAGAACAATACTAACCCAACCACACCAACAACGACTACTATTGATAGCAACACGATCACGGATTATATGTCTACCCGTACGTAAGCTACTACGACTACTACTACTACTACTACTACTACCACTACTACTACTACCACTACTACTACTACCACTACTACTACTACTACTACTACTACTACTACTACTACTACTACTACTACTACTACTACTACCAATATTGATGCTAGCACTCATCGCAGAAATACTAATATTAATACTTATATTCGTAATGGTACTGGTAAGTCCACGAATGCTGCATTATTAGTAATAAGATGAATGCTGCTACGAATCAGACTAACAATGCGAAGACAACGAATACTACGAATACGCTAATAATAACACCCATAACCAGATTATGAATACTAATGTTAAGAGTAAGAATATTGATACTATTATTAGTGTTAACAACACTACTAAACATTAACAGTTGAAGCGTAAGAAGTATCAGCACACTGATAATAATGATAACACGATTCATACTAGTTGTAATTAACATACTGCTAATACGAGTCGTCATACTAATAATAAGAAGGGAGGAGGAGGAGGAGGAGGAGGAGGAGGAGGAGGAGGAGGAGGAGGGGAGGAGGAGGAGGGGAGAGCGAGAGGGACGGGGAAGGAGCAGAGGAAGGGAGGAGGAAGGATGTAGAGAGGAGGAGAGGAGGGAGGAGGGAATATGAGGGAGGACTCTAGGAAGCCCTCTCAGAAGTCTGCAGGCCTTTCTACGCAGCCCCTCTGCCCTCGTCTCCGCCCCATCTTCCTTTTGTGTCTGGGGAGCGAACGTGCACGTCCTCCTCCTCCTCCTCCTCCTCCTCACTCACTCCTCCCTCCTCCTTTCTACTTCCGCGTACTATCGTATTACTCCTCGTCCTCCCATATTCATCCTCCTCCTCCTCCTCCTTCCTCCTCCTCTCACCTCCTCCTTCCTCATCCTCCTCCTCCTCCTCCTCCTTCCTCCTCCCTCACTCTCCTCACTGATCCTCCACTCCTACTCCTCTCCTCGTCCTCCTCATCTCCTCCCTCCCCATCCTTCTGCTCCTCCTCCCTACTCCTCCTCTCACTCATCCGCTCTCTCCCCATCGGGGGGATGACCAGGGCGTTTTCGAGGCAAAAAAGTCTGTAGCTGTGAGGCAGTTCCGCTCGGCCCCCCCCCCCCCCCCGGTCGCCGAGAGCATACCCCACCCTCCACCTGGCCTCCCCCTGTCGGACAGGGGGGGCTCCTCTGCCCACCTGCTCTGTGCGCCGCGGTGCTCGATCCTGCGGCGCGCCTGGGCGGGACGTGCGAGGGGGCAGGCCCTCTCAGAAAGCGGCGGGGCTTTCAGAAGGCCTCCGGGCCTTCTGGTCCTCCTCCTCCTGCTCCTCCTCCTCCTCCTGCGGAAACGATCTCATACGCACGTGCATCCTCTACCCCCGAAATACATACTACCTAACTACTCCGCCCTCACTACGATCCTAAGCATACCGCCGCAGCCCCATCCGTCCACCGACTTACAACAGCCTCCTACAATACTCCTCCTCCTCCGCATCCGCCGACTACTACTCCTTCTCCGCATCCTACCTCCTCCGTGCCGGCGGCTCCTCCTCCGTCCTCCTCCTCCTCCTCCCTCCTCCTCCTCCTCCTCCTCCTCCCCCTCCTCCTCCTTCTCTTCTGAGAAGCCATCTATGTCTTCGGAGAAGTCTTCGAACATTTCTCAGAAGGCCGGGGGCCTCCCGAGCCTCCCGAGAAGGCCCGCCCTGGCCCCCCCCCCTGGGCTCGCGGCCGAGCGATCCTGCGTCCTGGCGCCAGGATGGACAGCCAGCCCTCGACAGCGTGATCCAGCACAGCAGCGCCGTCGCGCACGTGCAGTGGTGCCCCTACCCAGAGCTCGACTGCATCCGCCGCGGTTGGGCGGCCGCTCGCAGGGCCAGAGCCAACCGTGAAGAGGGGTTCAGACGGGATGGTCCTGAGGCAGACTCGGCCGCCAGCTCCCCGTGGTGGTCGCGCGTTGGCGCGTGCTCACTTTCGCCTCCTCCTCCTCCTTCTTCTCCTCCTCCTCCTCTTTTTCTCCTCCGCCTCCTCCTCCTCCTCCTTCCTCTCCTCCTCATCTCCTCCTCCTCCTCCTCCTCCTCCTCCTCCTCCCCCTCCCCCTCCTCCTCCTCCCCTTCTCCTCCTCCTCCTCCTCCTCCTTCTCCTCCTCCTCCTCCTCCTCCTCCTCCTCTCCCTCCTCCTCCTCCTCCTCCTCATCCTCCTCGGTCCTCCAGCTCTTGGGATCGAGGTCTTCGATCAAGTCGGGCGTGTCCCTCTACAGGGGGAATGTTCCCAACTAGCATAAACAATAGGATGGGGACGATTTTTCGATTATGTTTTGACGGTTCTTGAGTATGTCTGGACTACTTTGAAATTTTCGTTCAAAATCCGCCTGTAGGGGGAACATGCCCGACCTGATGCTTCTCCTCCTCTTTCTCCCCGATCCTCCAGCTCTGGGGATCGAGGTCTTTGCACGCTTCTTGCCTCGGGGAGCTTCCGGAGACCTCTGGAGACCTCAGGCTCAGACAGGCTCCCGAGCGGGATGCATCGCTCTCAGAGCGTTCCGGAGCTTTCCCTGAGCGTTCCAGAACGCTTCGAGAAAGCCGAGGCGCCCGAACCATCCCTCAGAACCGCCGGGTCTCAGAGATTCCCGACTTGTCTCGACGAAGAAAACACGCCATAAAACACAAATTTCTGGCGCTCCGCGCGATATTCTTGGATCCGCGCTGGGCCCCCCCGGCGGCGCCTCTGGCGCCGCCACTGGCGCGTTCCGCGCGCTAGGGAGGGGGTTCAGCGCCGATCCCTGAGATCCGCGCGGACCTCCGAGTTTTTATGCTGATGCCGTTTTTCGTTCCCCTAGAGACATCCTTCAGAACCGCCGGATCTCAGAGGTTCCCGACTTGTCCCGATTCGAGGTTGTCACGTTCCTTGTCTTGTTTAGTGGCCTGGAGCCCCCGCTGATTCTGACCGCGTTCCGTTGAGCTCTAGAGTGGCCCGGCCGACCGCGGTGCCGTCGCCGTCTCCACCGACGGCCCCTACCCCATGGCGGAGGTCTGGAACGTGGGCAAGCACGAGTGCCTCCTCAGGTCAGGGGCGGCGCCCAAAGTGTCAGTATGGGAAAGATACACAGACGCAACCAATCGTCGATTCCCAGGACGACCTGGGAAAATATGAGAAGTGGAAGGGAAGACGAGCATCCAGAGAATATTGCGGAATGGAAAATCATTGACGCTTCGCGTATCCCCACCAGCCCATCCAAAACCGACGCCCAGGCGACTAGAGACGATCATGGAAGCGTGAGAGCAAAATGGGGGACAGTCGTTATCGTTCGAGGAAGGATGACGGGATGATGAGGATGAGGAGGAGGACCAGTGTAAACCCAAGACTCCTCAGCGACTTCGGAACAAGCCCTCCCTGCGGGCTCCCTCTTCGTCGGCCCCTACACAGGCTCATTTCCATTGAGGGAATTGCCTCGTTGGGAGACAACCGTTTGAAGACCCTGAAGCATTCCAAAACACCATTCTCGGGACTCCAACGCAATGGATCAATTTGACTTTTGCGTCTTGACGATCATGAATCGTGTCAGAATGCATTCTTGGGACTCCAACACCACGAATCAGCGTAACTGTTGCGCCCTAAGACTCCTGAATCGTTCCAATATACCATTTCTGGTACGTTGACGAATGTGCGCGGCGCGAAGGCGAGAGCCACATTTTGAAAACGAGCCGCCCTCAATCCGTGAAATTGATGCAATTTGTGAAGGCGAATGTGTGCGGCGCTAAGGCGAGGGTCACATTATGAAAATGAATCGCCCTCAGTCCGTGAAACGGTTGCAACAATTTAAGACGGATATGCGCGGCGCTGTGGCGAGGGCCACAGTATGAAAACGAATCGCCCTCAGTCCGTAAAATTGTTGCAAATTTTGAAGACGAATGTGCGCGGCGCTAAGGCGAGAGACACATTATGGAAACGAGCCGCCCTCAGTCCGTGAAATTGATGCAGTTGTCTACGGCGAATGTGCGCGGCGCTAATGCGAGAGTCACATAACATTATGAACATGAATCGCTCTCGGTCCGTGACACTGCTGCAAAAAAGACGAATACGCGCGGCGCTAATGCGAGAGCCACATTATGAAAACAACTCGCCCTCAGTCCGTGAAACTGCTACAAATCTTTAAGACGAATGCGCGCGGTAGTCACTAAGGCGAGAGGCACATTTTGAAAACGAGCCGCCCTCAATCCGTGTCCCGCCCTTTCGACCGGCCTCGGGGTGCGACAGGGAGGAGTTATGTATGAGGAAGGAGAGGAGGAGGAAGGAGAGGAGGAGGAAGGAGGAGGAGGAGGAGGAAGAGGAGGAGGAGGAGGAGGAGGAGGAGGATGAGGGAGAGGGGAGGAGTGCAGGAGGGAGGAGGTGTAAGCGGATGAGTAGGAGAAGATGAGAGGAGGAAGAAGAAGGAGGGGAGAGTAGAGGAAGGAGGAGGAGGAGAGAGGGGGAGGCATGAGTGGAGGAGGAGGAGAGAGGAGGAGGGAGGGAGGAGGAGGAGGAGGAGGAGGAGGAGGTTGAGGAGGAGGAGGAGGAGGAGGAGGAGGAGGTGGAGGAGAAACATGGCGAACAATAGAGACAGAAGCCTCTCGAATGCCTCGCGGAGTCTCCTCGGATGTCGCTTAAGAGCTTTTTGGAGGCCTCTTGGGGCGTCTGGGGGGGGCATCTTGGCGGGCCCAGGGCCGTCTTTGAGCGTCTTGGGTGCCTCGGGGATTCTCTCGAGGCCTCTTGGGGATCTTTTGGGAGCCTCTTGGAGGCCCTTTGGTTGCCTCTTGGAGCCGTCTGGGCGCCTCTTGGGGCCCTCTTTGGGCTCTCTTGGGAGCTTTAGGCGCGCTCGTGGAGCCATCTTGGAAGACATCGATACAGCAAGAGGGCAGCTTCAATTAGCCTTAATCGCCTCTTGGGGCGCTCTTGGGGCGCTCTTGGAGCGCTCTAGGGCGCTCTTGTACCCGTCTTGGGGCTCTCTTGGGTCCCTCTTGGGGCCCTCCTGGGCCATCTTGGAGCCATCTTGAGGCCCCAGATGGGCATCGGAAGCGAAAATACGAGAAAACCAAACATACTGATTTTCCAAGAAGGTTTTGAAGGATTTTGGTCTCTGTGGGCCTTGGGGAGCTCGTTGGGCATTGGGATCCGCCTTGAGGCGGTCTTGGGGCCTCTTGGAGCATCTTGGAAGCCATCTTGAGCGATCT
>CAUYUJ010018552.1:185906-201407 GCA_963575745.1 Prorocentrum cordatum
GTGATGATGCTGCTGCTGTTGCTGATGCTGCTGATGATGTTGATGATGATCATACTGATGCTGATGCTGATGCTGTTGATGATGATGCTGATGATGATGCTGATGATGATGATGCTGATGATGATGATGATGATGCTGATGCTGATGCGATGCTGATGCTGATGCTGATGCTGATGCTGATTATGATGACTCGGATGATCATGATGATGACGATGATGCTGATGATGATGATAAGGCTGATGCTGATGCTGATGATGCTGAGGATGACGATGTTGATGATGATGCTGCTGCTGATGATGAGGATAATGATGCTGCTAATGCTGTTGATGCTGATGCTGTTGATGATGCCGATGAGGAGGATGATGCTGATGATGAGGATGATGACCATGGTGATGATGATGAGGATTCTGATGATGATGATGATGATGATGATGATGATGATGATGATGATGATGATGATGCTGCTGACGATGATGATGCTGATGCTGATTATGATGCTGTTGATGCTGTTGATGCTGATGATGATGATGTTGCTGATGATTATGAGGTCTATGATGATGTGAATGCCGGTGCTGATGATGCTTATGATGCTGTTGCTGATGATGATTATGATGACGACGATGATGATGATGCTGATGATGATGATGATGCTGATGCTGATGCTGATGCTGATGCTGCTGCTGCTGATGATGATGATGATGATGTTGATGATGATGATGATGATGATGATGATGATGATGATGATGATGATGATGAAAGATGATGATGATGATAGCTGATGCTGTGCTGAGCTGATGCTGATGAAGAATGATGATGCCTGATGATGAAGATTGATGATGATGAATGGAATGATGATGAATAGATGGTGTGTGGTGGTGGTGGTGTGGTGATGATGATGATGCTGATGATGATGAGGAGGAGGAGCAGGAGGAGGAGATGAGAGATGAGAGGAGGAGGAGGACGAGAACGAGTAGGAGGAGGAAGAGGAGGCGCGGAGGAGGAGGAGGAGAAGGAGGCGAGAGGGAGCAGGAGGAGGAGGGGAGGCAGGAGAGGAGGAGGAGGAGGAGGAGTAGGAGGAGGATGAGGATGAAAGCAGAAGGAGGTGGAGGAGGAGGAGGAGGAGGGAGGAGGAGGAGGAGGAGCAAGGAGGGATGAGAGGAGGAGAGGAGGTGCAGAGGAGGAGGATGAGGAAGGAGGAGGAGGAGCAAGAGCAGGAGGAGGAGCAGGAGGAGGAGGAGAGGAGGAGGAGGAGGCGGAAAAAGGATGAGGTAGGAGGAGAGGAGGATGAGGAAAGGATGAGGAGGAGGAGGAGGAGGAAGGAAAAGGAGGAGGAGGAGGAGGAGAGGAGGCGGAGGAGAGGCATCCCAAACATTTCTCGTTGATAAGTGAGAATGCACTCACGGCCTTGTCTGGAACTCCTCCTGTTGGGGGAAAGGCCGGGGGTGACGGGGCCAGTTGCTGACGGGCAAGATAATCCGCCAGTCTGATTGGGGAGCAGCTTTACTGGGAGGGGGATGGAAAGGGTGCTTCTGGGGTGTTTCCCATTGCAGAGCAGATTCCACTGGATTCTAGCAGCTGGGCGCTTGAACCTTCCTCCACACACTTCACTAATGCCCACGACATTTGATTCACAGTAAAGGCCGCACTGATCACATGCAATAATAAACTTTGCACCTCTGGCCTCTTGGGAGACAACTAGCTGATGGCCGCGAGGGTCAGCAGCTAGCACAGAACATTCAGAGTGATGTCCTTTGCAAGCCTCTTCCTTGCGGCTCGCAAAACTGTTGGGTGCACATCTGGACTTACAGATGGCACACATCCACTTCTCGTTCCCCCCACTACCACACATGGAGGTAGCGAGGAGGGGGAGGAGCTTCAGGGGCGGGAGGAGGTGGGATTGGTTGCTGCCACACAACAAGGGCGCTACGCGCTCCAGCGAGAATCTTTTGGGCGACGCCCTTGCCCCTGCAATCAAACGCTTTCCTGCTGGTCTTCGGTCCCACAGGCTCCCACAAGCTTACACCCTTGGCAACATACATGTGCCACTTCTTGAGCAGCTTCTTTTGCTCCTCGACCTCCTCTACTTCTGAGCTGGAAGGTCTGAGCAGACACTGGCCACCTAGCTTGGCACACTTGTCAGCGAAATCATTGCCTGTGGTATTGAGCCACTCAGTCGATCCTTTGGGGATCGTCCCACGACCCTGATGCGCTTGTACCTCCACACAAGCAAGGTTATCATGCCACCCTCTGCTTCCTCGGGCGAGCATGGCGACTCCAGCGTACTTGTGCTTCCTACAGTACTGCTGGTGATGCAATGCAGGAGATTGAGTGTAGTAAGGTCCATATCTGCCTCGGCGAGGAGTGAGGAAGTAGGGAGGAGGAGGAGGAGGGAGGAGTGAGGAGAGGAGGGAGGAAGGAGGAGGAGGAGGGAGGCAGGAGAGAGATGGAGGGGAGGAGGGGGGAGGAGGAAGGATGGATGAGAGTATGGGAGGAGGAGGAGGAGGAGGAGGAGAAGGAGGCGGGGAACATCCCTCCTCACCGTAGGCGGCGCACGCGAGGCGTGGCGGGCGCGGCGGCAGGCCCCTGGGCCCCCCGCCCCTGGCGCGGCTGGTGCTTCGAGGCCCCCACGGCGACGGCGACGACGGCGACGACGGCGACGAGGGCGACGAGGGCGACCAAGACGACGACGAGGACGACGACGAGGACGACGACGTGGACGACGACGACGAGGAGGAGGAGGAGGAGGACGACGACAATTTCTCCGTCCTCCTCCTCCTTGTCCTCCCCCTCTTCCTCGTCCTCCATCTCCTCCTCTTCCTCCTCCTCCTCCTCCTGCTCCTCCTCCTCCTCGCTCCTCCGTGCCCGGCGCCTCGTGCGCGAACCGACCTTGGGATCGCTGCTGCGAGGCCCCGATGACGATCACGACGGCGGCGGCGGCTGCTGTGCCGGGGACGGCGACGACGCCGACGACGGCGAGGACGAGGACGACGAGGACGACGACGACGACGACTTCTTCTTCCGCCTCCTCCTTTTCCCCCCTCTTCACGCTGACACTCGTGCTCTTCCGGGAGAGGTCAGAGGGCCTGTCTGGGCCCAGTGCCCGCAGGCCCCCCAAGCAGGAGTGTTTTTCAGCGAGGGGCACGGCGGGCACCCTGGGTCAAGTACCCGCCCGCTTTGTACAGCGATTGCTTGAACGGGGCTGAACATTCAAATATGCCCCTTCACGACAGGATGTCTGGTGAGCGGGTTTACAGTGGAATCGTTTTGGAGGCCAACGCCAGAGAGGGTTCCAAAGAAGGTGAGATTCTCAAAGTTGCTGTCCACAGAGTTTAGATGAGTCTGGCCTTCGCGACCAGGAGCTTTTTTCTTTAAACATCGCAAGGTTAATAACGACGCGGACATTGCCGCTAAAGTTTGCACCCTGTCTCAGCTCAAGATGTGGATGCGGTCGACAAGAAGATCGTTATTGCCAAAACGGTGTGCAGGCTTGCTGCTAAAGTTTTGCTGCTGTGGCCTAGGATAGATCTCACGAGTGCTCCTAGGGTTCCAAAGGCTCCCAAACTGACCCAAGACAAACCAGCCCACGTCTGGTCTGAGTGGTCAGGCCTCTGGAGGTGTAGAGTATGTCTTTCAGGGAGAATCGGCAAGGTCTGTCCTGAGCCTGGGGTCTGCCCTCTGGCGTTAGCAAGCTTGACGACGGTGCGCTTCTCAGACTTCGGCACTGTGTGCTCGCGTGCCCGTGCTCGGATGAGAGCCATCTCTTTATGTGCATGAAGTGCAGATTTCACAGCACAGGAGCTCGGCTCGATGTGTCGGGCACGCTTTGCAGTGTCAGCCCTTATCGTAACGCCGGGTATGCCTGGAGAGACTTGTACAAGAAAGGGAGACATCCGAACCCCAGGAGAAGAGCCGTGGTCGTGGATGTCAGTGCCGTGGTTGGGCTCTTTGGCACTGCTCAGAGAGTGCAGGCTGATCTCCACAGGGGGTCGGAGCCTGCTGCTCTTGAGGATAGTCACGCACGTCGTGTTGCTCGGATGAGGAAGTGAGGATGAGGAGGAGGGTAATGGATGAGGAGGAGGAGTAGGAGGATGAGGGAGGATGGAGGAGGAGGAGGAGGAGGATGAGGAGGACGAGGAGGAGAGGAGGCGGAGGATGAGGATGAGGAGGAGGAGGAGGAGGAGGAGGAGGGAAGGAGGCGGAGAGGAGAGGCGGAATGAGGAGCGAGAAGGAGGAGGAAGGAGGACGAGGATGAGGAGGAGGAGGAGGAGGAGGAGGAGGAGGAGGAAGGAGGAGGAAGGAGGGAGGAAGGAGGGATGAGAGGATGAGGAGTGAGAGGGAGGAGTGCGCAGGAAGGAGGAGGAGGAGAGGAGGAGGAGGAAGGGAGGAGGAGGAGGAGCAGACGAGATTAGGGGCGGAGGAAGGAGGAGGGAGAGGAGGGAGGAGGAGGAGGAGGAGGAGGAGGAGAGGAGGAGGAGGAGGAGTAGGAGGAAGGAGGAGGAGGGGGTCGAGGGAGGAGGAGGAGCACAGGGAGGAAGGGAGGAGGGAGGAGGAGGAGGGAGGAGGGGAAGGGGGAGGGGAGGGATGGAGGAGGAAAGGAGGAAGGAGAAGGAGAAAGGAGGAAGGAGGATGTGATGAGGGAGGAGGGAGGGAGTAGGAGGATGGAGGGATGGAGGGAGGGAGGCAGGAAGGGAGTGGGAGGAGGGAGGGTGGGAGGGAGGGAGGAAGGAAGGAAGGAAGGACGGAAGGAAGGAAGGAAGGGAAGAGGAGGAGGAGCAGGAGGAGCAGGAGGAGGAGGAGGAGGAGGAGGAGGAGGCGGAGGCGGAGGCGGAGGCGGAGGCGGAGGCGGAGGCGGAGGCGGAAGCGGAGGCGGAGGCGGAGGAGGAGGAGGAGGAGGAGGAGGAAGAGGAGGAAGAAAATTAATACATAATAATAATAATAAGAACAATACGAATAATAATCATTAGTAAGAGTCAGCATAACAAGACTACTAATAATACTCGTACGAAGAAAAATGCTAACAACAATACTAAGAAGACTAATACTACGAATCATAATAATAAGAAGGCTAGTAGTAGTAACAATACTATTGCTAAGAAGAAGAACAATACTACTAACACTGATCAGAACAATAATATGGACAGTAAAGCGAATACGAATAGTAATAACACTTATGCTAACGGAGTTCCCCACATGGGCGTTTTAATAGGGCGCGGGCTTAGTCCGGAGGAAGAGGAAGAGGCGGAGGTGCGGGGGGAGGGGTCGACGAGGATGGCCGGGTGACGGGGGCGACGAAGACTGCAATTGGCGATGGCGATGTGCAGGCAAATGTTTTGGGGAACACCTCGCGTACACGACGCGGCCAAGATAGTGCAAATCGGAACGACAGCCCAAGAGCGGGGCCGAACCTGATAAATAGTATGGTAATCGTATACCCTCCCTGGAGGGGTGGCAGGGGCCCTCCTCGCTCAGGCGGGGCCTCCCTGGAGGGGTTGGAGAGGCACGAAACCTGATCAATACTATGGTTCGCGAATACCTTCCTCGCTCTGGTGGAGCCTCCCTGGAGAGGTGGGAGGGGCGCGAAACCTGATAAATAATATGGTTCGCGAATACTGTCCTCGCTCTGGCGGGGCCTCCCTGGAGGGGTGGGAGAGGCACGAAACCTGATCAATATTATGGTTCGCGAATACCCTCCTCGCTCTGGTGGAGCCTCCCTGGAGAGGTGGGAGGGGCGCGAAACCTGATAAATAATATGGTTTGCGAATGTTGTCCTCGCTCTGGCGGGGCCTCCCTGGAGGGGGTGGGAGGGGCACGAAACCTAATAAATAATATGGTTTGCGAATACTGTCCTCGCTCAGGCGGGGCCTCCCTGGAACGGTGGGAGGGGCACGAAACCTGATAAATAATATGGTTTGCGAATGCTGTCCTCGCTCTGGCGGGGCCTCCCTGAGCGCTGGGAGGGCAATATAACGAAAACCTGATAAATATTCTGGTTTGCGAATACTGTCCTCGCTCTGGCGGGGCCTCCCTGGAGCGGTGGGAGGGGCACGAAACCTTATAAATAATATGGTTCGCGAATACTGTCCTCGCTCTGGCGGGGCCTCCCTGGAGCGGTGGGAGGGGCACGAAACCTGATACATAATATGGTTTGCGAATGCTGTCCTCGCTCTGGCGGGGCCTCCCTGGAGCGCTGGGAGGGCACGAAACCTTAAATATAATATGGTTGAAATACTGTCTCCGAAGCTCTGGCGGGGCCCCATCCCTGGAGCGCTGGGAGGTGGCACTAAACTGATAAAGGATATGGTTTGCGAATAACTGTCCTCAGCTCTGGCGGGGGCCCCCCCTCCTGGAGGGTGGGAGGGCACGAAACCTTATAAATAACATGGTGTCCGAATACTGTCCTCGCTCTGGTGGAGCCTCCCTGGAGCGCTGGGAGGGGCACGAAACCTGATAAATAATATGGTTTGCGAATGCTGTCCTCGCTCTGGCGGGGCCTCCCTGGAGGGGGTGGGAGGGGCACGAAATCTAATACATGATATGGTTTGCGAATACTGTCCTCGCTCAGGCGGGGCCTCCCTGGAACGGTGGGAGGGGCACGAAACCTGATAAATAATATGGTTTGCGAATACTGTCCTCGCTCTGGTGGAGCCTCCCTGGAGCGCTGGGAGGGGCACGAAACCTGATAAATAATATGGTTTGCGAATGCTGTCCTCGCTCTGGTGGGGCGTGGTAGGTAGGTATTGTATGGTATTGTATGGTGTAGTAGGTATGCGGTGATGATGTATGTATGGTTTCCTAGGTGCGGTATGGTAAGTTCGGTGGTCTGCTATAGTATGGTCTGGTATTGTATGGTATGGTATAGTATGGTATGGTAGGAGTAGGAAGAGGGAGCGGTATTGCATGGTATGGTATAGTATGGTATGGTAGGAATAGGAAGAGGGAGCGGGAGGTGGGAAGGTGGGAAGGTGGGAAGATGGGAAGGAGAGGGTGTCCTGGGAAAACAAGAACCCCACTCTGGATGTGGGGAATAAGCTAAGAAGAAGAGGAGGATGAGGAGGAGGAGGAGGACGAAGGAGGAGAGGAGGAGGAGGGCGAGGAGGGGGAGGCTGGGTGAGTGAGGGGGAGGAGGGGAGGGAAGGTGGGAGGAGGAGGGGAGGAGGAGGAGATGGATGGAGGAGAGCAGGTAGGAGGCAGAGGAGGAGGAGAGGAGGACGGAGGAGGAGGAGGGAGGAGTGAGGAGGAGAAGAGGAGAGAAAGGAGGAGGAGGAGGAGGAGGAGGAGGAGGAGGAGGAGGAGGAGGAGGAGGCGGCACCCTCCCGTCGTGGCCGCGAGGCACCGCGAACTACTTCCACTGCCCGGAGCCCGCTTCCCGGGCTGGCGGGCTTGAGGGCCGCTTTGCGGCGCTCACTGGCACTGGGTCGCTGCAGTGCGACGCCGTTGCGCTGTTCGACCTGCCCAGTGCCGAAGGAGCAAGTCGCGTCGTCGATGCCGTCGTCGTACAGGCAAGACGCTGACATATGGATCACGTCGAGTTCAGGATCGGCTCAGATGCAGCGTCGACGCGATCGTTCAGGGGAGGAGAATGGGTCGGTACCGCAACCCTTCCTTCGTGATCGCCTTCTCGGGTCACGAGAGCCCTCGTCGCCACGGATGGATTCGCTGCGACATTCTGGTCAGAACCCACCACGGGAGAGGTCCGGGGAGTCGCGGCATCGCTACTTTTCTGCCCCCCAGTCGTCGTAGTCGTCGGATTCGTCGTCGTCGAATTCCTCCTTATTCAGTTTTTTCTTCTTTCTCGCCCCGCTCCTCTGTCCCAGTAGCGACCGGCGGAGCTGGACCTCGCTTCCTGACTCCCGAGATGCTTGCGTCGCTTGGCGCCGAGGCCCTGTTCGACGGCCGACCTCGTTGTTCGAGCCGTCTGTGCTCCGCTCGACACTTTCGTTACTAGGACCTTGACAGGCACTGCTATCAGTGGCAACGTCAGAGGGGGATAGGCTCTGGGGGGGATGCGTCGACACCCAGTATTCACCCGATATCCCACCCTGGCCGGGGCCGTGCGGATTCGCTATCTTTCGGGTGCCTGTCGCCGATCTATCGGCGAAGTATCGCTGATTTCAAGTCGATGCTTCCCCGCCCTGAGCAAGTCCCCCCCCCACGTTCCCGTCATACTAGCCCTTGTCTGTTCATACTCTGAAGGCCTTACGGCCGGTGCCGCCGACCCTGAAGGCGTGATCTCCCCCTGGGCCCCCGCCGGCGACCCCACAGGACCCCAGGGGGGCGATATTCTGACCCAGGACCCCCCCCTCGCACCCTGGAAGGCTGTATTCTGACCTGGGACCCCCCTCCAGGATTTTCCCCCATCCTCCTCCTCCTCCTCGCCCTGCTCCTCCTCGCCCTGCTCCTCCTCGCCCTGCTCCTCCTCCTCCTCCTCCTCCTCCTCCTCCTCCTCCTCCTTCCCCTCCCCCTCCCTCCCTTCCTCCCTCCCTCCCTCCCTCCCTGCCTCCTCTCCCCCTCCCTCCTCTCCCCCTCCTCCTTCCTTCCCCGGGACCTGTCTTGCGCCCCTCGAATCGTGTCTTGACGGTCCCGGGGGCCTGGAGAGGGCCCCGAGAGGCGAGGAAGCAGTGACAGCCGTCCGCTGTAATCTTTGCCCCTGACGTCAAGGGAGGAAGAACCACCCAGACCCCGACGGTTGGCGTTTATTGTAGACGGCCCCAGGCGTTTACTGAACAGCCCTGCCCTGTTCGATTCCTCCCCTGGGCGCGTTAGCTGCTTTGCCTGTTGGGGTGCTCCTGACAGGGGTGGATATTTTCTGCCCTCTGTGGCGGCCGATAAGTCGCGGCCCTCCGACTCCGACCCCCTCCAGGAGGTCGGGCGAGGCGAGCCCCGGCGGGGCGAGCCCCGGCGGAGCGAGCCCCCGCGGAGCGAGCCCCCCAGAGGCGAAGCGAGCCCGTGCCCCCTGGGCGGGCTGGGGGGTGGCGGGCCCCCCTTTCCCGATCCGTCGTCGGGGACACCCCCCCCCCCTCCTCCCCCCTCCCTTTCAAAGGGGGGGGGGGCGGGGGCGGCGGGCCCCCCAGGAGCCGCCGGCCTGCCGTGGGGCGCGGAGGTCGAGCTGGCCCCCAGGACGCGCGAGATGCGGGGCTACGCGGTGCTCAGCGCGCGCTGGGCGCAGAGCGGGAGGCCCCGGGCCCCACGGCCGGGCGGGCGGGCCCCTCTCCCGGGGGCTGCCCGCGGGGGCGCCGGCCCGGGCTCGAGCCGAGCGGTGTGCGCCCTCGAGGGCGCGAGGTGATTCGCGCTTCGCGCCTCGCGGTTCGGCTCCGATGCCTCCTCGTCCTCCTCTTCTCCCCTGGGAGGCGCCGCGAGGGCGCGAGGTTGTTCGCGCTCTCGCGCTGCGCGCAGCGCGAAGCGCGAAGTGGGGAGGCCTCGGCTTTTTGGCGACGTCGCGGGCCGTTTTCCTGTTGCGTTTTCGTTTCGCATCCAGGGCAGAACGAAGACATAACGGAGGAGAACGAGAGCGGCACAAGGAGGAAAAGCACCGTCCAGCTCGAGCCCTGGGCTCAGTTTTGAGGCCCGACGCAGCGTGGGCGTCTCCGTCTGGAATGGTCGTATTCCTGTTTATCGCCTTGGCCAGCTGACGATTTTAGGCTTTCGGTTCCCGGGCTGCTGTCCTCGCTTTTGGATATTGTTTTCTGATTTGTTAAACTCGTAACGTCCGTTACCAGGAGGGGCCCCCCCCCATCAATCGTAACGGTAACGACCGTGCGCCGAGTCCCGGCCTTCCCCCACAGCTATGGCGCCGTCCTCACGGGAATGGTGTGGTGCTGACAGGCACCAGAGAGCCCAAAGACGCCTCCAGAGGCGGTCGTCGTCGTCGTCGTCGTCGTCGTCGTCGTCGTCTTCCCCGTCCACGTCGACGTCCCCGTCCTCGTCCTATTCGTCCTCGTCCTCGTCCCAGTCGTCGTCCCAGTCGTCGTCGTCGTCGTCCTCGTCGTCGTCGTCGTCGTCGTCGTCGTCGTCGTCGTCGTCGTCGTCGTCCTTTTTGTCGTTCGGCCCCAACGGCGCGCTGGGCCCGACCACTGTAATTACCGTTACCCCCCCTCGCCCCCCCCCCCCACAACGGATGTCAGGGGGTAAATGGCATTCTCGTGTGTGGCTGAGGCATTTCCTCCCTCCTGCCTGCTGGCCGCTGCGCTTTGCGCTGCCCCCCATCGCTGCGCTGCCACGCTGGAGCGGACCGTCCCGCCCCGCTGCCGACGGAAACGCCGTGTGCCTACGGCCAGGGCGATTTGGTGTCGAGGGCCGCGGCACGCCCCAGGGCACGCTGGGTGCCAGCGCGACCGTTCTCCTCGTGCGCCCGGGGCGCGGGCGAAGCTGCACCTGTGCTCCACGTTACCCTCGAGCTGGGCTCGGTCAATTACTCCTTCCTCCTCCCCCTCCTCCTCCTCCTCCTCCTCCTTCCCTTGTCCTTTCTGCCTGCCTGCCGATTTCGCTGCGCTTCCCGCTGCCGAGCTGCTGCCGGGGCCGCGCTCGTTCTGCTCTTGCCTCTCTTCCCGCCGCATTATCCACCTCCAGAGCGCCAGGGTCATCACTGTCTTTCTCTTGCTCGTCCTGCTCGTCCTCCTTTCCAGCCCGCAATGCTAGACCACGTCTGGGTGATTATAACACAAGTTTTAGACTACTTTTACACCAGTTTTTGAGCAACTGTTGGACCAACTGTAGACCAGGCCTAGACTATGTTCGACAATTTTGGGACTCCTTTAGACCATTTTGTAAACCAGGGCGGGGACGGGGAAGGGACGGAGAGGGGATCGCGATGCGGGGGAGGGAGAGGTGGAGGGGACGATGAGGAGGAGCTGGCGGAGAATGAGGAGGAAAAGGCGGAGGAGGTGGAGGAGGAAGAGGAGAATAATGATGATGATAATGATGATGATGATGATGATGATGATGATGATGATGATGATGATGATGATGATGATGATGATGATGATGATATGATTTGCTTGCTAGCTGGCTTGCTCGCTGCTGCTGCTGCTGCGCTGAATGATGATTTATGGTGGTGGTGGTGGTGGGTGGTGGTGGTGGTGGTGGTGGGGGTGTTGGTTGGTGGTGATGGTGTGGTGGGTGGTGATGATGATGATGAATCTGATGCTGATGCTGATGAATGATGATGATGAATGTGATGATGATGAATCGATAGGAGTGAGGAAGAGTGAGGATGAGTGGATGAGGAGGAGGTGGAGTAACAGGAGGAGGAGAGGAGGAGGAGGGAGAAAAATTACGAGAGCAGGTGAGGTGGAGGAGGAAGGAGGAGGAGGCGAGCTGGAGTAGCGGGTGGGGAGGAGAAGGAGAGGAACGCGGAGGAGGAGGAGGAAGCGGAGGATGATTCTAGTATTCCAGGTTTGCCTTGCGCGCGCGCACGAGAGGTCACGAGGTCTTCGTAGGCAGAGAAGAAACATACAGTCACAGGCGGGGACGGCAACGGCGGCGGCCGCGACTGCGAAGGCGACGTCGACGGAGACGACGGCGGAGGAGGAGGAGGAGGGAGGAGGAGGAGGAGGCCCAGGTGGGGGTGGAGGCGGAGGGTGAGCATGATGACAATGACAATGACGATGACGAGGACGACGATGATGATGCTTATGCTGCTGCTGATGATGATTTTGATGATAATGAGGCTGCTGCTGCTGAGGATGATGCTGAGGATGCTACTGCTGCTGATGGTGATGAAGATGACGATGACGATGCTGATGGTGATGCTGATGGTGGTGGTGATGCTGCTAATGCTGCTGCTGCTGACGATAATGATGACGAAGCTGAGGATGCTGAGTATGATGTTCATGCAACTGCTGATCATTATAATGCTAATACTGCTTTTGATGATTATGCGGATGCTGCTGATGATGATCATGCTGATCATGCTGATGCTGATTATGATGAGGATCATGATGCTGATCATGCTGATGCTGGTGATGATGTGTATGAGGATGGTGGTTGTGGTGGTGAGAATGAAGAGGTTGTTATTGATGGTGGTGCTGATGCTGTTGATGAAATGAACATGATAATGGTAATGATTGTGGTGATGGTGCTGATGACGATGATGATACTACTGACGATGTTGGTCGATGACAATGGTAATGCTGCTGATGAGAATGATGATGCTTCTGATGATGTTGGTGGTGGTGATAGTGGCCGTGGTGGTGGTTAGGATGATGATGCTGCTGCTGATGATGGTGATGATGACAACGACGATGATGGCGTTGCTGCTGCTGATGATGGCTGATGATGATGACTATGCTGATGCGGATGATAGTGTTGCTGATGATGCTGCTGCTGATGATGATGCGGCTGCTGCTGCTGATGGTGGTGCCGTTGCTGATGATGGAGATAATGGCACTGGCGATGACAATGGCGATGGCGATGACGATGCTGCTGATGCTGCTGCTGATGCTGCTGCTGATGTCTACGAGGAGATGGTGAAGATGATGCTGATGAGGAGGGTTATTGATCTTTTGATGGTGATGGTGAGGGTGATTGTGATGTTGATGTTGGTGGTGAACGTGATGATGATGGTGATGATGCTGAGGCGCATGATGATAATGATGGCGATGCTGATGTTGATGATGATCATTATGTGGATAATGACGGTGTCGATGACGATGCTGATGCTGATACTGATGCTGATGCTGATACTGATAATGAAGCTGAGGATGATGCCGATGATGATGCTGCTTCTGATACTGGTCCTGATGCTGCTGATGATGATGCTGATGATGATGATTGGTGGTTGATGATGGTTGGTGATGATCGTGCTGACGCTGCTGATGATGATGAGGCTGATGATGCTGACGATGCTGATGATGGTGCTGATGATGATTGGTGATGGTGATGATTCTGCGGATGATGATCCTGCTGCTGCTGCTGCTGCTGCTGATGATGATGATGATGATGATGATGATGATGATGAGGATGACGTTGACGATTGCGATGACGATGACGATGATGATGATGATGATGAGGAGGAGGAGGATGAGGAGGAGGAGAAGGGGAGAAAGGAGGAGGAGGATGAAGAAGAGTAGTTTGATGATGCTGATGATGATGTTGATGACGATGCTGTATGATGCTGGCTGATGTTGATGATGCTGATGATGATGCTGACACCGACGATGCTGATGATGATGCTGATGACGATGACAATGCTGATGCGGATGATGATGAGGACGCTTTAGAGGATGCTGATGATGGTGACGGTGGTGGTTGTGGTGATGTTGTTGATGTTGATGATGATTTTGATGATGATGATGATGATGATGATGATGATGATGATGATGCCGCTGCTTCTGATGATGATGCTGAGGATGATACTGGCTGATGATGATGATGAGGATGAGGATTAGGATGAGGATGATGATGGTAATGATGGTGATGGTGGATGGTGGTGGTGATGATGATGCTGCTGATGATGATACTGATGGCTGATCATGATGGTTGTGATGATGAAGAAAAAAGGTATGATGCTGATGCTGATGCTGATGCTGATGCTGATGATGATGCTGATGATGGTGATGATGATGTTGATGCTGATGATGATGCTGATGAGGATGCTGATGCTACTCATTCTGATGATGCTGATGCTGATGCTGATGCTGATGGTGATGTTGATGATGATAATGCTGATGATGCTGCTGCTGATAATGATGGTGATGATGCTGATGATGCTGTCGCTGTTTCTGATGATGCTGCTGTTGCTGCAGATGATGATGGTGACGAGGATGATGATGCTGATGCTGAGGATGAGCTGCTGCTGCTGCTGCTGATGATGATGAGGAGGAGGAGGAGGAGGATGAGGAGGAGAAAGACGAGGAGGGGGATACGGAGTAGGAGGATCAGCTGGAGTGGGTGTCGAGAGCAGGACGAGGAGCGCAGGAGGAGGAGGAGGAGGAGGAGGAGGAGAAGGAGGGGAAAGAGGAGCTTGAGGGGGCTCGAGAGCATGACGAGGGGCCCTGGATGAGGATGAGGAGGAGGAGGAGGACGAGGACGAGGAGGACGAGGACTAGGACGAGGACGAGGACGAGGACGAGGAGGAGTTGGAGCTTGATGGGGTCTCGAGAGCAGGACGGAGGAGCGCCGGAGGAGGAGGAGGTGCTGGAGGGGGCCGGAGCGCTGGAGGAGTGCCCGTGGCCCCCGTGCTGTCCCGAGGCTGCTCCTCGTCAACGCGCGCCCGCGCGTGGAGGCGGGCGGCGGCTCCAGGGCCCAGGGCGGGCTGCGGCAGCCAGCCCCGATGCTGCGGACCTCGGCCGTCGCCGTCGTCGTCGTCGTCGTCGTCGTCGTCGTCGTCGTCGTCGCCGTCGTCGTCGTCGTCGTCGTCGTCGTCGTCGTCGTCGTCGTCGTCGTCGTCGTCGTCGTCGTCGACTGAAAGTCCAGACCCCTGCGGGCCGCGTGCCGGGGCGGATGCCCCGGGTCCCACAGGCCTGGGGCCCTGGTCTTAAGAATTGGGGCCGAATCTAGGCACCCCAAGAGGGCGACGCTAACACACGGGGTCGTCGGCGCCGACATTGGCGCGCAAGCTGCCCGCGTAAGGTCGCGTGTGAGTGCCCTCGCTTCCTTCCAATGCAGCTTGCCGCGCTGGCGGCCCGCGTAAGCTGCGGCATACGGTCGCTGCGTCATCTCGCGTAAGAGCCGTTGTTGATCGTCGCTCAAGTGGGGTCAGAGTGTATATTGGTTCGGAGGATCGCGCCGCATCGCCGATGTATCGGCGATGCGGCGCGATGTGGAGGCCGATTCTCTCCACGCCGACGTCCCCCATGCATTGTCGAGGTCGCCAATGCATCGCCGATGCATCGGCGGTGCACCTGCGATACGACACGATCGTCCAACACCATTTGCTCGAACCCCATTTGGGAGGCCTCTAGCGTGTGGTCTAGGCTCAGGCTTTGCCTGGGACTGCGGAATTCGCCTGAGGCATAATGCCTGAGTGCGTAGGCCTATTCAGGGCACTCGCCCGAGCCCGAACATTGACCGAAAGGATCGGGGCCGTCCACGATTTGATCGACTCGAGGATCATGGAGGATCGATCGAGGACTGAGGTCTTTGAATTCTTGACGCTTCGCGTATCCCCACCAGCTTTGCTGTTCTCCTGTTGTCTCTCTTCTCCTCTCTCTCGTGTGCAATTTAGGCTCCTGCTGGTTAGCTGTAGCTTTGGACGGCGCGCGGCCCTTCCGTTTGCGCTCGCAATCAAAAAGGTATCCCCACCAGCCCATCCAGACACGATCGGAGGCTTTTTTGAGGCCTCTCGGAGGCTATCTTGAGCCAAGTTCGGCTAGAGGCTGTCGGAGGCTTTCCTGAGCTATGCTCAGCTATCTTGGACTATCTTGAGGCTGCCTTGAGGTCTCTGGGAGGTCTGTCGGAGGCTACCTTGAGCCATGCTCGACATCCTGGGACCATCTTGGGGGCAAGAGGAGGCGGAAAAAGGAGGATGATAACAAGTAGGAGGAGGAGGAGGAGGAGGAGGAG
>CAUYUJ010018553.1:0-25000 GCA_963575745.1 Prorocentrum cordatum
TAGAGCTCCCTGGGAGCTCTAACATCGTATGTTAGAGCTCCGTGGGGGCTCTAACATGGCTTGTTAGAGCTCCAACGGAGCTCTAACATAGCATGTTCGAGTATGTGAGAGCTCCCTGGGAGCTCTAACATGGTATGTTAGAGCTCCGTGGGAGCTCTAACATAGCATGTTAGAGCCCCCACGGAGCTCTAACATAGCATGTTCCAGTATGTTCCAACGGAGCTCTAACATAGCATGGACAAGTATGTTCGCGCCCCCTGGGGGCTCTAACATGGTATGTTAGAGCTCCGTGGGAGCTCTAACAAGCACCTTAGAGCTCCAACGGAGCTCTAACATAGCATGTGCCAGTATGTTAGAGCTCCCTGGGAGCTCTAACATCGTATGTTAGAGCTCCAATGGAGCTCTAACATGGCATGCCATATTATGTTAGAGCTCCCTGGGAGCTCTAACATAGCAAGTTAGAGCTCCGTGGGAGCTCTAACATGCTATGTTAGAGCTCCAATGGAGCTCTAACATAGCATGTTATATTATGTTAGAGCCCCCATGGCAGCTCTAACATCGTATGTTAGAGCTCCGTGGGAGCTCTAACATAGCATGTTGGAATATGTTAGAGCTCCCTGGGGGCTCTAACATCGTATGTTACAGCTCCCTGGGAGCTCTAACATAGCAAGTTAGAGCTCCATTGGGAGCTCTAACATGCTAGGTTAGAGCTCCAATGGAGCTCTAACATAGCATGTTAGAGCTCCACGGGGGCTCTAACATCCTATGTTAGAGCTCCCAGGGAGATCTAACATCGCTTGTTCGAGCTCCCTGAAGCTATCCTAAAATGCCATGTTCGGGCTCCCATGGGAGCTCTAACATGCCATGCTAGAGCTCCCTGGGAGCTTTACCATGTGAGGGACATCGATCAACAATCGCCCTGCCTTCCGGGAACCCACAAAATAGCCTCCTGGACCCCTCTTGGTTCGATTTATCAGATCACCCAGCTTTCCTGTAGCGCAGGCACCTCGGCTCAAGGCATTTCTTTTTGCAGCGCCTGCAGGCTGCCATGTCTGAAATGGGGGCCAGCGCAGGGAGGCCTGGCCCATGCCCAGAAACCGTCATCATGGACCCTGACACTGGACCCATTGATGCGCCATGGCGAGAAGTTCGCGAGTACGTTTTGAAGAAGAGTGGAGAACCTAAGGTGCCCTGGTGGTTTTGTTTACCGTGCGAGAAATGGGCAGCCCCGACGCACCAGATTTCGGCGGACCACATCAAGAATGTCAAGAATAAACATCTCTGGTGGCATAATGCTTGTCCACAGGGCCCTGATGAGGAGAAGGCCGCATGGTGCTCTAAGATCATGAACGCTGTGGTGCTCCACTCGGGCTACGCCCCGAAGCGGGCAAACGATGAAGCGGATGATTGGAGGTCGTCGAAGAAGCCCAAGTGGCAATGGTAAAGTGGAGGCCATCAGCAAGAAGCTGGAACAGCTGCAGGAGAGAACACCTGGAAAAGCTTGAACAGCTCAAGAGCTGCGTCATCACCAGGAGCTGCAACAGCAGGAGATGCAACAGCAGGAGCACGGCAGTGGCAGCAGAAGCTTACGCAGCAGCAGCAGCAGGACGGGCTAACCTTCGTTATCACCTCGATGCTCCATTTCTTGACCAACGCTTTTCCAAACCTTATGGCACAGAACAACGTGGCCGAGAAGATGGATCAGATTTTGGACCTCCTGCGGGCACAGGGGCAGGCGCTCCAGGACCTGCAGAAGAAAGCCGAGGAGCTCGATCAGAAAGTGGAGGAGCTCAAGCAGCAGGACAAGAAGGAGGGCCAGTGAGCTCAGCAGCAGGACAAGTGACCTCGCATGGGCGTCTGGTAGCCGATGTCGGAGGCGTGCGGCCTGGCTCGCGTGCTGGCTCCTTCGCCGCGCTCACGCGGTGCGCCCGTGCAGCGGGCCAAGGAATTCGAAATGATAACAGATTTATGGGGTTCTGCATCTAGTAGGGCTGAAACAATGAGTGTGTTCAAGATTGGGATCTCCTCTTGACGCCCTGAGGGGCGAGGATTTTCTGGGAATCTCTATTGAGGCCCTGTGGGGAGATAGAATTTCTGGGATCTCCTCTTGAGGCCCTTAGGGTGGTTAGATGATGTTAGAGCCCCAGGGGGCTGTACCATGACATGTTAGAGCTCCAACGGAGCTCTGTCATAGCATGTTGTTAGATTATGTTAGAGGTACTTGGGAGATCTAACATATGAAAGTCGGCGGTGCGTGGAGGGCGGTGAAGCCTTTCTCCTCCTCCTCCTTCCCCTCCTCCTCCTCCTCCCCACCTTCTAGTTCTAATTCAGAAGTCCCTGGACCCCCTCCGCCCCTGATCCCCGACCGCGCCCCAGGGGGCAAGGCCGCCCCGCGAGGGCTGGGAGGGCCGCGCCCTATTCATGTTTCACCGTGGTCGAAGACAGGGCCCCACCCCCATGTTTCACCGCGGTCGAAGACAGGGCCCCACCCCTGTGCCCCCGCCTTTCAAGGGGGAAGCCTTCGTTCTCGAGGTGGCGGGCAGGGCAGCGGAGCGTGCGAGAATGCGGCCGTGTTCGGACATGTTTCCTTACTTATGTGCGCTTAAAAGGAGGGGGGTGGGGGGGCGATGGGACGGCGACGACGATGGCGACGACGACGACGACGACGACGGCGGGGGGGGGCGGCTCGATGGGAGCTCTAACATGCTATGCTAGAACTCACATCGAGCTCTAACATAGCATGTTAGGGTTCACAACCCTCACATCGAAATCTAACATAACACGTTAGAGCTCCCAAGGAGCTCTTACACATGATAGAGTTTCATGGGGGCTCTAACATGCCACGCTAGAGCTCCAATGGATCTCTAACAACATCCTATGTTAGCGCTCGAGGCTAACATGCCATGTTCGAACTCCCTGGGAGCTCTAACATGCCATATTAGAGCTCCCACGGAGCACTAACATGCCATGTTAGAGCTCCCAGGGGGCCCTAACATACTGGAACATGCTATGTTAGAGCTCCGCTGGAGCTCTAACAAGCCATGTTAGAGCTCCGTTGGAGCTCTGACATGCCATGTTAGAGCTCCCAGGGAGCTCCCACTGAGCTCTAACATGCCATGTTAAAGCTCCGTTGGAGTTCGGTATTTTAGAGCTCCCAGGGAGCTCTAACGTGGGAGCTCTATAATATAGCATGTTAGAGCTCCCTGGGAGCTCTAACATACTCGAACATGCTATGTTAGAGCTCCGTTGGAGCTCTAACAAGCCATGTTAGAGCTCCCACGGGGCTCTAACATACCACGTTAGAGCTCCCAGTGAGCTCAAACATACTGGAACATGCTCTGTTACAGCTCCGTTGGGGCTCTAACATGCCATGTTAGAGCTCCCACGGAGCTCTAACATACCATGTTAGAGCTCCCACGGAGCTCTAACATGCTCGAGCATGCTATGTTAGAGTTCCGTTGGAGCCCTAACATACAAAGTTAGAGCTCCAACGGAGCTCCCACTGAGCTCTAACCTGCTATGTTAAAGCTCCGTTGGAGCTCGGTATTTTAGAGCTCCCAGGGAGCTCTAACATGGGAGCTCTACTATAGCATGTTAGAGCTCCCAGGGAGCTCTAACATACTCGAACATGCTATGCTAGAGCTTCGTTGGAGCTCTAACAAGCCATGTTAGAGCTCCCACGGAGCTCTAACTTACCATGTTAGAGCTCCCAGGGAGCTCTAACATTACGGGAGCATGCTATGTCAGAGCTCAGTTGGGGCTCTAACGTGCCATGTTAGAGCTCCCACGGAGCTCCTAGCATACCATGTTAGAGCTCCCAAAGCGCTCTAACATACTGGAACATGCTATGTTAGAGCTCCCAGGGAGCTCTAACATACTGGAACATGCTGTGTTGGAGCTCCGTTGGTATGTTAGAGCTCCCACGGAGCTCTGACATGTCATGTTAGAGCTCCCATGGAGCTCCCACTGAGCTCTAACATGCTATTTTAATCAAGCTCCGTGGAGCTCGGTATTTTAGAGCTCCCAGGGAGCTCTAACATGGGAGCTCTAACGTAGCATGTTAGAGCTCCCTGGGAGCTCTAACATACCCGAACATGCTATGTTAGAGCTCCAAGGGAGCTCTAACATACTGGAACATGCTATGTTAGAGCTCCGTTGGAGCTCGAACATGCCATGTTAGAGCTCCCAGGGAGCTCTAACATACCATATTAGAGCTCCCAGGGAGCTCTAACATACTGGAACATGCTATGTTAGAGCTCCGTTGGAGCTTTAACATACCATGTTAAAGCTCCCAGGGAGCTCCCACTGAGCTCTAACATGCTATGTTTAAAGCTCCGTTGGAGCGCGGGATTTTAGAGCTCCCAGGGAGCTCTAACATGGGAGCTCTAATATAGCATGTTTGAGCTCCCAGGGAGCTCTAACATAGCAACATGCTATGTTAGAGCTCCGTTGGAGCTCTAGCAAGCCATGTTAGAGCTCCACGGAGCTCTAACATACCATGTTAGAACTCCCAGGGAGCTCTAACATACTGGAACATGCCATGTTAGAGCTCCGTTGGAGCTCTAACATGCCATGTTAGAGCTCCCGCGGGGCTCTAACATGCCATGTTAGAGCTCCCAGGGAGCTCTAACATACTCGAACATGCTATGTTAGAGCTCCGCTGGAGCTCTAACAAGCCATGCTAGAGCCCCCACGGAGCTCTAACATACCATGTTAGAGCTCCCACGGAGCTCTAACATACTGGACCATGCGATGTTAGAGCTCCCAGGGAGCTCTAACATACTGGAACATGCTATGTTAGAGCTCCGTTGGAGCTCTAACATACCATGTTAGAGCTCCCGCGGAGCTCTAACATACCATGTTAGAGCTCCCAGGGAGGTCTAACATACTCGAACATGCTATGCTAGAGCTCCGTTGGAGCTCTAACAAGCCATGTTAGAGCGCCCACGGAGTTCTAACATACCATGTTAGAGCTCCTGTTAGAGCTCCCAGGGTTGGAGCTCTAACATGCCATGTTAGAGCTCCCACGGAGCTCTAACATACCATGTTAGAGTTCCAGGGAGCTCCCACTGACGTCTAACATGCTATCCTAAGGCTCCGTTGGAGCTCGGTATTTTAGAGCCCCCCAGGGGGCTCTAACATCATGGGGGCTCTACTATAGCACGTTGGAGCTCCCTGGGTGCTCTATCATACTCGAGCATGCTATGTTAGAGCTCCGTTGGAGCTCTAGCAAGCCATGTTAGAGCTCCCGCGGAGCTCTAACATGCCATGTTCGAGCTCCCAGGGACCTTTAACATACTGGAGCATGCTATGTTAGAGCTCCGTTGGGGCTCTAACATACCATGTTAGAGCTCCCAGGGAGCTCCCACTGAGCTCTAACATGCTATGTTAAAGCTCCGTTGGAGCTCGGTATTTAAGAGCCCCCAGGGAGCTCTAACATGGGAGCTCTAATATAGCATGTTGGAGCTCCCAGGGAGCTCTAACATACTCGAACATGCTATGTTAGAGCTCCGTTGGAGCTCCAACGAGCCATGTTGGAGCTCCCACGGAGCTCTAACGTACCTTGTTAGAGCTCCCAGGGAGCTCTAACATACTGGAACATGCTATGTTAGAGCTCCCAGGGAGCTCTAACATACTCGGGCATGCCATGTTAGAGCTCCGTTGGAGCTCTAACACGCCATGTTAGAGCCCCCACGGAGCTCTAACATACCATGTTAGGGCTCCCAGGGAGCTCTAACATACTGGAACCTGCTATGTTAGAGCTCCGTTGGAGCTCTATCATACCATGTTCGAGCTCCCACGGAGCTCTAACATGCCATGTTAGAGCTCCCAGGGAGCTCTAACATACTGGAACATGCTATGTTAGAGCTCCGTTGGAGGTCTAACGTGCCATGTTAGAGCTCCCACGGAGCTCTAACATACCATGTTCCAGGGAGCTCCCAGGGAGCTCTAACATACTCGAACATGCTGTGTTAGAGCTCCGATGAAGCTCTAACAAGCTCTAACAAGCCATGTTAGAGCTCCCACGGAGCTCTAACATACATGCTATGTTAGAGCTCCGTTGGAGCTCTCTAACATACTCGAACATGCTATGTTAGAGCTCCGTTGGAGCTCTAACATACCATGTTAGAGCTCCCAGGGAGCTCCCACTGAGCTCTAACATGCTATGTTAAAGCTCCGTTGGAGCTCGGTATTTTAGAGCTCCCAGGGAGCTCTAATATGGGAGCTCTAATATAGCATGTTAGAGCTCCCAGGGAGCTGTAACATACTGAAACATGCTATGTTAGAGCTCCGTTGGAGCTCTAAGAAGCCATGTTGGAGCTCCCACGGAGCTCGAACATACCATGTTCGAGCTCCACATACTGGAACATGCTATGTTAGAGCTCCGTTGGAGCTCTAACATGCCATGTTAAAGCTCCCACGGAGCTCTAAAAAACCATGTTAGAGCTCCCAGTGAGCTCTAACATACTCGAACATGCTATGTTAGAGCTCCGTTGGAGCTCTAACAAGCCATGTTAGAGCTCCCAGGGAGCTCCCACTGAGCTTTGACATGCTATGTTAAAGCTCCGTTGGAGCTCGGTATTTTAGGGCTCCCAGGGGGCTCTAACATGGGAGCTCTAATATAGCATGTTAGAGCTCCCAGGGAGCTCTAACATACTGAAACATGCTATGTTAGAGGTCCGTTGGAGCTCTAAGAAGCCATGTTAGAGCTCCCACGGAGCTCTAACATACCATGTTAGAGCTCCCAGGGAGCTCTAACATACTGGAACATGCTATGTTAGAGCTCCGTTGGAGCTCTAACATGCCATGTTAGAGCCCCACGGAGCTCTAACATACCATGTTAGAGCTCCCAGAGCTCTAACATACTCGAACATGCCATGTTAGAGCTCCGTTGGAGCTCTAACAAGCCATGTTAGAACGGAGCTCTAACATACCATGTTAGAGCTCCAGGGAGCTCTAACATACTCGAACATGCTATGTTAGAGCTCCGTTGGAGCTCTAACAAGCCATGTTAGAGCTCCCACGGAGCTCTAACAACCATGTTAGAGCTCCCAGGGAGCTCTAACATACTCGAACATGCTATGTTAGAGCTCCGTTGGAGCTCTAACAAGCCATGTTAGAGCTCCCACGGAGCTCTAACATACCATGTTAGAGCTCCCAGGGAGCTCTAACATACTGGAACATGCTATGTTAGACATGGCTATGTTAGAGAGCTCTAACAAGCCATGTTAGAGCTCCGTTGGAGCTCTAACAAGCCATGTTAGAGCTCCCACGGAGCTCTAACATACCATGTTAGAGCTCCCAGGGAGCTCCCACTGAGCTCTAACATGCTATGTTAAAGCTCCGTTGGAGCTCGGTATTTTAGAGCTCCCAGGGAGCTCTAACATGGGAGCTCTAAATAATATAGCATGTTAGAGCTCCCTGGGAGCTCTAACATGCTATGTTAGAGCTCCCTGGTAGCTCTAACCTACCCGCCGCCGCCGCCGCCGCCGCCTCAGAGCTCCCACGGAGCTCTAACATGCGATGTTAGAGCTCCCAGGGAGCTCTAACATAATCTAACATGCGATGTTAGAGCTCAATTGGAGCTCCAACATGCGATCGGATTCTCGGGCCCTGGCTGTCGACTCCCGTCGGGCGGGCCGAGTGGTCGAGGGGCCCCCCGACGGAGGGCCCTCGCAGATGAGTCATCGTGCGGCGCCCCCCGACGGTCCGACGGTCTCCCCCGTGGCCGGTGGCCCATGGCCCGTGACCCGTCGTCGTCGCCACCGTCCGTCGGCGTCGCTGCCTCAGCCTCAGCCGTCTGCAGTGCGAAGGTCCAGTGTTTCGGCTGTACTCCTCCTCAGCCTGAGCAGGCGACCCCCCCCCCGCCTCGGACTCAGGCGTCGACGCGGCGTCGACGCTCGCCGCGATGGCCGCGATGGCAGCATCTGGGCCGTCGACGACGATTCAAATCCAGCTCCAGCTTCGTGTGATCATCAATGGAGATGATGGAGTCGTGGTGGGCGGTGTGACCATTAACAATGGAGATGGAGTCGTGGTGGGCGGCGGCGGCGACGACCAGCGCGCCCCGGGGGCCGCCGCAGTGTTCCAGCATGCGTTTCATGTGGCGCCGCTGCAGCTCCGGGTGGCGCAGGGGCCGCGCTCCCACTCCCACCCCCAGCACTTATGTCGCTGCCGCTGGGCAGCCTCCTCCTGTCGCTGTGCAGCCTGGGCAGCCTGGGCTGCCTCCACCGGCGCCAGCGGGGCAAGCCTTGGAGGTGCCCGAGGGGTCTGAGGCCAACGAATTCGGCTGGCCAGCCACTGCGCCGTGGATCGCACCGCACTTCCGCCGGATCTTGCCCCTCGCGGCTGGCGCGCTCGGGTACCGCAGCAGCCGCGTGATGGCCCGCTATCGCAGCGTTGACATCTGCACCGTATGCGGCGGCTTCTCTGAGCGTGTATGTTCCAGGAAGCTCTGCGCGCCCTGTTCAGGGATCCGCAGTGATCACTATGGCAGGCGCAACCTTCTTCACATGCGCGTCGGCCACCACCCCAAAACTAACCGCGATTTTGCGGGCTGCTAGCGTGGTGAGGGCCCGCCACGCGCCGCGCGTTGGAGTAAATGGGGGGAGGAGGGGTGGGGGGAGATGGGGGCGAGGCGATATGATCAGAGATTTTGACGACCGTGACGACGACCGTGACGACGACGACGACGCGACGACGACCCGACCCGACTCGCCCTTAATCCTTAGGCCTCATCTGCATTCTGTGCCCTGCAGGACGCCGCCCCCGCGGCTGCTTCCCACGGTCCGTCGGCCCGATGCCACGCGCGCGCTCCATGCGAGGCCGCGCGGGCTGCAGCATGCGCGCCGTCTCATCCCCCGCCCCGCAGCGCGCGCCCCCCCCCCCCCACTGGCACCACTGGACGTTTGCGCAAGTGTCGGGCTTATGCCGATCGGATCAACGCCCCATGGCTCCAGGGCCCCCCAGGGCTCCCCCCCCCCGACTACATGAATTATCCGACGCTGTCCGCCGCGAGGGCGGGGGGGGAGGGGGGGCGCGCTGTAGCTGTTCTCTGTTCTATCGGCTAGCGCAGTCAGTCGAAACCTTCGGCCTGGCAGCGAATCTCGAAAGCATAACAGATTTATGGGGTTCTGGATCTACTAGGACTCAAAAATGAGTGCGTTGAAGATTGGGATCTCCTCTTGACGCCCTGAGGGGCGAGGAATTTCTGGCAATCTCTCTTGAGGCCCTGTGGGGAGATAGAATTTCTGGGATCTCCTCTTGAGGCCCTTAGGGTAGTTAGAATTTCTTGGTGCCGTTGGGGTCTTGCAAAATCTCTGGGCCCACCCATCAAGAGCTGGTAGGCCATCTGGGGAGAACTCGACAGGCTCTTGGCGCCCTCGCTCGCTGAAAATGCATTAATCTTCGCATTGCTTCGAGGGAATGGGCGACTTCCGACATCCGTGAGTTCGTCTAGAATTGGTTGCGGCTATTTTCGCTCTGCTTCCTATCCGCCCTCTGGACGTTCCATCGGCTACAACGGCCCCTGTTCTTCCATCATTGCCCAATTCCATTCCCACCACGGCTCCAGCCCGACCTGCAACAGGCGCGAGAGGTGGAACGGCCAGCCCGCAGCTGAACCAGCCCGCCTGAGTGCGATGAGCGGCTTCGCGGCGCAGCCGTTCAAGGACTTCTGGGCCGACAAGGTTTTCCCCCTCATCGAGACTGACTTCAAGCGGCTTCTCAAGACCATTCCGAAGCGCGTCGCCGAGAGGGCCGAGAAGCCGAAGAGGGAGAAGCCAGACAAGTCGCAGGAGGACCAGTCGAAGAAGATCTCGAAGAAGGACAGCAAGGAGAGAACTCCATTGCAGGAGAAGCTCGCCAGGATCATCGAAGAGTGTAACGAGAAGGGCGAGCGCAGGAATGCCTATCTGAACCTGGCGTATACGGCGCCCATCGACAACAGTTTCCTGGAGGAGAATATCACGGTGGGCAAGGTGGAGAACGTGGCTGCGGACATGTTCATGTCGAACGTGCCGACGGACGACGCGGCTGAAACAGCGAACGACTCTCTTGAGGGCGCTGGCGACGTCGAGTGCACAGCCCAGGGTAACCCACAGCGGCGCATCGTGGAGACGCTGAGCCAGGTCAAGGGTGGCAGGCCTTGGAACATCCCGAAGCAGGTTGAGAAAGGGTTCGAGATCCCCATCATGATCACCAACGTGAACCAGACCGCTGTGCCCGAGATCGGCAAGTTCACGCGTTTGGGCAGTGGCGTCGTGGTCAACGCTGTCTGGCTGGCCTACTACTGGGCGGAAGAGGAAGGCAACAGGAAGGCCGCACAAGCGGTGGAGGACTTGATCCTGGATTGGCCCTTCGATTTCGTGCTGATCCCGGGGCGCGCGGCTGAGGAGACCGAGGAGAACAAGTTCAAGTGGTTTGTCAACCAGAGAGCCCGCCACGAGCGCCCGCGCGCCTGGCTCGGTGTCGAGAACTAGAACCTCATGCGCATCGTGGCACGTGCGGCGGAAATCTTTGAGAGCGGCGGGCCAGGTGGCGGGAACCCCTCGGCAGAGAAGGTGCAGGCGTGGTTGGAGAAAAACATACAGTGGGGACTTATGCACTGCCCCAGCCTGAGGACCGTCAAGACGCACATGATCAACTGGCTCGCTCTCGAAAGGTGCCCAGGGGCATTGCTGCTTTTGGATGCCGCCGTGAACCGTTGGGGGCGAGACAATCTGCTGGACAAGCCCACGCAGCTTGGGATGATCATCGCGAAGACGGACGCTACCTCGCTGGGGTACGTCTTGGAAAGCCTGTACACGCGGATGTGGCGGAAGAGCGTGAAGGACCCGTACAGCGCCCCCACCATCGGCCAGGTAGTGGCCGAGATCTGGTGGGCGAAGAAGTACGTGGCGAACTTTCTGAAACAGTACCCAGACTTGATCAAAGGGAGGACTGGCTGCAACAGCACTGAAACACCAGACGCACAGGATAACGCCGCCGAGAGAAAAGTCATGGTCATGGCGAGGCAATACCTCGACTCGCCGCTCAAGTTCTTCGAGAAGACTGAGGGGCCTGACAAGGACCCGACCTGGGTGCAGTCACTGCCGACCGACGCGCTGCGCCTGGCGATGAGACACTTCCTCGAAATCGGCCAGGAATTCTACAAGCAGGAGATCTCTGGCGCCCTCACCCAGCCGTGCGCCGAGCGCTACAACATGGACAAGTTCCACAGGAGCGTGCGAGTGAACAAGAGGTTCTTCGAGAAGTTCCAGATCGCGCACGACTCCCTCGTGGGAAACCCCCAGGAACCGTCAGAGGAAAAGCCTGCAGACAGCGACGCGGTCGGTGCTGCAACAGCGGGCGGTGCTGGAACAGCGGGGGCGGCCTCCGAGGACAAGAAGGAGATCGACGTCTCCCCGAGCGACGTGGATAACTTCAAGGCGCCGTGCGAGCAGCAGTGCTCTACCGTGCTGGATACGCGGGTCGTCATGATCACGGCGGAGGGCAGCGCCATGGAGATCAACGCTTCGGTTACTAAGACACGCCTATACCATAACCTCACAGAGAATGCATCGGTGATGGGCTTCTGCGATGTCAAGAATGCGAAGTTGTGCCGCGCCTTCGAGGGGCAAGGCCTCGCGCGCCGTGAGCCCGCGCTGGGCGAGCAGGATTTCACACGCTACCTGAAGTCCCTGGAACCGCTAATGGTCGGTGGACGGGACGTGCTGTGGGTGCTGACGGGCCGCGCGCAGTGGAACCTCCCGAAGATCCAGACGATCCTCGTCGCAAACAAGTTCCGCGCGGTCACATGCCACCTCGCCTACAACACGAAGCAGATGCAGCAGTACGGCCACTTCCAGAGGCAGCGAGGCTTGGCGAACTCGCGCTCGCACGAGGTCATGTTGCTCTGCTACAAGGGGAGGAAGCCGAAGCAAATGGCCAAGATCAGGCAGTTCGTGGACGCGGGCAGCCCCCTCTTCAACGAAGTGATGGGGAACGTGCCTGTCCTGCCGCAGAAGAGCCACGCCCTCGTGCCCAAGCAGGTTCGGGGGACCAGCTTGGCCAGCATGGTCGGCCAGTGCGTCACCGAGGTGGAGGCCGAGGAGCGAGAGAAGCTGGGGTACTGCCACCCTCTCCAGGAGGACGACGAGGGCGCTGATTGTGGCGCCGAGGCGCTCGACGAAGCTGCAACAGCCGTCCGCCCCGAGAAGGCCCTCGTGACTGCGGCCGTGAAGAAGCGGAAACTCTACCGCCAGCTCGCGGGAACGGAGGTGCCGTGGTTCCCGCACGACAACGACATCGAGCTCCTCAAGGGGCTCTGCCACGAGGCGGGGATGCCCAGGTGGGTGTACTTCGGCACGCCTGCGGGCGGCGCAGGCGTGCACGGCTGCATCGAGAGCGGGTGCAGTGTGTTGGCCTTGACTTTCGACGACCACCACGCGAAGGTGCTCGAGCCGTTTCTCGTGGGGCGTGCCGTCGAGGCCATGCTCGGGAGCAGCGCCATGGTGTTCGTGAACGAGGACCTGCTTGCACGCTGTGCGCAGTTGCGCCTGGCAAAGGGGGGCCCGAAGGAGGGCCCGAAGGATGGGGGGAAGGAGGGCGACAACAAGAAGGAGGGCAAGAAGGGGGACAAGAAGAAGGACAATAAGGATAATAAGAAGCAGGACAAGGAGGATGACAATAAGAAGGGTAAGAAGGGTCAGCAGCGCGACGCCGACGCGTCCTCGACCTCAGACTCCTCGTCCTCAGACGACTCCTCGGCCCCGAAGAGGAGGAAGCCGAAGACAAGCTGAAACAGAGCGCAGGCTTGAGCACAGGCTGCAACATAATTCGACAGCTCCGACGCAGGAGCCAGCCCGCGCGCTCCTGTTCCCGTGCGTGGAGCTGCCACTTGTTTGATTTTGGATTGCAGCAGTGGCGCGCTGGCGGCGTCGCCTCCGTTCTCGTAATGGGACGCGCGCCACATTCTGGCCTGTGCAGTACACGGCACCTTGCGTGCAGATAGGAACATAGTCCTCCGTCATCCCTTCGTCGCCATCCGTCGCACTTGGCCCACGGCGCAGGCAAGGCGCAGAGTCAGGATGCTTGCCTTTCCAAAGGGTACCCTCGTTGCATCCTACGCTTTCCGTTCCGAAGCTGGGGAGCTGTATAAACAACAGATGCCGTGGCGCCAAGGCCCTTGCATCCTTACGGCGCTCTGCAGGGGCGGGCCAGGATGGGGATGCAGCAGGGTAGGGAAGACACGGGAAGCAACGCTCCGAGGAGCGGCCGCAGGGGGGGGAGGAGGACGGAGGAGGGGCCCGCAGGCGTCTCGGTTCACTGAAACTTAGCGGGCCCGCAGGGGCGACCCTGTCGGCAGCGGGCCTCCGCGGCGATGGCTGCCTCGGGCGGCAGCGGTCGCGACGGGAACAAGGTTCCCTTCTGTAAGTGGGGCTGTTACCTGCAGGGTGACGGGTCGAACAACGACAAGATCAACAAGAAACTGAGGGAGACCTGCAGCAATAGCATGGCCAGGGTGGCAAAAAGGGCCCCGACCGCAAAAGTGACGCTGGAGAGGGTAACGAAGAACAAATGTGGGTTGACGTGGCCAAAGCCAGTTTCGCATGACACCTGCGCGCGGCTCCCCAAGATTGCGCTGGGCGCCAACTGGAAAGACTATGTGAGCAAGCCTGCGGGGGTGCCAGGGTGCGCGAAATTGGCTGGAACAGCTAACGCTTCAGAAGATGAGCCAGCTGTCGCCGAGGGCCACGGTGTCGCACATCGGCCTCGTGTACGAGTTGTTCGAGATCGATGTCCGCCAATTCCTCAATAAGTCCTCCTTCACGCAGACAGGGATGCGCCACGTCCTGAACAGCGTTCTCGAAGGGCTCCAGTACATGCACGACAGGGGCCTCATTCACTGCGACATCAAGCCCGCGAACATCCTGATGCGAGGATCGCCGCAGACGCGCGGCTGCTTCGAGAAGCAGGCACTTGCATCACGTGAGCTTGGCGAATGGGATCCCGTCGCGCCGTGCCCAAAGAGCAAGCTGCAGTTCGACTGGCAGATCCCGAGTTCCTTCGAGGCGCTCGTCGTCGACGTCGTCGTCGCCGTCGTCGTCGCCGTCGTCGTCGTCGTCCTCCTCCTCGTCCTCCTCGTCCTCGTCGTCCTCGTCGTCCTCGCCGTCCTCGTCGTCCTCGTCGTCCTCGTCGTCGTCCTCCTCGTCCTCGTCGTCGTCGTCCTCGTCGTCCTCGTCATCCTCGTCATCCTCGTCGTCCTCGTCGTCGTCCTCCTCGTCCTCGTCGTCGTCGTCCTCGTCGTCCTCGTCATCATCGTCATCCTCGTCATCCTCGTCGTCGTCGTCGTCATCCTCGTCATCATCGTCGTTCCTTCGACTAAGATCCCGAGTTGCTCAGGAGCTCACAGCTCCCAGGGAGCTCTAACATGCTATGTTAGAGCTCCCATGGAGCTCTAACATGCCATGTTAGAGCTCCATGGGAGCTCTAACCTAGCATGTCAGATCTCCCCAGGGAGCTCTAACATAGCATGTGAGAGCTCCGATGGAGCTCTAACATAGTTAGAGCTCCCATGCTCTAACATAGCATGTTAGAGCTCTCCTGCTCAGGCCTCTGTTCTGGTTCCATACTATGTTAGAGCTCCCCTCTCCTCCATCCGCCCCTCTCCGCAGGTGGTGCTCGCCGACCTCGGCTGTGTGGAGATGGCGGATCCCCACGGCAGGTTGAAGAGGAAACTGCGCTACAGCCCGACCTGCGATGACCTCGGAGTATGCGCGCCCGCTTACAGAGCGGTAGACGTTTTCTTGGGGAACCAGCGCTACTCAGAGGACCTGGACATGTGGTCCATCGGGTGCCTGATGGCGGAGTTGTACACGCGCAAGGTGTTGTTCCAACCACCAGAGCCTTGCGGCGCGCTCGGGCATCCTCCAGGGGGGCACCCGAAAGACTTCGTGGTTTTCTGCAGGGAGGTCTTGGGGATCCCAGGCAAGGAGCCAGGGTCGGGAGACTTCTACAATTACGAGGGCCAGGAACCCGCCCCGTGGCTGGACAACCTGCCTTTCTTTGAGAAGTGGTTCAAGCGGTCGGGCGAGGATTGGCTAAAGGCTGAAACAGCGAAGGCACTCGACGGCCGAGGACGCTGGCCCGCTGACGAACTTGCAGACTGCCCCCCAGACTTGTTGAAGGCCGCCGAGAGCTGCCTGCTTTGGCACCCTGGCGCCAGAGCGACAGTCAGTCGTCTAAGGGCTCGTCGCTTCCTGCAGCCGGCTGGCGCCCAGCTCGCCGTGCGCATCTCCATGGCGCAGGGAAAAAACGGCGCGGGCACGATAGCGGAGGCGGAGCTGGACCCAGACTTGCTCCGCTTCCCGCAGAGAGACCCGTGCTGGCAGAACTTGGCCGAGGAGCGCCTGGACACGGGAGCAACCGTCTCCAAATGCGTCCGAGGCGACGAGGCGGCAGAGGGCTTGAAACCAGAGGTCGCAGGCATCGTGGACGACGAAAGCCCCCCGGAGTGCCGCAGCCTCAACAAGGGCGGGAATTTGCAGATCACCCCCTCGCCCCACATGGCCGCCTTCGTGCGAGCGCTGCGGAAGAAGATGCGCCCGTGGCTGCAACAGCTGGGAGACAAAATGCGCGGGGCTGTCAAAGCCGACGGCATGCCACCTGCCATCGTCGAGCAGAACGGAAAGCCCATCATGACAGAGCACTTCGCCGACAACGCGTTCGCGTACGCATCGATCCAGCTCATGCAACCAGGCGCACGGGACGATGGTTGGCACACAGATGGCGGATGCTCCCTGTTGCACGCGGCCGTGGCGATTTTCGGGGCGCGCTCCGTGCAAGTGAGGATCCCAGGGGTCCTGGGAGCACATGATGGGGCGTCACCCTCGAGCACAGCCTCCTGCGGAAGGGTCGTCACCCTCGAGCAAAAGCCTGGGTCATTCTACATGGGCACCCTGTCCTCCCTCGAGCACAACGTGCACCACCACGCCTCCGCGGACTGCCAGGGCTGTTTCGCGACCCACCACGAGCTGCAACAGCGCGTAGACGACAGCAGGCTGCAGATCGCCGTCATGATCCGCTCCGACGTCTTTCGGGAGTTCAGGGCGCGCAGGATCGACGCCACGCCTGGCCCGAAGGAGTTCTTCAACGTCGTGAACCGCGTCGTGGCCGATCACCTGGCGCGGGTCCCCGTGGCGCTGCCCGACCTCACGGAGGTCGGTTGAGTCCGAAAACTTCGCCTTGAATCAAGCCAGGAATGGGGCGCATCATTGCTGGGAAGAACCGCTGCATCTGCTTGACATCGAGCGTCTCGTCGTCGAGCTCGCTGAGGTCCACCATCTTCGAGTCCGTCCTCCTGTCCTTCTCCTGGCCGCCGCTGCCGTCTGCCCCCGACGCCGAGGAGCCTCGCGGGCCTTTGCCGTCCCCCCCCGGCGGCGGAACTTCTGCACCGGCGCGGTGTCCTCGGCCGCCGCGGGAGGGGCCTGCAGCCACGACATTACGAGTTGGTTGAGGTAGGTGTATCGACGATATGTGCCGCTGTTTACCAGCCTGGAACCTGTCCCTATCCTTATGTTGGGCATCGCCTCGTCACGATGGCGATCTTAGGGGTTCCCTCGGTTTCTGAGGGTGCACCCCTAAGACTGTCATCGCCTGTTGGCGTGTCAATCTCAGGGATAGGGACAAGTTCGAGGCTGGTAGGCTGCAAATCTTGCAGAGATCCAAACTCGAGTGCGCACTCAGCTTCTGGGCAAACAAGCTGCTACGGAGTGACCGCCGGAGAGTTCAGCGTAGACCTGTGGGCTATACAACGTCCATGTCCATACGCAGCAGTGATATGATTTATCGCAGTTCGACGACACGCAACTGTTGGAGCACATGATGGGCATTGATTTGTTACCGTGTATTTGGTGAACATGTTCAGCTGTCCTTGCTCTCCCCCTCCGCTATGTGTCTGAGGTGCCCGAAGTGCGTGCACCGTCCGAAACCTCCTGCCACACTCGAGGCCATCACCGTCGAGAAGGGCACACAGATACCCACCCTCTAAGCACTCCTGGTCCTCGTATTGCCTGATGGGGGTCACCGTCGGGGCCTCAAACCAGAGCTTCCGCAGACTTTCATGTTGAACTTCAGAAACTGGGCGCTCAGCTCGGGAACCTGGAAGACCCTCAGGAAGTCGCAGCCAACGTCGTCCAGAAACTCGGGCCCGTCGTCGAGCCGCCCCAGATAGAACAGATCGTTCTTGAACTGCAGGGCCCAGGGGTTTGTTTTGTCCGTATGGGGTCACCGTAGGGGTATACTCAGGGGCCCACGTGAACTGTTGAGACACGGCATTCTCGAAAGAAACCTTCCCGAAGACAGCGGCTAACTCTTGAACGTGAAAGGTGGGGTCGGCGGACTAGAGCTTGATAGTGTCGGAGCCTACGCACTACTATTTCCACGCTGGGGGGCACCACCTTGATCTTCTTCCAGACGGCTCCCGCGCAGATCGTGGTGACCTTCCACCGCTCTTCCTCTCCCTCCTCGTTCAGCTGCCGATCGATGGCAATCCCCTGACACAGTGCACTCGCGTAGCGTATGGCAACAGAGTCGAGCTTCTTAGCCTGGTCCTCGGTCAGAACACGCGCCTCAAGGCCGGAGACAGCGGCCCCAATCACACGGCTCTGAAAGACCAGGCGCTTCCGAACAAAGAACGTGCAGATACGCCAGAACTTGCCCACCCCCTTCCACCCGATACGCATAGCCGTACACCTGGCCTTGATTTCCTCGTCGTTTCGTCCAGAGGTTTGGGTTCGAGCTCCCAGGAACACCGAGGTCGCCTGAACTTCACTTGAAATGGGAATCTGATGATAGAGCAGGTTTCGAGTGGAACGTTGAGATCCTCGACCTACGAATCACGGGCTGACCGCCTTTTTCCCCAAGCAGCTTGCTGAACGGGGTGCTGTTGTGATAGAAGCTAACTCCGGCCGAGGGCTCACAAAAATTCGATGGTCCGGGCCGTTTCGCTTGAGACGAGACATCCTCACAACTCTCGTTTCTGAGTTGGCCAGGATTGGCCGTTTCGCCTGAGACATCCTCGAAAAGTTGCACTCCAGGACGCCGCGCGAGAGGTGGTCCGGGCCGTTTCGCTTGAGACATCCTCAAAACTCTGAGCCCCGAGGTGCCGTGCGAGAGGTGGTCCGGGCCGTTCCGCCTGAGACATCCTCGAAACTCTGAGCTCTGAGATGCCTTGCGCGAGGTGGTCCGGCTCGTTTCGCCTGAGACTTCCTCGAAACTCTGACCTCGGAGATGCCGCGCGAGAGGTGGTCCGGCCCGTTTCGCCTGAGACATCCTCGAAGTTCCGAGCTCTGAGATGCCCTGCGCGAGGTGGTCCAGCCCGTCCCGCCTGAGACAGCCTCGCAACTCTGAGCTCTGAGATGCCGTGCGCAAGTTGGTCCGGCCCGTTTCGTACGAGACATTCTCGCAATTCTGAGCTCCCAGATGCCGCGCAAGAGGTGGTCCAGCCTGGGGGCCCAGAAGACCACATGTTACATATCCTCCCTGGGACCCTGGGAGCCCCAGGAGGCCCCAGAGAGCTCCAGGAGGCCGCAGGACGCCCAGGACAGGCTCCAGGGGTCCCCAGGAGATTCCCAGGAGATTCCCAGGAGGCCCCAGGAGGCCCCCTATCAGAACGTGTCAAGTTAATACACAACCGGTGTCGATTCTTGATTTTTCCTGCTCTTGTGCCCCCCCCCTTTCCATTTTGAGGGGCCCAATCGGCCACAGGTTAGATATCCCCCCTGGGAGCCCCAAGAGGCTCCAGGAAACCCCAGATAGAGTTCAGTAGGCCACAGGAGGCCCAGGAGGAAGCCTCAGGAGGTCACCAGGAGGCCCCAGGAGGCACCAGGAGGCCCCTGCAACTCGGAGCTCTGAGACGCCGCGCTCGAGGTGGTCCGGCCCGTTTCGCCTGAGACTTCCTCGCAGCACGTTTCGCCCGAGACACTGGCCCGTCTCGCCTGGGACATCGATGCAACTCTGAGCTCTGAGATGCCGTACGCAAGTTGGTCCGGCCCGTTTCGCCCGAGACATCGTCGCAACTCTGAGCTCTCAGATGCTGCGCAAGAGGTGGTCCAGCCTGGGGGCCCAGAAGACCACATGTTACATATCCCCCCTGGGACCCTGGGAGCCCCAGGAGGCCCCAGAGAGCTCCAGGAAGCCGCAGGACGCCCAGGACAGGCCCCAGGGGGGAACAGGAGATTCCCAGGAGGCTCCCAGGAGGCCCCAGGAGGCCCCCTATCAGAACGTGTCAAGTTAATACACATCCGGTGTCGATTCGTTGATTTTTCCTGCTCTTGTGGCCCCCTCCTCCATTTTGGGGGGCCCCGACGGCCACACGTTAGATATCCCCCCCTGGGAGCACCAAGAGGCTTCAGGAAGCTCCAGGTGGCGTCCAGGAGGCCACAAGAGGCCAGGAGGAAGCCCCAGGAGGTCACCAGGAGGCCCCAGGCGGCTCCAGGAGGCCCCTGCAACTCGCAGCTCTGAGACGCCGCGCTCGAGGTGGTCCGGCCCGTTTCGCCTGAGACTTCCTCGCAGCACGCTTCGCCCGAGACATCGTCGCAGCTCTGGGGTCCGAGATGCCGCGCGCGAGGTGGTCCAGCCCGTTACGCTGGAGACATCCTCGCAACTCTGGGCTCCGAGATACCCTGCGCGAGGTGGTCTGGCCCATCTCGCCTGACATCCTCGCAACTCTGAGCTCTGAGATGCCGTGCGCAAGGTGGTCCAGCCCGTTTCGCACAAGACATTCTCGCAACTCTGAGCTCTCAGTTGCTGCGCAAGAGGTGGTCCAGCCTGGGGACCCAGAAGACCACATGTTACATATTCCCCCTGGGAGCCCCAGGAGGCCCCAGAGAGCTTCAGGAGGCCGCAGGACGCCCAGGACAGGCCCCAGGGGTCCGCAGGAGATTCCCAGGAGGCTCCCAGGAGGCCCTAGGAGGCCCCCTATCAGAACGTGTCAAGTTAATACACAACCGGAGTCGATTCGTTGATTTTTCCTGCTCTTGTGGCCCAAGGAGGTCACCAGGAGGTCCCAGGAGGCCCCAGGAGGCCCCCGCAACTCGGAGCTCTGAGACGCCGCGCTCGAGGTGGTCTGGCCCGTTTCGCGTGAGACTTCCTCGCAGCACGTTTCGCCCGAGACATCGTCGCAACTCTGGGGTCCGAAATGCCGCGCGCGAGGTGGTCCAGCCCGTTACGCTGGAGGCATCCTCGCAACTCTGGGCTCCGAGATGCCCTGCGCGAGGTGGTCCGGCCCATCTCGCCTGACATCCTCGCAATCGCAATCTGAGATTTGAGATGCCGTGCGCAAGGTGGTCCGGCCCGTTTCGCACAAGACATTATCGCAATTCTGAGCTCTCAGATGCTGCGCAAGAGGTGGTCCAGCCTGGGGGCCCAGAAGACCACATGTTACATATCCCCCCTGGGACCCTGGGAGTCCCAGGAGGCCCCAGGGAGCTTCAGGAGGCCGCAGGACGCCCAGGACAGGCCCCAGGGGTCCGCAGGAGATTCCCAGGAGGCTCCCAGGAGGCCCCCTAACAGAGCGTGTCAAGTTAATACACAACCGGTGTCGATTCGTTGATTGTTTCTGCTCTTGTGGCCCCCCCCCATTTTTGGGGGGCCCGACGGCCACACGTTAGATATCCCCCCCCCTGGGAGCACCAAGAGGCTTCAGGAAGCCCCAGGCGGGGTCCAGGAGGCCACAGGAGGCCCAGGAGGAAGCCCCAGGAGGTCACCAGGAAGTCCCAGGAGGCCCCAGGAGGTCCCCGCAACTCGGAGCTCTGAAACGCCGCGCTCGAGGTGGTCCGGCCCGTTTCGCCTGAGACTTCCTCGCAGCACGTTTCGCCCGAGACATCGTCGCAGCTCTGGGGTCCGAGATGCCGCGCGCGAGGTGGTCCAGCCCGTTACGCTGGAGACATCCTCGCAACTCTGGGCTCCGAGATGCCATTCGGGATGAAGAGAGGTGGAGGAGGAGGAGGAGGAGGAGGAGGAGGAGGAGGAGGAGGCATGTTTTAACATGCCATGCCAGCCCGCACTGGACGGGCACGCAATCGACCTTGGAAACCGCAGTGGGTCTAAAAACCCTGTTTGGGGATACTGCACTCCGGCTATAATTTTCACGACTCTGAGTCAGTCCCACTTGTGCCAGAGCAGCACCAAGGTGACGATCCGAGGTCTCGACCTTCACCACAGCACTGCGTGCATCAGGAACAACATGCGTACAGGTAAGACCATCGGCATACTTGCGTACCCCAAGGTCGCAGGTCTTTTGCGTGACGGGGCAGCCTGCCGTCAGCTCATGCACCGTGGAGGTCGGGAACATGGCCTTCCTCCGCTCCTGCGTCGGCTGCTCGAACGCCCTCCTAAACTTCGTCGCCGCGTCGGAGTCGCCCATGAAGCAGCCCACTCTGTTACAGAAGGTGCCGTCGCCATCGTGCGCATTCATCACGCATGCAGTGCGCCTGTGATGATACAACATGATCTGTGTGTCCGCTGGTGTGTGCCTATTAGTAGCCGTCTGATCCAAATGCTTGTGGTCGACACTGGCGAAGGCATTCGTCATGTCGTGCTTTGTAGTGATGTGGCTCAGGTTCGCGGCTCGCAATCGCCACTGGAGAACATTGCCAACCGTCAGCGCACCCACCCGAGATCTGCCACTGACATAGCCATGATCCTCATATGGTATCTCCAGATCTTCGCGTAGCTTCCTCGTGCCCACCCATGCTTATCCAAAGCTGCACAGACCGTGTAGCAAACGAGTGCCCCGTGTTCTCGGCTTGTTGTTCAACTTGCTCACCTGATAGGTCTGAGAGAGATTCCACCAAGCGTTCAGCCTCTGATGTTGGCGTACTCCAGCCAGCTCTGCCAGAAGGAACTCTTGTAGGACAGGTCCGATAACTGGTTTCCGCTCCTCTCCAGGTTTCCGTTGTTCACGGCCTGGCATAAGGAGGCACCATATCTCTGTTGGCATAGACCACTGTGGTGATGCTCGTCGTCTGTGTCCGCTCGAGAACTTGTCGATCAGAAGCCGCAGGTCCATGTTCGCTTCGGACCAATGCTCCATCTCAGGATAGAAAGGGTAACCCATCTCGGCTGCCTGCTCGATGAAAGTGTCTCGATCCACGCGTACTGCTTCAAGCCCGCCTTCACCTCCCGTGAGTGCCAGATCCTCGGTCCAGGTCTGAAGGTCAGGCTGTGCATCAGGGAGTACGTAGATGTTGCGCTTTTTCGGTCGTAGTCCAGTGCCAGCCATCTCGAAGCACACACACGCCATGCCACATCGTCTCGATTGTTGCGTAGTGCTGAATCCGGTTGGTCCGTAAGATCCGATTCGCGCTCGAGTCGGAGCCGCGTCTTCGCTTCCTTGCATCGTCGTGTACACTGTCGTAGGCACCTTACGCTCTCGAGTTCACCATCCAAATTGTCACGTGCTGCTGTACGAGCCCGTAGTGCTGCTTCACGTTCGCGTGCAAGGCGTACATACCATTCGGGCCGATCCTTTCTGCTTGTGGAGTATCTTGCCCGAGCGCTCGGTTGGAGAGTGGTAACCAATTCCATCCAGGAAGATTCTAGAGTGTGTGATCTCATCCAAGCCGCTGCCCGTGTGTCGCCCTTCTCAGTAATCTTCGCCTCTAGGGCCTGCTCCACTTCGGCTCTGAACTGCTCCGCCTCGTCCTCATTCTTCATGGCTTTGCTAAGTGAGAAGAAATCCCACGAGATAGTGCTTTGCCGTGGCGCCGAGAACGTTAGCTGGTAATCCAGCTCCGCGACGATAATCATATGATCCAGAATGGCCACACTCGGGATCGCCCGTACACGTCGTGTGAGGTTGTAGGCGATCGCACACGGCTGAACCCGAACAAGCCACGGCGCCGATATCGCCAGGTGGTCGATGTAGCTCGCGCTCTTGTGCCCATGATAGGTGGGGCCGCACGGGAAGCAGCTTGTCACTGCTGCCATGTTGCTGTCCTCAATCCATTCACGATAGGAGGTGCCCGCCAGATGCTCCAGGCTGCGGCCGAAGGGCCCGATGCTAGTGCTGTCCGTCTCCTGCAGCAGGCCGTCGCGCGACTGGATGCCCATCCCGTCATTCAGGTCCGTGGACGCGATGATGGTGCTCCGATTCGGCGTGCCTTTCGTGATGCTCATCAATGTCTCCGCCATCCTACGCACCGTAGTCTCATACCTTGGTATTCCGCGTGCCTCCGTACACCTGGGAGGAACGTAGCTCACGATCAGGGTGAAGTCGAACCGTGAAGATTTCACTCGTACAGATCCCATGCGTCCGTGTAGCGAACTCTGTATGTTCCAGAAATGCTGAAGATGCGACCGTCGGAAGCGTCGTCGATTGAGCCAACTCTCTATTCCACAGCTCTCGTTCGAAAGTCTCACGCCCGCCTCCCCAGCCAAACTTCAGCATCAAGAAATGCTCGTGATAAAACATCTCGTAATACGTGGGGTGGTCCTTGCTCTTCTTGGCGGTCGTGCCAGAGAGAAGGACAATGTCCGCGAAATTCACCTGTTGTGCGACCTCCAGGCGTCTGTCATAATCTGAGAAAGAATGGGGTTCCATTGCACTATTTCCATCAGAGTGGCCACGCATCGCAGTGCCGAAAGGAGGTAAAAGCCTGTGAGCGGGAGCGGACGGGCCCTCATGCCCCTGGAACCTCGGGCCAGAGCTATTATGATGACGATGCTGATGATGATGCTGATGATGCTGATGATGGTGATGTTAATGATGATGATTTTGATGGTGACGATGCTGATGATGTTGCTGATGATGATGGTGTTGGTGGTGATGGTGATGATGCTGATGATCATGCTGGTGATGGTGATGATGAGGAGGATGATGATTACAATGGTGATGATGATGGCGCTGACGATGGCCATGATATTAGTGATGACGGTAAGGATGACGCTGACGATGGTGACGACGATGGTGTTGTTGTTGCTGCTGCTGTTGTTGTGTGGGAGGAGGAGGCGGAGGAGGAGGATGAGCAGGAACATGAGGACGAGCCAGACCAGGATGAGAGGGTACGAGGAGAAGGAGGAGGACCAGTGGAAACCCAAGACGCACAACGATGTTGTAACACTACCTCCCTCCAAGTTCCCTCGTCATAGGTCCCTGCACGAACTTATGTTCATTGCGGGAGGTGGCCCATTAGAAGAAAACAGTCTGAGAATCCCCACTCGCGCCAAATCACCATTCCGGAGACTTCAACCCACTAATTAAAGGTGATTGTTGCGCCCTGACGACCCTAATTCGTGTCAGAACACCGCTCCTGCGACCTCAGCATTGCGAGTCAACGTGCCGCTGCGTCCTGACATTCCTAATGTGTGCCAGGAAACCGCCTCTGGGAATTCAATAATACAAACCCTTCAAATGTTGTAAACTTCTGAAACGAATGTGCGCGGCGCTCGGGCGAGAGCCGCATGTTGATCAGGAACAGCCCTCCGCCATTGAAACTGCTGCGAACTCTTAAGACGAATGTGCGCGGCGCGGAGGCCAGAGCCACTTTGTTGACACGGAACCGCCCTCCATCCTTGCAACTTGTTCTGGATTGTCACGACGAGTGTGCGCGGCGCTAAAGCGAGATCAACATGTCGAAATCGATCCGCACTCTATTCTTGACGTTGCTGCAAACTTGTAAGGCGAAGGTGCGCGCCACTAGGGCGAGAGCCGCGTTTTGAAAACGGTCCGCCCTCCACCCTTGAGACCGTTTCAAATTTCAAGCTTCAGGACCATAAACGGTGAGGGCGTCTCCGGCGAAACGCCCGACCCGACCTACCAACATTCTTGGGGGTGCGATAGGGGGGGAGTTAGTCATAAGGGAAAGGGGTGGAGGAGGAAGAGGAGGAGGAGGAAGATGAGGAGGAGGAAGGGTGGAGGAGGAAGAATGGAGGAGAAAAGGTGGAGGAGGGAGGGTGGATGACCTGGGTTGGAGGACGGATGATGGAGACGGAATGATGGAGGAGGCGGTGTGGA
>CAUYUJ010018553.1:30000-53466 GCA_963575745.1 Prorocentrum cordatum
CACACATCTTTTCGCCCCGCAAGTGTTCGGCCTGTGGCATGCTCGCCTCCTACCCAGACCCCCGACGTCATGATTTTTTTCATGACGTCGACCCCCCAGAGGTTTCGGCCTATTCCCTGGGACCCGTTCGTCATCCGAGTCCCTGTAAGGGCCCCCAGAGGCCGAAAATGATGAAAAACCTCCCGTCATGATTTTTTCATTACTCGAGGGGATCTGGGTAGACAACGTAGGAGAATCCCGAAAAAGCCGAAGCATGAGAGGGCACAGCCATCATGTGGGCGCACGTGTACGCTGAGAATCTGGCGCTCTGTGGTGACTGAGGATGCAGGGCCCAGGCAGGTGCACGAGTTTCGGCCAACAGCAAAACCAAATAAAAAACATGGCAATTCAGGACCCAGCTCGACTGAGCTCCAGAGCGGGGTGCCGACTCCAGGAGCCATCAATAAAGAGATTCTCGCTCGTGCCACACGCAGGAGCGCGTGGGCGAAAGAAGGCAAAGCCAGCCCGATCTCACTGCTTGGCGGGCAAGGCGGCACGCCGACATCTTCTTAATTTATATCGTGCGTGGCAGGGGGAGGAGGGAGGGAGAAGGGGAGGACACGAGACAAAATCAGCCACAAACTTTCGCCAGGCAGCGGGATCGCGAATGCTCTGCAACGCGGCCCCCTCGGAAGCGAAGTGTGGGCCAATCGTGCTCAGTAGGCACTTCGCCCATTCATTTCTCGGCCGCCCTACAGCCTGGGCGCCAGCGTCTGTAGCTGGCCGCAGGCTGCCGTGCTGAAGTGTAAGGCGCCTCAGTACATCAGAAGTGTTTGCCCTACTAATTTCTCCTAACCATAGAAGCTGGTATTTCAGAACCTGCGCTGTGTACAACTCTTGCTTTGATCACGGCAACACTTATCTGTTAGATTTTTGTGTAACTTACGCAGTTGGGATGTGCAAGATGCTGCGAAGGCACCTGGCCTGAAAACCGTCTAAGTGACGACGCTCTGCCTCATTCAACCAAGCTGAGTTTGAACAATACATCACTTTGCTGGTGACAAGAGCCTGGAAGATTTGTAGTTTACGAGCGGTCCCAATAGCTGTGTGCTTCCATGCACGTCTGTGTCTGCAGAATTTGCCCCACGCCGTCCCCAGTCGTTTATTTAATTCTCCAGAGCCAGCCTGAGCTCGAAATTGTTGCACCAAGATACACCATTGATTCTTTTGATGGGATTGGCTCTCCCTGCGTCGTTGCAAGGCTCATGCTGCAACGTGCAGGCATTAGCTGACAGTTTTCCCAATCTAAAGCCATGCCGGCCCGTGTACCCGCCTCTGCTATTCCACCCAAGAGCGATTGCATGTGAAGTTGGTCACGCTCAACGAGCAGTGTGTCGTCAGTCTACAACAGTGCAGCCAGTGTTTCTGCTCGCAGCGCTTCTCGCACTCCTGCATCTGCTCGGCGCTCGGCGTCGCGTATCATCATTGTTATGACCATGATGAACACGAACGGTGAAAGCGGGCAGCCTTGAGATATCCTAGATAACTGCCGCCTCTTTGTAGATGTATGTTGGCCGTCTGCTACTTTGAATGTTCTGCCGCTGTATATGTTGCTGATAACTGTGAGGATACGGCGTGGTACTCCAAATTTGCGTAGCGATGCAAGCAACGCCTCGACGTTGAGCGAGTCCAGCGCTTTCTTCCAACACAGTGCAAGAAATGAGATGCCTCCTTCCTTGTCCGCGTAGGCCATGTCGATGTACCTGCGAACAGCGTGGATAGCGTCTGAAGTACCATGTCCTTTGCGACATCCATATTCTGTTTGTGACAACCGCTCTCTGCTCCACCGTCTTGCAAGCGCCTCAACGTAAGTGCGGCCATTAACAAAAGACAACACATAACGAACTTATTGGCCAGCAATTGTCGCAAATGTCGAGGGAGCCCTGAAACATTTGAAGTTTGGATCTGATTGATCGCTTCCACTCTTCCGGTACTGTCTGCTAGTTTCAACATGTCTTGCAGAGATCCGTAATCAAATCGAGCCCACCAGAAAGTGTAGAAATTGCCTTCCAACATTTCGCTGGTATGTCGCCGACTCCGCATGCCTTGCCGCGCTTCAGCTTGTTTCTGGCTTTGACCACTTCTTCTCTAGTGAAGTTTGACTCTCTGATTGGCAGCGGGTCTCCAATAAGGGCGCTGTCGTCCACCAGCTGTGCTGGACGTACTTTCCACTGCACCTGTTCCAAGTAGTCAGCCATAGTATCGGCTCTACTGATACTCGTTTCTTCGTCTTCTTCGCCGCTGTTCGGCCAAATGGCGTGGGCCATTGCGCCGCTGTGGTCGTGTTGTCGTTCTTCGTCCGAGGCCCTGGGACTCTGCTGGCCCTCTGGAGTTCCCTGCAGGGAAAAAAGTCAGCCATAGTATCGGCTCTTTGCGTGCTGTCTACCAGATCCCGATTCATGTCTTGAAGTCGCCCCTGTCGTCGCGGTTTGGGCCGGCAGTGTTTTCTCAGAGCGTCCCAGCTGCCATTTGAGATCTGCTCATCAGCCCAAGCGGTCTTGTCCAATTTGCCCGATTTATGAATTTCTTTGAAAAGCCGCTTATCTTCCAACTTGTTGTTGCTTGTTCGTGCAGTACTGCGGCGATTCATCAAATCAAGTGTATGAGATGAGATCCGCGGCTTATTGCCTTAGTAGACCGCTGCTTTTCTTTGGTCCCACATGTCCTGCAAATTTGTCGCCAGCACTGTACCTGAAGATACTGTTTCCAGAAATGCTCCCACGTAGGTGTTCCGCACAGCCACGTCTTATATGGCATTCTTGTCTGGTCTTCTCGCCGTAGGCTGTGCTGGACTCTCTGAGGGTATGCCAGGGATGCAATGACCACGTAATGGTCCGTAGCTAGGGCTGCCTCCCGGCGGCTTCTTAGCGAGGTAATTTGTGATTGCGGGTGCGAGCCACAAAGTATCAAATCCAAGACGTTGTACTTATCTTCTGTTATATCTCACATTGGCAGCGCCCCCGCATCCATGTATGGTCTTTTCGCGCTCAGCGGGCACTGCACGAAAGTATTGGCTATTTGGAGATCCAAGCTCGTGCAGAATTCCATCATGAGGTCCTGGTTGGGCTGTTCAACTTCGTGTTGTGCACATCGCCCCCAGCCCAAACCTCTTATACTAACATGTTCTCCAGGTTACGCCACCCCCATTCGAGCATTGAAGTCTCCCAACACCACTTTGCTGGCATTGGCATTGCAAGATCGGAGCGTGGAGCCAAACATTGAATATAAATTTAGAAAGAGCGTCTTTCGGAAAGAGGCCGAAGGTTGTGAGGAGCATATCCTGTAATAACTGCCATTGTCCCCGACCCAACTTTCAATTTTTCCCAGGCCAGTCGGCCCGATATCTGCTTGTATGCCTTGACCTTGTGGTGGCGTGCCGACCCCAGAGGGCATCAAGAAAGAGGGAGCCCCAAAAGCCTTGTCCGCGGGCTCCCCATGGGCGAAACCTGACCCAGCTCATGCCAGACATCAGTAGACTCATCATAAGCCTCCGTCAGAGGACGGGGATAGGAGTCGGCGGGATGAGCAAAAGCTCTGGAGAAATTATCACAGGTCTCCACGCGACGCTTCGGCTTCCAACGCCTCCTCCTCTTTGACCTCAGCATTCCTGATTTCATACACCGAAGGATAACCTCACCCCCAGACTCGTTGAAACATCGATTCGTGATTGCCGCGCAGAACGCAACCACTGTGAATCAGGTAGCCGAGCTGGAGCGTACGCTTCTTGGGCGGGAAAGCTTCGGTGGCAATGGCGGAGGAGGAGGAGGAGGAGGAGGAGGAGGAGGAGGAGGAGGAGGAGGAGGAGGAGGAGGGGTTGCAAACGCGAGCGCGCGCCCGTCAGGAGAGGGACCTGAGGGCGTCGCGCCGCCCAGTGCGACCAGGACGCGCCGCCGCCTCGCTCCGCGCGCCGCGCAGCCCCAGGCCCGGACCATCGAGACAGCAGCCTCGGCCACGGCAGGTGGCCCGCGAGAAGAGAGCCCAACATCGGAAACCGGAACGTGTACACTACCAGTGGCGGGCTGCTTTTCGGTCCCAGGACTTTTCGAGGGTCGGGGACGACGCTGGGGTGGCGTGGCGTACACTTTCCCCCGATGTCCCGGGGAAGCAACAGGATCCGCTCCCCAGTGCAAATTTCAATGCAGGGCCGGGCAACGCGTCGGTGTGTAGAGCTCGATGCCCTATGAACAGTGCCTCGGCCTCGGCCGGCGGTGGTGGCAGGGCTCGGGGTCGCGCACGGGCAGCCACCTGGGGTGGTCCCGGCTGGTCTCAGCGGTACCCCCCCAGGGAGCCCCAACGGGCTCGAGCGTGGCCCCCGAGCAGCCCAGGGGGCGGTCTCGGCACGCCAGCCCTGGAGCGCAGGACGCCACAGGGGCGCTGCCGGAGGCGGCGCCAGGGTGCTGAGAGCGCCCGGGGCTAGCTGGAGCCCGGGACTGCTCGGGCGGCCCGTTGTGGCCAGCCAGGGCTACCTGGGACAGGCATCTTGGCGCAAGCCGAGGCCGTGCCCCATCCAGGGCGCTGCTGGGCGTCCGGAGGAGCCCTGGGGGCCCTGGAGGCTCCGGGTGGGCTCGTTTCTCTTGGAGGGGCCGGCGACCCCCTCTCAAGTCTTAGTGGCGACCCTCCTTGGTTGGCGCTGCATAGAGGTCGAGGGCCCAGGGCCCTCGGTCGCCTCCCGCGACCACCCGTGGCTGGCCAGCGCGCGCTGGCCCTCGGCCGGGGTCGGCCCGCGAGGCGGCCACCTTCGCCGCCGCCGTTGCCGCCGTCGCTCGCCGTCGTCGTTCGTCGTTCGTCGTTCGTCTTTCGTCGTCGTCGTCGTCGTCGTCGTCGCCGCCGTCGCCTGTCGCCGTCGCCGTCGCCGTCGCCGTCGCCGCCTGTCGCCGTCGCCGTCGCCGCCTGTCGCCGTCGCCGTCGCCGTCGGCGTGGGCGTCGCCTTCGTCGTCGGTGGCGTCGTCCGACCGCCCGCTCCTGTCTTGGCCGCCGCCCTTGGCCGCCCCCGCCCCAGCGCGCCTCGCGACGGCTCGCTGCCGTGCCCTCTGCTGCTCCCTCCCCCGCTCGGGGGCAGCGTCTGGGGGAGGGTCGGCTCCCGGAGGAGTGCGCTCTCCTCCTCCCTGCCCTCCCAACGCCCCTCGGCTTCCGCTCGCTTCTCCCTGTCCTCCCTCTCTCTTGTCCTCCTCCTCTCTTGTCCGCCTCCCCTTCTCCTCCTTCTCATGCTTCTCCTCCTCCTCCTCCTCCTCCTCCTCCTCCTCCTCCTCCTCCTCCCTCTCCTTGTCCTCCTCCTCCTCCTCCTCACCTCTTCCTCTTCCTCCTCCTCCTCCTCCTCCTCCTCCTCCTCCTCCCCCCCTCTCCTTGCCCTCCTCTTCCCTGCCTCTGTCGGTCTTTTGGCACGTGCGAGTCTGCGCGGTGGCCCACTTCGCACGCGATCCAGGTCCCGCGCCTCGTCGCGCAGGCGCAGGATTAAGCCCTGCTGCGCTGCGGTGGCCGTGCCCGCTTGTTTGGCGCGGCTGTGCTGGCCTTGCCCTCCTCCCTCCTCCTCCTCCTCCCTCCTGTCCTCCTCCTCCTCCTCCTCTCCTCCTCCTCCTCTGCCTCCTCCCCCTCCTCCTCTCCTCCTCCTCCTCCTCCTCCTCCTCCTCCTCCTCCTCCTCCTCCTCCTCCTCCTCCTCCTCCTCCTCCCCCACTCAGTACAGCGCTTCGTGGCCCCACAGGGAGCTCCACCGAAGGCCCTGGTGGAGGCTCAGCCACTTTGCGGCGCACCCCTCACTCGTTTCGCGGCCCCGTGAGAGGAAGCATGCTGCCAAGTCATTTCCAGATGTCTACAGTCTGTGTCACACATGTTTTGACTATGTAAAAAAACATGTGGGAAGCATTTGAAGAACATGTTTGACACATATTTTAAACACATCTTTAATTCAATGACAGGACTCTTAGCGTGTCCACTGTCATGGCATCCACAGTGCTGGCCGGGGTCTCGCGTGCTGGCTCGCCTCTTCCGGGTTGGCCCCCGCCTCCGGGCCTGCCCGGTGCCCGTGGTCGGGCATGGCTCGGGGGCGGCAAAGAGGGGGGTGATGGCTAGGGCTTGGCGGATACCATGGCGGGGGCCATGATGTCTCCCCAGATGTCTTGTCTCGCTGCGTTCCTGGCACCCCCCCTGGACCGCGCACGTGCCGCCGGCCATGATTTGCGCCCCCCCCCTCTTGGACGCCCCCCTCTCGGCCGCCCCCGGATGACGGGCGCGCCTGCCGCTGGAGAACGGGGTGAGACCCGGGGCAGCCCGCCTCGACTCCCGATCGCCCGCTCGGCGCCCGCTTCGGCCCGAGTGCCCACCCAGCCCGGGAGCGCGTGGATGCGCACTCGGGGGCCTGTCGTTCAGTCGGGCGAGTCCCTCTACGGGAGGAAATTTCAGAAATAGTCAACAAATAGTCCGGGGACGACTTTTTGAGCATCTTTCGATCTCGTTTGGGCATTCTTAGACTATTTTCAAGTTCTCCCTCATGCCCGACTTCAGCCTATCGCCTATCGCCGACCTGTCGGCGACGTATCGCGGATTCCAGCTCGATGCTTCTCCGCCCCCCGAGTCTGCCCCCCGCTCGTCGCGGCCCCCCCACCCGCGCGCGGCCTCCCTGGTGCGCGCTCCTCCTCTTGCAGACTTCCTGTCTTGTCGTATGGATACTTCGATTGATTTGATTGGTTGTGGATTCCCAGTAGGTGTTGCTGTCCCCATTGTTTATGCGATTGCATTTGCGTGATCTTTCAGTGGTAAGGACCGCGTCCTGGGAGCCAGCTCCTCCTCCCGAGCAGCTCTTCTCTGACGGCCTCTGGGGGCCCCGCGAGGGCCCAGGCCGAGGGCCCAGACAAAAAGGCCTTCCTCGCGCGAGTCCTGCCACGACGCGAGGAGCTCAGGCTTTCGTGTCGCAGCTCTGGTCTTACGTCGGGCGTGTCCCCCTACAGGGGGGTTTTCGACGACAAATTAAGAATACCCTAAAAATGGTCCGAAAAGGTCAAGAGATACTCAAAACATAGTCCCCGGACTGTTTTTGGATTACTTATTGATTATATCTTGGGCATTTTTTATTTTCCGTCGAAAATCCCAATGTAGGGGGACAGGCCCAACTTAACTCTGGTCTCTCGTGGCCGTTCGGGGCGATCCGATCAGGTCGCCCCCGGAGCGCCTTCGGCGCAGCTGCAGGAACGCATCCCGAGGTCGGAGAACCTCCAAGAACCGACGACAGCAGGGCAGTCCAAGGAGTAGTCCAAGGGGGATACGAGAAGCCGAGAGGCACAGGAGGAGGCAGAGGTAACCGAGACGGAGGGAAGAGCACAGGCAAAGGCAACATCGTGATGCTGGAAAGCATCCAAGAAGCGACGAACACGTCCGAAAATTGCCGCAGGCATCCCGGTGTTCAGGGTCCCCTCCGCCTCGCCTTCGGGGGCCCCCGAACGGAGTGGTGACCACACCGTGTGGTGAGACGGTGGGGACTCGGGGTCACCGCACGATTTTGGGACTTGGGTCGTTCTCCGAGGATGTCTCGGGCGACTGGGGCCTCCAGGGTCCCAAAACCGTGTGGCGACTGACCCTGCAGTGAGATCTTTGCGGATTTCGAGGTCACCGGAGGAGGAGGAGGAGGAGGAGGAGGAGGAGGAGGAGGAGGAGGAGGAGGAGGAGGAGGAGGAGGACACCACACGGTTTTTGGGACCCCCAACGTCTGCGTTTCTCGTCCCTCGGCAACCGCCCGACCGCAGGGCCCAGGAGCGAGCGCTACGCCCGGCTGCCCAGAGAGGAGCCGCCCTTGGAGGGATGAGGAGGGATGAGGAGGAGGATGATGATGCTGCTGCTGATGATGGTGATGGTGATGGAAGGGGTGGTGATGGTGATGATGGTGATGATGACGATGCTGCTGATGATGATGATGAGGAGGAGGAGGAGGATGAGGATGAGGATGAGGATGAGGATGAGGATGAGGATGATGATGATGATGATGATGATGATGATGATGATGATGATGATGATGATGATGATGATGATGATGAGGATGAGGATTAGTCTGATGATGATTATGATGAGGATGATGATAATGATGATGCTGATGATTATGATGATGGGGAGGAGGAGGAGAAGGTGGAGGAGGATGAGGAGGAGGAGGATGAGGATGAGGATGGGGATGATGAGGATGAGGGTGTAAGCCCAAGGCTCATCAACGATATAGGACTACACGCTCCCTCCAAGCTCCCTCTTCATAGGCCCCTACAGGGATTCATTTCCATTGAGGGAGGTGCCACGTTGGGGGAAAACCGTGTGAAAATACCGAAGCGTGCCGAAACACCATTCTCATGACTTCAACGCCACGAGTCAACCTGACTGTTGCGTCTTGACGACCCTGAGTCGTGCCAGAAAACCGTTTCTGGGACACCAGCATCGCGAATTAACGTCATTGTTGCGCAATGATAATTCTGAATCGCTCGAACATACCATGTCTGGTATGTGAGAACCCATATATTTCTGGCAGAAAGTTTTAAAACGAATGTGCGCGGCGTGAAAGCGAGAGCCACATTTTGAAAATGAGTTGCCCTCAATCCGTGAACCTCTTGTAGTTTTTGAAACGAATGTGCGCGGTGCTGAGGCGAGGGTCACATGTTCAAAACGACCCGCCCTCAATCCGTGAAGCTCTTGCGTTTTTCCAAGCCGAATGTTCAAGGCGCCAAGGCGAGAACAACATTTTGGCAGCAACCCGCCCTTTATCTGCGAAGCGGCTGCAGTTTTGAAGGCTGAGGTCCATGAGTGGTAAGGATGTCTCAGGCGAGACGCCCGGCCCGCCCGTCCGATTGGCCTCGGGTTGCGACAGGGAGGAGTTATTTAGAAGGAAAAGGAGTTGAGGATGAGGATGCGGGTGATGATGATTGGTGACGGCGACGACGATGATAATGGTGATGAAGATGATGAGGATGATGCTGATGGTGATGATGAGGAGGAGGAGTATGAGGGTGAGGATGAGGATGATCAGGATGAGGATGAGGATGAGTACCAGTTTAAACGCAAGCTCCCTCTCCACAAGCCCCTACAAAGGTTCATTTCCACTGAGACAACTGCCCCGTTGGGAGACAACTGTTTGAAGACCCTCAAGCGGGTCAAAACACACATGTCGGGCCCCAACGCCACGTGGCAACCTGAATGTTGCGTCTTGACGGTCCTGAATCGTTCCAAAAGACCGTTCCTGGCAACACCGCGTGGCAACACCGCGAATCAACGTAGCTGTTTCGCCCTCACAATCCTGGGTCTGTCCAATCCACTTTTTGTTGTACGTTGACCGTGGGAGTCCGTGAAACTCTTGCAAATGTTTACGACGAGGGTGCGAGGCGCTCAGGCGAGAGCCACATTTTGAAAAGTAACCACCCTCAACCCATGAAGCTTCTGCATTTTCAAAACGAACGTGCGCGGCGTGAAGACGAGAGCCACATTTTGAAAACGAGCTGCCCTCAATCCGTGAAGCTTTGGCCAAGTTTTAAGACGAATGTGCGCAGCGCTGAGGCGTGAGCCAAGTTTTTAGGCAGTTTTCCGAACCGAACGGTCAACGTGCTAAGGCAAGAGCCACATTTTGGAAAACACCCGCCCTCCATCTGTGAAACTGTCGCCAAGTTTTATTTTTCAGCGTCATAATTGGTAAGGAGTGCTCAGGCGAACCGCCTGGCCCGCCCTTTCGACCAGCCTCTGGGTGCAACAGTGAGGAGTTATTCTTGGGTTTACGCCACACCGCCGACCCCTTGCGGAACTGGCGGTTGTGGCGGGTTGCTCCTCAGAGCCTGGGCGCCTTTCGGGGGTTTTTTGGTATTCTTTTGGGCGCTTCACGGGGGCCTGTGAGGGACCTCCTGGAGCCTCGTGGAGGGTTCCAACGGGTCTCGGAGGGCCGAGGGCTCGAAATGCGGGCTCGGGTTCCCTTTTGCGGCCCGTCTTGCGGTAGTCTAGGGGCTCTCTTTGGCCATGCTGGAGGCCTCTGAGGCCGTCTTTGGGGCCTTTGGGGGCTCCTTTTGCTCGTTTAGAGGCCCTCCTGGAGGCTTCTGGGGCTGTCTGGAGGGAACCCGAAAAGGGGAGAACGCGAAATTCGTTCAAAAACGGATTGAACATCAATGAATATTGGCTCGTGGGGCCCTCTTCTGAGGGCTCTTGGAGGCGTCTTGGGGCGTGTTGGGGGCGTGTTGGGCCGTCTGGAGGCTACTTGGCCGTCCTGGAGGAGCCGTCGGCGACTGGGGGATCTCTTGGACAGTCTTGGGGGCCTGTTGGGGCTTATGGGCTCGTTGTGGGGGCCTCTCGTCCTCCCATGATGCGGTGGGGCTGGGCCCGGGGGATCTGGGCGGACCCCCCCTCCCTCCAAATCGACCGGACCAGGGTGTGGGTGGAGGGATCGGGGTAGGGGTAAGAATCTCACACGCTGAGGATACCCCAAGCGGTCGGGGAATGTCGTCGCCACGTGCACATTGCAGTGCTTCTTCCAGAGAAGGATGGTGGGCCTGCACACACGAGGTAATGTGATGCCCCCTTCCCTCGTGGAACAGACCAATACGTACACAGTGAGTGTGGGACGCTCGAAGATGATCCAGGTTATGTTGCAAAGTGCACTGTGTCTTGTCATTATTGAGATGACCTGGATGATTGGAGGGATTGTGTTTGCTTCGGGTCGGCCGTCGGTCGAGGGGGTGGGCGTCAATTAATGCGGAGCAGGGGCAGATTATTCTCCGAAGGGAAGACGGGGTTTGCACGAGAGGCTCCCTTAACCCACCGACGCCCAGAGGGCTGGCGGGATGTTGTCTGCGGGCGTAGTTTTTGGATTCGTGTAGGCCGCGAGAGGGCCTTCGTCGCAGGAGCCACACCCGTCTCGCAAGCTTGGTCGGGATGGTGCTCAGGAGAAGCTTGTCGGGGAGGTAGTTGAAGTGGACATGGGGTTGGAAGGATCTGATGGGACGAGGGTGGACTGCCCGTGGGCTAGTCTTCAGGCCGTGTCGGCGATATATATATATATATGTATATATATATATATATGTATATATACATATATATAGATATATGTAGATGTATATATATATATGTATATCTGTATATATATATGCACATGTATATTATATTTCGAACGGTGCCCTTCTTTGAAGTGCGCGTAGGAAAGCACGAAATCATACCTCCGACGCACTTTGATTGAGTGCACGACTTTGTCCTGCTCACCCAGAGTACAGCCGCGCCACGTGCTTGGAGCACGTCGCTGCGACGGATGACGCGGTACGGCGTGCGGCAGGATCTTCTTGGTGGACTCCAGATAAGATGCACGTCGTAGAAAGAGAGAGAGAGAGAGAGAGAGAGAGACAGAAGGAGATAGAGAGAGAGAGGCAGAGAGCATCAGGAGAGCGCCACGCGAGCGTAAGTCCAATCGGATCTGAATGAACTTCGCGCGCTTTATCAGCAGGCGACATTGGGGCACCTTCCTACGCAAATTGTTTAGCGCCGTGCCCCGGCCTCCCTCGCCGAAGGGGGGCTCCTCCTCCCCATCCCCCTTACAGAGTGACCACGGTAAGGTCGTCCTACATGTGAGCAGCTATGCCGCTCGAGTCGCTGCGACGCGGCCGCGGACTCGACCCGACTGCTCGATGGCTCCTCCTCCTCTTCCTCCTCCTCCTCCTCCCCAGAACCCCTTGGAGTTCCTTAGATACTGCATGGCTTCCTTAAAGCACTGTTGGACTCCTTGGCGCACACTCGAGTGACGCAGAAAAGCGGAGCCGTCTGCGCGGACATTGGCGCGTAAACTGCCTGCGTAGGGTCGCGCGTAGGCGCCCTCTTCTGCATGCGGTGTGCCACGCTGGCGGCCCGCGTAGGCCGCGGCGTATGGCCGCTATGCCTTCTCGCGTCCGTCGTCGCTCTTTGAACCTCCTCCCTCCTCCTTGTCCTTCCCCTCCCTGGTCCACCCAGTGCTGCTCTGTTCTTGGCACCCTCGCTCTCTGGGCCCAGGGCCGCCCGGGCCCCGATGCTCGGGACGGGGCCTGCGGCGCCCGAGAAGCCCCCCCCCCCCCGGCCCGCCATGGGCGTCCTGGCCGCGGCTGGGGCGCCGGCGGCCCAGCAGAGGATCGCGCAGGCGCCGGACTGGCAGTGCATGCCCGGGGGCGACGTTCCACAGCGAGGCGCCCGAGAGGAGGAGCACGGGCCACCGCCTCCAGAGGACCCACGCGGTGCGGTGACCACACCGCGTGGCGAGTCCAGGGGGACTTGGGGTCGCCACAGGGTTCGGGGACTCGGGGGCCGTGCTCCTAGGGCGCCTCTCGGGCCGACGGGGGCTGCCGAGGTCCCGAGGCCGTGAGGGGATGGGCCGCGCGGTGGGGTCGTTGGGGGGGGGGGGGGGGTCCGGGGTCATCACGCGGTCCGTCGCAGCACGGCTTTGGGCCCCCCGAAGTTCCGCAGTGGGGCCCTCGGAGCAGAAGCGTGGACCACCACCCGCGCCGAGAGCCCCTCCGCGGGGAGCCCACCCCTGGGCGGCGGCACGCCCGAGAGCCGCCGTTCCCGAGGGCCGCTGGCCCGAGGAGGGCCCCCGGGGAGCCGGACTCGAGGAAACGCCGCCGGCTGAGAGGATCACATCCCCAGACATGCGATGTCTTGTTTTTCTCCGTACCGGGTCCTCGTTCAGAAGGCCCGACCTTTTCCCCGGGATCGGCTTCGCATCCTGAGCAGTTCATCAGGGGGGAAAGAAACACGCAGACACAATTCATCGTCGTTTCCCCCGAGGATATAGGAAAACATGGGAAGTGGGGGGAAGACGACCTCGTTCAGAACCGGGTCCTCGTTCAGAAGGCCCGACCTGTTCCCCGGGATCGGCTTCGCATCCTGAGCAGTTCATCAGGGGGGAAACAAACACACAGACACAATTTATCGTCGATTCCCCCGAGAAGATAGGCAAGTGTGGGAAGTGGGGGGGAAGACGAGCATCCCAAAAATATGGGAACATATGGGGAATCGTTCTATTTGTGTGTACTTATTTGCGTGTCCTTGGGCCCCTTCAGTTCAGAAGGCCCGACCTGTTCCCCGGGATTGGCTTTGCAAGGGCTCCCTCGAGGGCGCGAAGTTATTCGCGCTTCGCGCTTCGCGGTCCTCGTTCCTTCTCCCCCTCCTCCTCGTCCTCCTATTCTCCCTTTGGGAGGGCGGCGCGAGAGCGCGAAGTGATTCGCGCTCTCGCGCTTCGCGCAGCGCGAGAGCGCGAAGTTGGGAGCCCTAGGCTTGGCATCCCGAGCAGTTCTGGCGGTCCAGCGCCGCGGCCCTCCGCACAGCGTGCGCGCCTCGTCGGGGCGGGGCCTCCCCCGCCTCGTCGGTCCCGTGCTCGCGCGACGAGGCGGGTGCGGCGGGACTGGCGAGGCCTCGTCTTTCTCGCCGTCGTCGTCGCCGTCGCAGCCGTCGCCGTCGCCGTCGCCGTCGCCGTCGCCGTCGCCGTCGCCGTCGCCGTCGTCGTCGTCGTCGTCGTCGTCGTCGTCGTCGTCGTCGTCGTCGTTCTCTTTCCCCTCGGTCCTCGTTCTCGTCCCTGTCCTCCTCGGCTTCGTCCGAACCTCGACTTCGGCCTCCTCGTTCTCATCCTTCTCGCCGTTTTCATCTTCCTCATCGTTTTCGTCCTCCTAGCCGTCGACGCTGTCGTCATCCCTGTCGTCGTCACCAGCGTCATGCTCATGCTCTCAATTCGCCTCAATTGTCCACGCGTCCTCGTCGTCATTATCTTCTCATTTCTTACTTTTCCTATTCCTTTTCCTTCTCCTTCTCTTGCTGCCATTTTTGCCTCATCCTTCATCCCGTTTTGCTAATTCTCCTCATTCTCACCCTCATACGTCTCATAGCTAGTAATTGCAGCACGAGCGAATGCCAGCACGAATGAAATGACCACTGCCATTGTCGCTTGTGGTGTTGTACGTACGTGCGTGCGTGCATGAGCACACCTGCTGGATGTTCCAGGTTAAGGCTTCGCCCTCTGCGACAGTGCCGGCACCCCTGAGCCTCTGATCGGAAAACAAGATTCAGGGTGGCGCTTCCTTGTTTCTGTCGTGTGCTGCCAGAGCATCGCGGCGATGGGTGAGATGTGAGCCAGGCCGGGTGGCGGCGTGCACCCGGGGCAGCGGCCTCGATCAGAGTTGAGAAACCACCCGACGACCGTCCTCTGCTGCCTCCTCCCCGGCAGCATCCGAGGCCGTTTTGGCTCAGTCGCTTCGGCACGAGGGCCAGCCGGTCTTCCCTCCTCGCCGGCATGGCGCACCCTTCGGAGCCGAGCTCCGGGATGAGGAAGCAGGGCAGTTCGAACCAGCTGTTCGTGCTCTTCCAGGACGCGGTGGCCTGCCCGGAGGAGCTGCGCGCCTGGAATGGGGGCGGAGACAGCGCGGGCAGGATGCCCGGCAGCAGTGTCTGCTCACTCGATTCGGGGTTCGCTGTCGCTCGAGGCCATCGGACGACACTTCTTGTCATCTTGACGGCAGCTCCTTCCCACTTGGCGGCGTTGGTCATCCAATGGGGGCAAGAAGGGCCGCCGTCAGCATCATGGCAGGGACCTCTGCCAGAAGGCCCTGGAGGACAGCAACTCTTGCTCCGCGCGAACAGTCACTTCTACGGTGGGGCCGTTCGTTAAGGAATGTGCCCGGCATGCTTCAGACCCTGGAGGGTTCCTTGACCGATGAGGGCGGCGGTGATATCCATGACCAAGCCACACTTGGTGTTCCACCGGCTTCCAGACCCTGGATCTACGGGTTCTTTATCTAGGGCCCTCACCGTGCAGGTTGAGTAGGGCCGAGGGTCAGAGAGCGCCATTCTCTGCAGGACCATTAAAAAAGGGACGCCAAGGTGTTCAAACGCCTCGCTGGTTGGGCTGACGAAGATGTGCAACATCCAGCCGTTCTCTCATGTCCAAAGCTTTGCCTTGACGCGGAGTGTGGTGCATCAATTTCTAGCTTGACCGACCAGGTTAGTTGCGCCCCTTGACGTCCGTTTGGGGTGTTCTGCAGACCTGACCCCCCAGCCCGATACCGCTAATCCCCAGACCTCTCCTGGGGTGCGTTTTGACCAGGATTTCGAGGCGAAGCCAGCGGTGGCGACGAGGGCCTCCCAGGAGGACCAGCAATGGGAAAACGAGGAAACGGAGGACCCCGCCGGCGTGCACTTCGCAGGTCCGAGTCCGAGTCCGAGTATTGGGCATCGTGCCCATGCTTTCCGCCACCATCCCCGGGCTTGCCGCGAGGAGGGTGCCGCCCTCACCCGCAGAGTCTCCGAGGGCGCCGACGGGCGGGCCTCGCCCGCGGGCCCGCAGGGCAAGCTGCTGGCGCCCTGCCAGGGCGGCAGGCTGCGGAAGGCCCTGGCGCTGCTCGGTGCCGCCGCCCTGCTGTCCACCGTCGGCTGCGCGGCCCCGGGGGAGCGAAGGGATACCGACGTTTAGGATGCCCCTTCCTCTTCCTCCTCCTCCTCCGCCTCCTCCTCCTCCTCCTCCTCCTCCCCCTCCTCCTCCTCCCTCCTGCTGCTCCTCCTCCTCCTCCTCCTCCTCCTCCTCCTCCTGCTCCTCCTCCTCCTCCTCCTCCCCCTCCTCCTCCTCCTCCCCCTCCTCCTCCTCCTCCTCTCCTCCTCCTCCTCCTCCTCCTCCTATTCCTTCTCCTCCTCCTCCTACTCCTCCTCCTCCTCCTCCTCCTCCTCCTCCTCCTCCTCCTCCTCCTCCTCCTCCTCCTCCCCCTCCTCCTCCTCCTCCCCCTCCTCCTCCTCCCCCTCCTCCTCCTCCTCCTCCTCCTCCTTCTCCTCTTCCTCCACCGTCGGCTACGCGGCCCTGGGGGTGCGAACAGATACCGACATTTAGAATGCAACTCCTGGGAGGCTGCATTCAGAATTCTAGGCCTCCCAGATGAGGTTGAAGTAGATGGGGTCGGAGTATCGCGCCGCATCGCCGATGCATCGCCGGTGCGGCTCGATGTGCAGCCCGATCTGCTTCACGTCGACGTCGCCGATGCACCGCCCACGTCGACGATGCATCGCTGGTGCATCGCCGATGCATCGCCGATGTATCGGCGATGCGGCGCGATCCTCCCACCCCATCCTACCCCGACCCCATCTAGGAGGCCTCTAATTCAACATCGGCGCTGGTATATCCATGGTCGGAAACTGGCCTTATCCGTCCTAGTTCTGTTCAATTCTGCTGAGTCCCGTTGGATCTGGTTTCGTCCAGTTCGGTCCGGCGTAATCCTGGGCCCGATCTGGGCTGATTTGGCTTCGTGGAGTCGGGCTCAAAAGGTATGACAAGTTCTTGCGGCGACCTCCCAGGAGCTGCTTCCTCACGATACCGCGGCTAATTGCCCTGATCTCTCGGGGAGTGTAGGAAGGACAGAAGAAAGGAGAGACAGGAAGGGCAGAGAACGAGAGAGGGGGCGAGCGACAGAAAGCATTGTGATTTTCCAACATACTGTAGCCTTGACTGCCAGAAAGGATTTCGAGCACCAAGAAAGTACCGAAACTTGAGGGTTTTCACTTGTTGTGCCCTGGGAGGCGAAGCTCGTTCGACACTGTTTCGATACTTTCCTGGGTGCTCGAATTTATATATGGGATGTGGCCCTTAAGCACGATGGGAGCAGCATAAAGAAAGCAGAGAAAGAAACGGGAAAGAGAAAGAAGAGGGACAGAGGAGAGAGGCGCGCGCGAGGACGACGAACGAACGACGACGACAGGGGAGTCCTGACCAGGACTCCGAGGCGAATCGAGCCGTGTCGACGAGGCCGCCCGGGCGGCCCGCCAGAGCGTGGGCTATTTCGGTGTCGGACGCCGCCTGCGTCCCGGCATTGCGCCGCGGCATCGAGCGTCGGGAGCCTTGAGACGGGGGTCACTGCACACGGGGGTCAGCTAGGGCGCCCGATCTTGCAGGATATTGCAGGGCCAGGGCCGTATTGTACCGATCTTGGGTGAGGGATCCTGCAGGGTCTTGCACGATCCTTCGCGCCGACCTGGGTTTGGGTGCAGGATCTTGCGGGATCTTGCAGGATATTCTGCAAGGCCTGCTTGACCCGGGTCTGGATCGACCCGGGTCAGAGAAGATCCCCGAGAGCGATTTGCGCTGTCGGAGAGCCGCACTTGTTCAAAGGTTCGGGCAAGTTCGTGCCTTGCCGATTTGGGCGTTGGTTTCTGACACCGCGGGGATCGCTCAACCTTGAACGATCGGCCGTTTCCGAAACGTCAGATCGCTTAACGTCGACCAATTCTAGGGGGCCACATGCGAACCCTACCCCTACCCCCTACGATTTCTGCGGGGGAGGGCGGGGTTCATTTCGTTCGGGAGCTCCCGAGCGAAGTGAACCCCACCCTCCCCCTCAGAAATCATGGGGGGTAGGGGTAGGGTTCGCATGTGCCCCCCGTAAATTCTGGGTCGCGGGCGGCGCTCAACGCTGAACGCCGGCGGCGGGGTCGTCGCCTGTCGACACGGCGCGACCCCGCCGTAAGCGGCCCCAAGCGGTTTCAGAAGCCAGCGCGCAGGTCGTCCCCGTACGGGCCCGCCGCATCCTTTCTGAGTCAAGCGTCTGTAGAGGGTGTGTTGGCCCAAGACGGGGTCAGGGAACCAATCCGCCTGGATGCCGAGAGTGTCCTTCATCCGGGGGCCGTTTCGAGCGCGCTTCCTTTAAACCCTTTGGTTCCATGTCGATCCGATCGATACGCTTCGGTACCGATTTCGGCAGATTTGACCTGATTCGATTATCTGATGTGGTCCGATGTTTGCGTAACACTGTTGTGAATCCGTGCGCAGCCATCCGATTCGATTTCGCCTCAGTGCCGATGCGGTCTGATCCGACGCACTCTCTGACGTGATCCAACATCCCAATTTGATGCTGATGATACCTCCTCTGGCCTCACCCCACGTTCCCGCAGTCGAAGACCGTCCTACTTCGGCCGCATTCCGTGGAATCCAGCTGAACCCCGCTCAGCTTGGCGTAATCTTGGGCTCACTCTGGCCTGTTCTGGTTCAGTGGCTCCTCGGCTGGGCCGAGCCGCACCGTTCCCACGCAGACCCGTCGGGGTTCGCCTGGCGTGTCTCGGAACTCCCGAGGCGAGGTCCGCCGAGCGTGGCTTCGGTGCCAGAGCTCGGGCCTCCAGCGGCCGCTCGGGACGATGCGACCCCTCCCGAGGCGCCCTCGGCGAGGCGCAGCGGTGTCAGAGCACCCCGAGGCGGTACACGGCGGCGTCCGCCAGGCATGCTCGTGCCATGCGCGCGTCGGCCCCTTGGAAGGGGGGGCGACGTGCGCTCGGGCATCCTGCAGTTCAGTGCTCGTGCCGGTGTGCGATTTCCGGCCACACCGCTGCGGAAACGACGCACGGCTTGATTTCTGCTGCATGGTCGTGTCGGACACGCGCCCCAGACGTGACCACAGATGACCAGTACGCAGTAGGACATCGGAGTGCTGTGTGCTTATGTTTGGGGCGCGGGGCCGACACCAAGATCTCGCACACCATCTTACATCATATCGTTTCCAAAGCGGTATGGCTAGAAAACGCCCACCACCGAACATAGGCTGCAAGCTTTCTGAGCGTGCGTCGCCACTGGGGGTGCCGACACACACATAGTACAGGTCCCTTTTCCTTGTCCAGGTTTTCCTCTACTGTGCTTCTTCGTGCTGTCTCACGCATCCTCAGCGGCACGCATCGAGAGGCAACCACATGGATGTCGCGCAAATTACCCTGTGACGTACCCAACCCATTTGTATCATGGGAAACGAAGAGTTGGCCGAAACTTGCACGGACAATCAAATTGCAGGATCCGTTGTTTGATATGTAAGCTACTTGGGACACGCGCCAATGGAATGATGCGTAGGAGAACCATACAAGAACGAGGGGCGACAACTACAGGCTCGAAGAGGACATGGGGAGTCGGGAACGAAGAGCAGGAGAACGACGTGCGGGAAACCCACTGTGCTGGGCCCCTCAGCAGGCCTCGAAAGTGGCGACAGTTTCACAGATCGCAGCCCCCCCGGGATGGCGAGGTCCGATTTGAGTCCGCGGAGGGTACCCACTGTGCTGGGCCCCTCAGCAGGCCTCGAAAGTGGCGACAGTTTCACAGATCGCAGGCCACCAGGGATGGCGAGGTCCCATTTGAATCCGCGGTGGGTACCCACTGTGCTGGGCCTTTCAGCAGCCCTCGAAAGTGGCGACAGTTTCACAGATCGCAGCCCCCCAGGGATGGCGAGGTCCCATTTGAATCCGCCGCGGGTGCCCACTGTGCTGGGCCCCCCAGCAACCTCGAAAATGGCGACAGTTTCACAGATCGCAGCCCCCCAGGGATGGCGAGGTCCCATTTGAATCCGCGGTGGGTGCCCACTGTGCTGGGCCCCCCAGCAGGCCTCGAAAGCGGCGACAGTTTCACAGATCGCAGCCCCCAGCCGCGGTGGGTACCCACTGTGCTGGGCCCCTCAGCAGGCCTCGAAAGTGGCGACAGTTTCACAGATCGCAGCCCCCCAGGGATGGCGAGGTCCCATTTGAATCCGCGGTGGGTACCCACTGTGCTGGGCCTTTCAGCAGCCCTCGAAAGTTGCGACAGTTTCACAGATCGCAGCCCCCCAGGGATGGCGAGGTCCCATTTGAATCCGCGGTGGGTACCCACTGTGCTGGGCCCCCCAGCAGCCCTCGAAAGTTGCGACAGTTTCACAGATCGCAGCCCCCCAGGGATGGCAAGGTCCCATTTGAATCCGCCGCGGGTGCCCACCGTGCTGGGCCCTCCAGCGGCCCTCGAAAGTGGCGACAGTTTCACAGATCGCAGCCCCCAGCAGCCCTCGAAACGCAGCGACGAGCCAGGTAAAAGGCAGGGGGGAAGAGAGGGGCGGGATTCGCGCGAGCAGTGCTCTATTCAAAACGAGAACCCAACGCAGGAGGGTTGGGAAAAGTACGACGAGTGCCTCCGACAAAGTACATTGCATTTAGAGTGCAACTCCTGGGAGGTTAACTTCAGGATCGGCGCTGGTGTATCCACGGTCGAAGATGGGCCAATCCGGCAGAATCACATATAATCGTGTTTGGTTCCGCCTAATCCCGCTCAGTCTGGCTCAATCGGGCTTAAACCCGGGCTCGGCCCGGCCTTATCTGGCTGAATTGCTCAATGGCACCCTGATCCTGCCGAATAGCTTTCAATCGTTCTCACGAAGTTCTCCCAGGATCTGCTTCGTAATCGTACCAGCATGTCCCTCGGCGTCCCATCCGAGGCCTGCTGCAGGAGGTAGGTTCCTTATCCACTAGCGAGAGTGGGCGTGACCGTGGGTGGGAGGGGGGATAGAGCCAGTCACCTCACGATTCGCGCCGGCGCCGTCTGGGAATGCTTAAGAGTGGCCAACTCCCAAGACGGCGCTGGCGCGCGAATCGTGACGTGACCAGGGGAGGAGGAAGAGGAGGAGGAGGAGGAGGAGGAGGAGGAGGAGGAGGAGGAGGAGGAGGAGGAGGAGGAGGAGGAGGAGGAGGAGGAGGAGAGGGAGGAGGAGGAGGGAGGAGGAGGAGGAGGAGAGGCGGATGCGGAGGCGGAGGCGGAGGAGAGGAGGAGAGGAGGAGGAGGAGAAGAGGAGGAGGAGGAGGAGGCAGGAGAGAGGAGAGGAGGGGAAGGAGAGGAGGAGGAGGAGGAGGGCGGAGGAGGAGGAGGGGCGGAGGGAGTGGAGGAGGAGTGAGGTAGGAGAGGAGGAGGAGGAGGAGGAGGGGGGGCGGGGCTGGTCACTGGCGTGATCGTGAATCTGAAAACGGTCTCGGCCCCCAGAGGTCTCGGCCGACTCCCTGGGACCGGCTTTTCATCCTGGGCCGTCTTTGGACGGTCTCGAGGCCCAGCAAGGGCCCCCAGAGGCTGAAAATGGAGAAACATCCTCCGAAGCGCTTCTTTCAGGACTCCATCCGAGAACCTCCGAAACCCCTCGGCCTCGCGAACCCCCTGGGCCGCGCGAAGCCCCTCGGCCGCGCGAACCCCCTCGGCGCCCCAGCCGCGCGAGCCTGCGGCAGCCCGCGCCGAGGTCGCCCGAGCCCAGCGGCCCGACGTCCCCGGGCGCGGCTCCGCGGCCGACGTAGTTGGCGAGGACATCGAGCTGGGCAGCGGGGCGGTGCCGCAGGGCCTCGAGCGGGCGCCAGCGCCCGAGGTGGCCCTTCTCGGGCACGTGCGGCACTGCTCGTTCCAGACCAGCGACAGGTGCCCGGTGTCCCAGATGGCCCGACGTCCCCGGGCGCGGCTCCGCGGCCGACGTAGTTGGCGAGGACATCGAGCTGGGCAGCGGGGCGGTGCCGCAGGGCCTCGAGCGGGCGCCAGCGCCCGAGGTGGCCCTTCTCGGGCACGTGCGGCACTGCTCGTTCCAGACCAGCGACAGGTGCCCGGTGTCCCAGATGTTCTTCAACTCGGACCTCGGGAGGGGGGGGAGGAGGGGAGGGGTGGAGCGAAGTGGGGCGAGGAGGGGGAGGAGGAGGGGGAGGGTCGAGGAGGAGGAGGAGGAGGAGGAGGAGGGGAGGAGGAGGAGGAGAGGGAGGAGGAGGGAGGAGGATTGGAGGAGGAGGAGGAGGAGGAGGAGGAGGAGGAGGAGGTGGAGGAGGAGAGGAGGAGGAGGAGGAGGAGGAGGATGGAGGTGGAGGAGGAGGAGGAGGAGGAGGAGGAGGCGGAGGAGGAGGTGGAGGTGGAGGAGGAGGGAGGAGAGGAGGAGGAGGAGGTGGAGGTGTGGTGGAGGTAGGAGAGGAGGAGGAGGAGGAGGAGGAGGAGGAGGAGGAGGAGGAGGAAGAGGAGGAGGAGGAGGAGGAGGAGGGGTAGGGCGAGGCGAGGGAGGAGGACAAGATATGGTAACACACGCCTGCAGCGCAATCCAACCAAGGGCCACGAGAGCAGGCTTCAGCAGGAGGGGCATCGAAGAAGAAAGAACGGCAGAAACATACACTATCGACGGTCCGCGCGGGTTTCTTGGATCTGCGCAGGTTCCTCCCTGGCGGCGCCTCCGGCGCCGCCTCTGACGCGCTCCGCGCGCCGGGGAGGCGGGCCCAGCGCAGATCCGAGACATCCGCGTGGACCTCCGGAAGTCTAATTCTGTTCATGCAGTTTCCTGTTGCTCCAAGGGAGGTGGGAAGAGGAGGAGAGAGGAGGATAAGTAGCCCTGGCACATTTACTTTTTTTGCGGGGGGGTCACGCACACGTGCAGCATCACCCACTCACGAGGACGCCGACTACATGAGTTCCCCCTCCGTCCTCCTCCATATCTTACGCACTGTTCTGTAGTGTCGCAGCGCACATGCATATCCCCCCCGAACACACACGCCACAGTCGCTGTATAAAGTACATCTACATACACACATGCACATGAATTTGTTGTGTACGCTTGCACATGGGTGTATATGGGCGTCGTGTAGTTGCATGTCTCCAGTCGCTTCTATACATGCATGTCGTGATGTATGAGAGAGCGTGATGCACCGCCGCTTTACTGTGGAAAATTGTTGACGCTTCGCGTATCCCCACCAGCCCATCGAGAAACGATGCTCAGGGGAGTTGAGGTGATCAGGGAAGTCGGGGAGCATGCAGAATAACAAAGGGCGGGGGAAGCTGTCACAGACCCCGAGAGGGGGAGGATGGAAGAGGAGTCGTCGTCGTCGTCGTCGTCGTCGTCGGAGGAGGAGGAGGGGGAAGAGGAGGAGGAGGAGGAGGAGGAGGAGGACGGAGAAGGAGGAAGAATAGGAGGAGGAGGAGGAGGAGGGGAAGGAGCTTCTTTGGGGTCTTTTGAGGGCCTCTTGGAGGGCTTTTTGGGCGCCTTGGGGCATCTTGGGCGCCTCTTGGGACCCTCTTGAGGCGCTCTGGGGAGCCTTCGGGGCGCTTTTGGGGCCATCTTGGAGGGAGTCGATCAAACAAGAGGGGGGGTTTAATTAGCGCCCCCCCTCGGAAGCCCCTAAAATCGCCTCTTGGACACCTCTTGGAACGCTCTTGGAGTGCTCTTGGAACGCTCTTGGAGTGCTCTTGGGCGCTCTTGGGGCCGTCTTGGGGCTCTTTTGGGGCTCTCTAGGGGCCCTCTTGGGCCATCTTGGAGCCATCTCCAGGCCTCGGATAGCCATCGGAAGCGAAAAGGCGAGAAAGCCAAAATCATTGATTTTCCTTAGGTTTTGGGACGATTTTGGCCTCTTCGGGGCCTCCTTGGGGAGCTGTTTGGCCACTTGGAGTTATCTTGGGGCCGTCTTTGGGCTTCTTGGAACCATCTTAGGAGCCATCTCGAGCGATCTTGCGCTTTCTTGAGCCATCTTGGAGCTCATCTTGGGTTCTCTGTGGCGCTCTTGGAGCCGTCTTGGGCCATCTGGGACGCTCTAACTACCCGCGGCCCCCCCCGTCCAGGTCCAGGGGAGGGGGTAGGGGGAGGGGTAACCCCTCCCCAAGGGGGAAGAGGGAGGGGTGGAAGAGGATCTGCTCTAGACCACCTACGCCCAGAGGGCTGGTGGGA
>CAUYUJ010018553.1:53566-63566 GCA_963575745.1 Prorocentrum cordatum
TCCAGTGTTTGTGCCTCGTGGGCACTCTTGGGAGGCCTCCTGGAGGCTTCCTGGGGCGTCTTGGGCGCCTCTTGGGCCGTCTGGGGCCCTTTTGCTGGGGCCGACATTTCGGCGACTCGGAGCCCTCTCGGGCCGCCTTCGAGACCTCTTGGCCGGGTAGTCGAAGGCCAGACTGTCAGATTGGATTGGGCCCCAAGGGCCAATCTGGCCTGGCCAAACTGGATGATTTGGGTTATTCGCCAGACTGGATTCGCGTTGGCTCCCTCGCCAGATTGCCCCCGTCGAGGCGATGGGGGACAGACCTCCTACCCTGACACGTCGATTAAGGAATTCGCCGTTTTCGGTTCGCGAGAGGGCGTCGCGGCCGTCATCTTTGAGGGTCCAGGTGCGTCGGGTTCGGTCCCAGGCCGCTTTCACTAAAGGGAGGTTTACTAGAGGGTGGTTTGTCCGCCGCCGAAAACGGCATCCCTTGCCAAGCGCGGAGGAGGGCGGGAGACTCCGGCATCGGTATCCCATGATTCTAGTCGAGGCGATGGGGGACCTCGCGAAGCCAGAGGCTGCTGCCAGGCTGCGCCTGGCCCGCGGGGCGGAGGCGCCCGAATTCAGCCCGTCGTCGTTGTCTTGTCTCCCCAAGAAGCGGTCCGGCGCGGGCGAGGACGTCGGCGATTCCGATCTTGCCTCCGCGACGCGCCCTCGCGCCACCGGGAACGCGGACATCTGTTTTGTACCCAATGCCGCCCAGTTGCAGTGGGGGCCGATATTCGAGGAGTGGGTTTTAGGGTGCAGCGTGGATTTTACGCGGGCGCTCCATGCTGGCCAATATAATCGACACCGATTTCGAAGCAATGCGCGTCAGTCTAACGAGACCCTCTGGGGCGTTGGTCTTTTTCTACTTTAAGGCGGCGTTCCCTAGCGAGGACCGCGACTACCTCTTGACGGTCCTGGAGCACATTGGGGTCACTGGGCGCTGCTTAAATATTTTTCGTGTCCTTTATGATGGCATGCGCAGCCGACTCGTTTGCAAAGGTGGGGAGTTCGAAGGTTTCGACATCCGCGCAGGTATTCGTCAGGGGCGCCCATTCTCCCCCATGCTGATTCCCGTCGCAGTTGACCTCCTCTTGCGGCGCCTCGTGGAGGAGCTCCCCGACGCCACCTTCAGAGCGCTTGCGGAGGACATCGGCGCTGCCATGCAGGACTTCCTGAAGGGCGCTGACTTGCTGGAGCGTATTTTCCCTGAGTTTGCGTCGATTTCTGGATTGGAGCTGAACTTGCCGAAGACGGTGGTCATCCCATTATGGGGGACCTCTTCTGGCGCCCAGGCCAGGGAGTCAATATCTGGACGGTCTCACTTCCGGGGCGGGGTCGCCGCCCAGGGGTCGAGCGCTCATCTAGGACTCTTGGAAGGGCCGGGTCAACAGGGTGGTTCCTGGACGAAGGCGCCAGACAGATTCCTCGACCGGTGCGCTCTCTGGGGCACTGCGCCATTGGGTTTGCCGCATTCCGCGCTCACCATCAACGCATTTGGAATGGATTTTTTGCCCAGGTGGGGCAGCCGCCACCTGCGGTCTTGGAGGCGGAGGCCCGGGCCACTCGGAAAGCCGCCGCGGACCCTACGAACTGGATTCTCCCCGAAGGCTGCCGGCACCTGCGGGAGTCTTGAGGGCAGGCACGCTCCTGCACCTCTTTGCGTTATTTGACGCGCGCGGTTGCTTGAGGCCCGCGGCGAGCTCGATCCCCATGGGCTCTGCGGCGATAGATCAGCCCCTGCGGAGAGCTTGTCGCCTCCAGTTTTTCCGATGCGCGGCGCGCACGCGCCCCGAGGCCACAGCGGCCCCTTCACTCCTATCCGCATATGCGGGGCCTTTGGGTCTCACCGTGGACCGTGGGAGCTGCCCGGAGTTAAGCGAGGCTTCGGCTTGACCCGTTTGCAGATGGTGGCGCATGGCTTCACATTGTAGGAAGCCTCGCGATGTCGCTCCAGTCGGGGCCAAGCGTTGCCCGGCTCCTCACTTGAAGCGTCCCCCTTTTCCGAAAGTGAGGGCTCCTGGCCCCGAAAAAGCTCCGGGGGGGAACCGGGGGGGGGGGGGGGGAGGGGCCCGGCGCACGCCCCCTGCACGCGGGCATCTGCGCGGTCCGCGAAGGGGATCGCCGGCGGCCCAGAAGGGCCCCCCGCGCCTTACACAGACCGGGCCAGGGGCTTCCAAAGGAATCGAAGACCCATACCGAAAACTTCAGCCCTGTCACAGCCACCTGGCTTGAGCCATCCCAGCTGCGGCGGCGCCCCCCGGGCTGCTGGCGCGGGCGTCGCGGCCGCGGGGGCGCGGGGGCGGCAGCGCCGCGACCGGAGCAGGCGCCGCGGAGGAGGACGGGCGGCGCCTGCCCAACCGCTGCCGGAGGCGCCGGGGCAGGGCGGCGGCAGCGCGGGCGCGCGGGCCGCGGCGCGGGCGGGAGCGCAGGCGCAGCTCGGGCGGTGGGCGGCCGCGGCTGGCCCGACTGGCGCGCTGGCTTCCCGGGGCTTCCCGGGGTCCTCGCAGAGCTGGCCGCGCTCCCGGGCAGCGGAGTCCAGAGGCCCTGGCCCGCCGACACCTCCTGAGAGTTGCCGCTGTTTCAGACAGCCAGCCACCCCCGGGGGAGCCGCGCCCTCCGAAAGGGTAAGAGGAGGAGGAGGAGGAGGAGGAGGAGGAGGAGGAGGAGGAGGAGGATAATGGGACGGGAGGGAGGGCGGGGGGAGGGAGGGAGGGGGGGGGAGGAGGAGGAGGCGGAGTCGGAGGAGGGAAATGAGGAACAGGATGTGAGGAGGTGGGGGGGCCGAACGGAGAGCGGCAGCGCGCGCGCAGGAACTCGACCCGGCGCCGCAGCCCGAAGTCACTCAGATTGGACTGCCCTTCATAGCCTGTTTCCGACAGTGCGGGAGGCAGGCAGAGAGGGGTAGTTAGGGAGGAACATGAGGAGGAGGAGGAGGAGGAGGAGGAGGAGGAGGAGGAGGAGGAGGAGGAGGAGGAGGAGAGGAGGAGGAGGAGGAGGGAGGGAGGGAGGGAGGGAGGGAGGGAGGTAGGGAGGGAGGAGGGGAGGAGGAGGGAGGAGGAGGAGGAGAGGAGGAGGAAGGGACGGAAGGAGAGCAGGAGTGATCGGACAACGGGGGAGCAGGAGGAGGCAAGGGGCGGGGGAGGAGAAAGGGGCACCAGAAAGAGAGGTGAGGAAGGGAGATTGGTGGAAGCGATGGGGTGGGCGGGAGAGGATGGGGAAGGAGGGAGAAGAGGGGGAAGGAGGGAGGGAGGGAGGGAGGGAGGCAATTGTAGACGCTTCGGGTAGCCCCACCAGCCCATCCAGAAACGATGCCCAGGTGAGTTGCACTGATCACGCAGTTGGAGGAGCATGCAGTGGAATAAAGGGCCGAGGAAACCGTCATACCTCAAGAGGAGGAGGACGGATGAGGAATCGGAGGAGAAGCAGAAGGAGAAGGAGAAGGAGAAAGAGAAGGAGAAGAAGATGGAGGAGGAGGAGGAGGAAAAAGAAAAAGAGTCAGTGGAGAAGGACAAGGAGAAAGAGTAGGATGAGGTCGGGGAGGGGGAGGGGGAGGAGGGAGGAGGGAGGAGGAGGATGCGAGGGAGGGGGATGAAGGAGGGGAGGGGGAGAAATAGGCGAACGATGAGGAGGAGGAGGAGGAGGAGGAGGAGGAGGAGGGATGAGGATAATGGCGAGCTTGGGGCCTCTCGTGGGTCTCTCGGGAGCCTCTTGGAAGCCTCTTGGACGCCTCCTGCGGCCTCCTTGGCGCCTCTTGGGGACCTCTTGAGGCCCTCTTGGAGTGCTCTTGGGAGCTTTCGAGGCGCTCTTGGGAACATCTTGGAGGGCATCGATCAAAGAAGGGGATTGTCGGAATTCGCGTTGCCCCCCAAGAGGCCAAAATGGGGCAACATCTTAGTAAAAACACTGATGTTGGCTTCCTCGTCGAGGCCGTTTTGGACGCCCTGACACCTCTCCGCGCCCCCCCGTCCAGGTCCAGGGGAGGGGGTCAGGGTGAGGCGTCAAGACTCCCTCCCCGCCCGCAAGCCGTCTCGCTCACTCCCACCCGCCCTCCCAACACATACGGAGCACCCGTGCCTGGCCCGAGCCGCAGCATATTCAGCAGTCGTCTTTAGATGGGCAGCTACTGGGGGGCGAATCCGCCGCCGCCGCTGCCGCCTCCGCCGCCTCCGCCCGCCGCCGCCGCCGCCGCGCCGCTGCCGCCGCCGCTGCCACCGCCGCCGCCGCCGCCCCCGCTGCCGAATCGCCGCCGCCGCTGCCGCCGCAGCCGCTGCCGCCACCGCTGCCGCCGCCGCTGCCGCCACCGCCGCCGCCGCCGCCCCCGCCGCCGCCGCCACCACCGCCGCCACCGCCGCAGCCGCCGCAGCCGCTGCACCCGACGCAACCGCCGCCGCCGCCAAGTGTACTCTGTATTGTTTGTTGACAGGGATGGTGGGGGGAGGCCGCACCAGGTTCGCTGCGCATTTTCCGAATTTGGAGGCAGAGTGTGTTTTGCATGGTTTTTGTCCAAGGGATGGTCGGGGGTGCCCGCATTGTTCCTGGTTGGCTCCCAGTCGCCTGGGGGAGGGGGTGTATATTAATGGGGAACAGTGATATAAACCCCTCCCCGAAGGGGAAGAGTGAGGGATGGAAGAGGAAACGCTCTAAACCACCTACGCCCAGAGGGCGGGTGGGATTCTACACAGCCTCCCCCGCTTGCCGACGGAAGTCCACGGCGGCGGGGAAATCTCTTGCGGAATGCGTTTGGCAGGCCGAGGTCGTGTGTTCCTCCGCGGACGCTGGTTGTGCCAGCTGCAGAAGGGGCTCCAAGCCCGCCGCTCACTCCCGTGAGTGAGGACGCCAAGCTACGTGAGAGCCCAGCTCTCAAGGACCACCTCCTTCCGCCCTGTCCGCGCGTGGAGGCCACGCTCGAAACAGTCCGCCATTCCTTGCCCATCTTGCCCAAGACAAAATTAAGGCGCTGGACTAAGCATGTCTACGCCTGCCTACGCCAACCCACGCGGCTGCAAATGGCATGCTGCGCACACTGCACGCAGTGCATCATGAAATTGCCCTGCTCTGGTTGGACCCCCTTGGGCCCAATCACCGCTCCCCACAGGACGTGAGTTTCATCACACTCCCCGCAGCTCACACAAGCTCGTGGGCGCCTTGGGGGACAGGGAGCGAGAGGAAGGGGGTATGGCATGGTGGAGAGAAGGAGGGGCATTGGAGGGGCCGGAGGAAGGCGTTGAGCGAGGGGGAGAGGAGGGGAAGGACGAGTAGAGTTGCTATGCGAACCCGTTGCCCGACCTGTCCTCGCAAGCTTATCCTTTCGTATCTCGTCATTCTCTCTTCGCTCGTGTCGGGTCGGAGATGCCGAGGAGGAGAAAGATGCCACAGTGAACTTGCGGCTATTTTCAAGACGTGCGTATGCTTGTGCCGCACACGTCTTACGACGCTATGTGCGTGAATCTGCGTCGCTGTCAGACAGTCAGCGTCCTCGAACATAACACCGCACGAGAGGGCGAAAGATTCACCTTGGTGCACGCCTGGCCGTCGGACAGCCAACGGCTGTGTGACAGAGTCATCGAGGGGCCCATCGTAAATCCAGCAGTGGAAATCTGGCGGGCAGCAGCGGCTCGGCACATCGGGCCGTCCGATGGCGAGCAGTGGTTGCAGTGTGTTGGCCGCGGCGTGGAGAAGGGGGAGGGAAGGACGAGGGGGGAAAGAGGAAGGGTACGGTGGAGGCTTTCTACGCGCTCTTGGATTCACTCCAGAGGTTTTCATAACCCCTCCCGAGGTTTTGGGAGACCACCCACCAGATTGTTGGAAGCACCCCAGGGGCGTTGGGAGGTCCTCCAGTGGCTCCCAGAGGTATCCAGAGGCTTTCGGAGAGTGGGGGCCCCCTAGCGGCTCAAGCAGGCCCTCCAGCAGCTTCTGCAGGCCCTCCAGGAGGCTCAGGCGCTCGCAGAGGCTTTGGGAGGCTTTATGTGAGATGTTGGAGGCCCTCTAGAGGGTCCCAGGAGCTTTACATACGCTTGGCGCTTGGCGGCCGAAGAACCCGAAAATTCAGAGTCGAAGGCAAGGGGCTCCAGAGTTGTGGGCCGCCGATCTAAAGAGAGGCTTCGGAGAAGAACCCAGAGCTGTAGATATTCGGATTCTGAGAAGGAGGGGGCGGAACAGTATAGAGGAGAGATCAGAAGAGAGTAGGGAAATAGAGAGAAAAAAACAGATCAGGAGGGAGGAGGGAGCAGGATAGAGGCGGGAGAAGAGAAAGGAGAAACCATGAAGAGTGGAGAGACCTGGCGATATGAAAACAGGGGAGGAGAGAACAGGAGAGATGAGAGAGTATGAGTTGGGGAGACAAGAGGGAGGACAGAGATATGTGTAGATACGTGTGCATGTGTATATATATACAGAAAGGAGTGAAAACACACACACACACACACACACACATTAGCTTGGTGACGGACCCAGCCATATGCAGTTGTGATCACCGTCTTTGTATGCAGCGCATTCGGAGTAGCTCCCTATAGAGCAACGAAAAGTGTGAGGGCGTGCCGAACATTGTGCGGTGAGCGCATGCGACAGCAACCACTGGGGCCGTCGGTGGAATTCCTTATGAGGCCACGAAGCGTGCGAAGGGTTTGCCGAAATAGATGCGGTGGGCGCATCATGCGAATGTAGCCACTGGGGCCGTCGGTGGAGTAGCCACCATGCGGACGGCGCCACTGGGACCTTCGGTGGAGCTCCCTATGCGGCCACGAAACGTGTGAGTGGTGTGCAGAAATGGGGCGCCGCCGCCATGCGGACGGCGCTATTGGTACTTTGGGTGGCGGCGCCGCCATGCGGACGGCGCCATTGGGACCTTGGGGGGGAGCTCCATATAGGGGCCGCGAAGCGTGTGAGGGGTGTGCCGAAATGGAGCGGCGCCGCCATGCGGACGGCGCCACTGAGACCTTCGTTTGAGCCCCCTTTTGGTGCCACGAAGCGTGTAAGTGGTGTGCCGAAATGGTGCGCCGCCGCAATGTGGACGGCGCCACTGGGACCTTGGGTGGAGCTCCATGTGGGGCCACGAAGCGTGTGAGTGGTGTGCCGAAATGAAGCGGCGCCGCCATGCGGACTGCGCCACTGGGACCTTGGATGGAGCTCCCGATGGGGCCACAGAACGTGTGAGGGCTGTGCCAAAGTAGGGCGGCGCCGCCATGCCGACGGCGCCATTGGGACCTTAGGTGGAGCTCCATGTGGTGCCACGAAGCGTGTGAGGGTGTGCCGAAATGGGGCGGCGCCGCCATGCGGACTGCGCCACTGGGACCTTGGATGGAGCTCCCGATGGGGCCACAGAACGTGTGAGGGCTGTGCCAAAGTAGGGCGGCGCCGCCATGCCGACGGCGCCATTGGGACCTTAGGTGGAGCCCCTTGGGGGGGGGCACAAAACGTGTGAAGGGTGTGCCGAAATGGGTGATGCTGCTGCTGCTGCTGCTGCTGCTGCTGCTGCTGCTGATGATGATGATGATGATGATGATGATGATGATAATGGTGGTTATAGTGATGATGACGACGATGATGGCGATGATGACGGTCATGCTGATGATGATGATCATGATGATGACGATGACGATGATGATTGATGATGATGGGCAGGGGAGAAGGACGATGCTGATTGATGATGATGATGATGATGATGATGATGATGATGATGATGATGATGACGTTTTTGATGATGATGAGGCTTTTGATGATGAGGACCATCAGGAGGATAAGGATGAGGATGAAGACCAGTGTAAACCCAAGAGTCATCAACGATGTTCGAATGCACCCTCCCTCCAAGCTCCCTCTTCATTGGCCCCATGAAAGGGAGAATTTCCACTGAGGGCACAGCCTCGCTGGATTGAAGACCCTGATGCGCTCACGTGATTCCAACGCCACGGATCAACCTGATTGTTGCGTCTTGACGCTCCTGAGCCGTGCCAGGACGCCATTCTTGGGACTGAACACGAATCCGTATACCTTCCCACACACTATCCCTGGTACGCTGATAATGGGAACCCGTGAAACTCTTGCAAACATGGTTTAGAATGTGCGCGGCTCGCGGCGCTAAGGCGAGGGCCACAGTTTGAAAAGGAACCGCCCTCAATCCGCGAAGCTCTTGCACCTGTTTAAAAGGAGTACGCGCGGCGCGAAGGCGGGAGCCGCATTTTGAAAAGGAGCCATGGACTTCCTCCTTACCGTCCTCCTCCTTCTCCACTTTCCGGCGAGGGAGGAAAATGAAGGACCCCCCCCATCTCCGTCCTAAAGGAAAGGAAAAGAAAGAACCACCACCACCTCCTTGGGGGAAGGGAAAGGGGAGGAAGTTCTTCCTCTTCCTTACTGAGGGAAAACGAAGGGAATGAGCCTCCTCTTTCTCATCCCCCTCCTCCTTTTGAAGGGAGGGAAAAGGAATAAGCCTCCTCATCCTCTTCCTTCCTGAGGGGAAGGGAAGGGAAGGGAACTTCCTCTTCCCCCTCCTTCATCAGGGAAAGGGACGAGAAGGATCCTCCTTACCCTCCTCCTCCCCCCTCTTCCTCCTGAGAGAAAGGTAAGGGCAAGAGCCTCATCCTCATCCTCTCTCCTGAAGGGAAAGGAAGAGAATGAACCTCCTCCTCCTCTTCCCCCTCCTTCTGATGGAAATCTTCACCCTTCCTGAGGGACAGGGAAGGGAAGGAACCTCCTTCCCCTCCTCCTTCCTCCTCCTCCTCCTCCTCTTCCTCCTCCTCCTCCTCCTCCTCCTCCTCCTCCTCCTCTCGAGGAAAAGCGACGGGAAGCGACCTGCTCCTCCTCCTCCTTCTTGGGGGGAGGGAAGGGAAGGAATTTCCTCCTCCTCCCTCTTGAGGGTAAGGGAAGCGAATGAGCCTCCTCCACTCACACTTCTGAATGGGCGAGAAGGGAATGAGCCTCCCCATCCCCCTCCTCATTCCTGAGGGAAAGGGAAAGGAAGGGAATCTCCTCCTCCTTCCTGAGGGAAAGGGAAGGGAAGGATCCTCCTCCTCCTTCTCTTCCTCTTCCTCCCCCTCCTCCTCCTGAGGAAAAATGAAGGGAAAGGGCCTCATTCTCATCCTCCTTCCGGAGGGAAAGGCAGAGAATGAGCCTTATCCTCCTCCCCCCCCTCGTTCGGATGGAAAAGGAAACGAAGGGAACCTTCCCCCCCACCTTTTTCCGGAGGGGAAGGGAATGTAAGGATCGTTCGCCTCCTCCTCCTCCTCCTCCTCCTCCTCCTGCTGTAGGTTTCAAGAGGGCGTGGGAGGAGGAGGATAAGTGGTGGAGGCATAGGACTGGGTGGAAACATCGTATTCTTTGGGAACAACCGTTCGTCGAGACTTTGGCGAAGGAGTGGAGGGACCTTACGGGGGACAGGTGGGAGGACTCGCGGGAGGCGTTCGTCTTCGGCGCTCTCGAACTGGCAGACGTAGGAGGACGTAAGTGGCGACGGCAACGTGTCCACGCATCTGCTCGGGGCGAGGAGCTTCGACTACAGGCACGCGCCGCACGTGTGGCAGCTGCCCCCTGCAAGCCGGCTACGCGGCGACAGTGCCATCCTGCGCAGGAAAGAATCTTTCTACTGGACATCCGGGGGAACAGCATGAACACGATCAATTGGGTGCAGGGCACGTGGAACTGTAACAATCCCCGCCTTCAGCCTCCTATTCGTCGATGTATGGACGGACTCTTGGCACTGAACCGCACCGGGAGAGCTTTAGCATTGGAGCAGGGACGCCCTTGGCTCAGGCATGTATGCCGTGAGCACAACATGTTTGCCGATGTTGTTTCTAATCGTGCGATTGCTTCACGCTCCGTTAATTTCCAATTATAGCGCGCACGTGCGTGACCCAAGGACTTTCAGACGGGGGGGGCTACATGTAAGAATAAGCAGTGCGCCTTGGCCTGGGTGATCGAAACTGAGGTCTTTCCGGGCATGTGGGGCATCTGGAAAGAAGCGGGGGTGCACCTGGAGGGGGCC
>CAUYUJ010018553.1:71066-201391 GCA_963575745.1 Prorocentrum cordatum
CCTTCTACCGGCCAGCCTTGCCAGCCCTACCAGCGTGCTGGCCCTCCGGCCATGCTAGTCCTACCAGCCCTACCGGCCCTACCATCCCGCGTGGTCACCTTGAATATATGTTTCTTCTGTTTGTTCTTCTGGGGTCACCTTGGAACCCTCTTGGTGCTTCTTGGGCCGTTTCGGGGCCATCGTGAAGGCCTCTTGGGCCGTCTTGAGTTGACGGAGCCCGAAAATGCGAGAATGAGAAAACCATTTGAAAAGCCAACGGGGGTCAATGATGTTGACATCTTCGGAGCCTGTTGGATTGGAGGCCCTCTTGTGGCCCGTTTGGGCCCTCTTGGAGGCATTGTCGGCCGTCGTGAAGCCATATTCGGTCGCCTTGGGGCTTTCTTAGGCCGTCTTCGAGGCATCGTGGGCCATCTTGGTGTCCTGGTTGCCTGCATGGGCCGTCTTGGATCCTCGGGGCGCATCTCCTTCATTTTCTAACGAAGGATCGTGGCTTCGAGGGCGCGGCCCCATTGTCTTTTACGAGGGAGCGTGGCCTCGGGAAGGAGGGGGGTGCATGCGCGAAGATGCTGGTGGGGGGCCCATCCTTAGAATACAGAAACCCTACGAGACAGCCCTTGGCATGCTTCCACGCCCCAACGTGCACAAGCCACCGTGGCGGACTTCCACCGCTTCAGCGACTGCTTCCCCACGCAGTGGAAGTACAACTGCACGGGCTACGACAGCGGCTGCCCGGCGGAGCTGTGGCGCGAGCCCCTGCTGGTGCAGACGCAGCGGCTCAACGAGTACGCCGTGTGCGTGGACGAGTCCACCGCGCGCCTGCTGACCGGGAGCATATGCGGGGCGACGAAGGCGACGCCGCCCGACCCGCGGGGCGTCAGCGTTGGGATCGGGTAGAGGCTCGGCTTCGTCGGGCTCGTGGAGAAGTGGCCTGTCCGTCTGCCTCTTCCGCCCGTGCTTCGGGGGCGCCTGCCTGCGCACCTCGCTCGAGGACCTGCACCCCACGGAGTCGCAGCGCCGCGACGCGCAGGGCGGCCCGGCGGAGCTGCTCACCGCCGACCTCGACCTCGCGGAGGCCCTCTGCCTGGCGGCCTCTGCCCAGTTCCAGCGGGCCGTGCGCGACCACGGCTCCACCGCGGCGCGGTGCCGCCAGGTCTGCCCGGGCAGCGCCCAGCACTCCCCGGACGACCGACCGCCTCCGAGCGCCCCCGGGGGGGGGGCGGGGCCTCGGCGCGCTGCGGCTGCAGCAACCGCAGCGCGCTCGGCCGATCACAGCCCGCGCTCGGCCGCCGCGCGCCGAGAGGTCGCCCAGAGGTCGCCCGCCGTCGACGGCCGCCTGGCCGTGCCACTCACGGCGGTGCCGCCGACGTTCGGCCGCCCGCCGCGTCGCCTGCCGCCCTCGGCGGCCGAGGCGATGCGACGGCGGCCGAGGCCTGGCGGGCTGCGGCGGGGGAAGTCAGGGCCCAACGCCCGATCGGCGCCCTCGTCGCTGCATCGCTGCGCGCAGCACCTGCGGGGTGGGCGGGCGGGCCCCCCTTTTGCCCCCCCCCCCCCCCTCTCCCGGCCCCTCCAGTGATTGGTTGCCCTTGGGGCCCAGGGGCGCTCGTGGACGCCCGCATGGGGAGTCCCCGGAGCGGGCCCAGACGATGATCTCGCACAGCTCCCACAGGCGAGCTCCGATCTCCTCTGAACTCATCATCCCTGCGTCGTGCCCGGTTTTTCTGGTGCTCTTCTTCCCCTTCCTCCTCCTCCTCCCCCCTCCTCCTCCCCCTCCCCTTTTCCTCCCCCTCCTCCTCCTCCTCCTCCTCCTCCTCCTCCTCCTCCTCCCCCTCCTCCTCCTCCTCACCCTCCTCCTCCTCTTCGTCCTCCTCCTCCTCCTCCTCCTCCTCCTCCTTCCCCTCCTTCCCCATCTTCCTCCTCCTCCCCCTCCTCCCGTGGTTGCTGGCCCCGCGCGCCGACCTCCCCCCGACCGCAGGACACACGCGGCACTGCTCCTACCAGACCACGGACAGGTCCAGGGGCGGTTTCAGGGTGTGGAAGGAGAGGAGGAGGAGGAGGAGGAGGAGGAGGAGGAGGAGGAGGAGGAGGAGGAGGAGGAGACGGCTCGAGGCTCGACGGTTCCTTCGGCGGCGGATTCGGACTCGCCTCACACGCCTGGCCCCGGTGGCCACTCGTCCCAAAGGTGGACGTGTGTCGGGGCCGCGGAGAAGGAGGAGGAGGAGGCGGCGGAAGGGTGCCGACGGAGAGGTGCCCTGTGTCCCAGCTGTTCTTCAACGCGGACCTCCACGAAGTGGCCACGGAGAACCTGATGCAGGCAGCTACAGTTGAGGTGATGGTTATGTTGATGGGGGCACGAGCTGGGAGGAGCAGGAGGAGAAGACGGAGAAGGAGGAGGGGAGGATCGGGAACGAGAGAAACGGGAATAGAGGCAGAGAGAGAAAGAGAAAGAGGGAGAGAAAGAGAGAGAGAGAGGATTAGGGAAGCATGAGGAGGTGGGAGATGACATCCACCTTCGGCATCCGGCGTCCCACTTCCACCGCCACCGATCGACCTCCAGCCTCCGCCAGCTCGGCTTTCCGAGCTGCTGCCTTCGGCATCCGACGCCCCACTTCCACCACCCCCGCTAATCCGAGGAGGACAACATGGTGGCCGACCCATTTGCCACATAAACTGTCCACTCAAGCTCGCGGAGGACCGAACTAATCGCCCTGAAAGCTGTCCACTCAAGTTCGCCCGCTGGCGTCGACTCCCTCTCCGAACCCCTCTTCGACGTGGGCTCGGTCACCGACTCCAACTCCAACTCCGGCTCTGGCTCAGACTCCTGCGGCAATCCCGACTCCGGCTCACACTCCTAATCCGACGCCGAACGGCGAGCGCTACGATGGGTTGCCGCAGTACGACGCCGTGCAGCACGGCGGGTACCGGTTAAACGACCGCGCCTCCTACAAGCACCGAACCTGGGCGCAGAATTCCCGGCTCCCGTGTCGAGCACCAGTTCTGGCTGCGAAGCCGACATCCCGCCAGCAGAGGAAATCGATAACATCCCCATTCGGCCAGGGCGAAAATGATACTGGAGAAAAACCCCAATCATGGGGCTGTACGGCTATAGGGCCATAGGGCTATTGAGCTAATTATAGGGCTACAGGGCTATAGGGCTATAGAGCTGTAGGGCTATAGCGCTATTGGGCTATTGGGCTATAGGGCTACAGGGCTATAGGGCGCCCCCGGGCACCCCCGGGCACCCCCGGGCACCCCCGGGCACCCCCGGGCACCCGGGCAGCCCCGGGCACGCCCGGGCACTTCTGGGCACCCTGGCACCCGGGCACCCGGGCACCCCCAGGCACCCGGGCACCCGGGCGTGCGGCGACAATCGGAGGTAAACTTATTTAGGGCTGTAGGGCTATAGGGCTATATGGGCTATAGGGCTATTTGGCTTTAGGGTAATAGAGCTACAGGGCTATAGAGCTATAGGGCTATAGGGTATAGGCGTATAGGGCTATAGAGCTATAGGGCTATACGGGTATAGGGCTATAGGGCTATTGAGCTATAGGGCTATAGGGCTATAAAACTATAGAGCTGTAGGGCTACAGGCCTATAGGGCTATTGGGCTAGAGGGCTATAAGGCTATAGGGAACCCCGGGCACGCCCGGGCACCCGGGCACCCCCGGGCACCCAGGCACCCGGGCGTGCGGCGAAAATCGGCGGCAAACCTAACGTAACCGTATGAATCCGCTAGGACCCCTACAGAGGAAAGCTCTGATTGGGAAACCCAGCGCGGCGAAAATCGGCGGCAGACCTAACCTAACCATATGAATCCGCTAGGACCCCTACGGAGGAAAGCTCTGATTGGGGAATCACTCCTGCTCCGACTCCGCCAGCTTCAGGATACGTGCCAATGCTGGCACGCACTACAGTCGGGGCCCTGAAGAAGGAACCCTTTTGGTTGGGGAGGGGCTCCGCGTTCCTTGAGTGTTTCACAGCTTGCTTCAGGTTTTCCTTATGTTTTCGATCGGAAATCGAAGTTTAACTTATGGAGAAAAGGGGGCTCGTTCCTTATTTAGGGTTCCTTAGGTCAACGCCCCGACTGTACTGCCATGTCGCGGGATCCGACACCAGCTCCAATTCCCGCTCCGACCACCTGCTGCGACAGCGCAGCATAACGACTCCTACGTCCACGCATGCGCAGCAATACAGGAATCAGCAGCACGACGAGATGCCTCACTGCGAACGCCAACGGTACGCTGCTGATCAGCACGACGGAGTGCGGCGTCTCGATTCCTGCACCCACCACTGCGCAGCACGGCGGTCACCAGCAGCACGACGATGAGCAGTGCGGCGGGCTGCTGCAGTACGACAAGCTCCAGCGTGCGTTCAGGCTAGTGTGTTCGACAGAGGTTCCTCCCACTTGGGCCACCTTCAGCTGTGCGACGCTGACAGGCTCAACGGACCGCAGTATAATGGCGCGCTCTTTCAATTATGCACCGCGCTGCGGTCATCAGCAGCACAACGATGACCAGCACGACGAGCTCAAGCTGTGCCACGCTGGCGACCGCGACGGAGTGCAGCACAGCGACTCCTTCATCGGCTTGTGCACAGCACGACTGTCGCCAGCATGACGGGCACCAGCAGTACCACGACGAAGAGCACGAAGAGGTGCGGCATACCGATTCCTACACCCACATCTGCGCAACACGGCAGTCACGGCAGCACGGCGACGAGCAGCACGACGAGCTCCAGCAGTATTGGAGAGGCCTGACGGCCGGTGCCGCCGACCCTGATCGAAAGGGCTAGGAGTGGGGGGAGGAAGCGGAGGATGAGGAGGAGGAGGAGGAAGAGGAGGAGGAGGAGGCGGAGGAGGAGGAGGGGCTCCGAAGTGGACCCTTGTGGGCTGCATGTCTGCTCTGGGTTTGGGGGCCATCTCTGTCGGGATGGGCGCTTGCATTCCAGATGTTTCGCCTGAGTACAGATTCCTGACAGGACTTGCCCTCAGGACTCGCGAAGGATCGCCAGCACGACGCGGGGCAGCACTCGGCCCTCATCATCCTCATGCCGGTGCTGCACAACAAGTTCCGAAGGCCTCCCCAGTGTGTCACGCGCTCGGCGGCGAGGCTCTGAGCAGGCGTCGCCTCCGCCTGCTCTTCCCTCCCTCCCTCCTTCTCCCTCTTCCTCCCTCCCTCCTCCCTCTTCCTTCCTCCTCCCTCCCTCCTTCTTCCTCTTCCTCCCTCCCTCTTCCCTCCCTCCTTCGCCCTCTTCCTTTGCTGCACGCAGCGCCTGCCCCCACGTTCCCGCTCACTCGATCGAAGGCGCCTGCACGGCGAAGCACCGCCGGCTCCTGCCTTTTGTGGCCGAGCGTTGTGGCAAGAGCTCCGTCAAGCAATCGGGGCATGTGTTCCCCCAGCCCTTGCAGAAACCCTTCCGGGGAAGACTTGGGGGAGGATGGCGGGGAAGCTCAGGAGGAGGAAGTGGAGGAGGAGGAGGGGAGGAGGAGGGGTGGGCATCTTGGGAGCCTCTGGGGGCACTGTTGGGGCCTCGTTGGGGCTTCTAGGGAGCCTTTTGGAGGTATCTTGGGGGCCTCCTCGGGCCTCTTGGGGGCCCTGGGACTTCTCGGAGGCCTCTTTGGCCGTCTTGGGGGTTTCCTAGCCCGTCTGACGCCATCGGAGGCCGTCTTGGGGGCCTCTCTGGACCGACTTGGGGCCCGTTTGGGGTGCTCCAGGGCCATCTTGGAGGCCATCTCGGGCATCTTCGAGGCCTCTTGGGCCGTCTTACGGCTCTCTTTGGGCCGTCTTCGGGGCGTCTTGGGCCGTTCTGGCGCCATCTTGGACGGCCTCGTGGGCGATCTTTGGGGGCTTTTGGACCGTCTCGGGCCGTCGGAAGGCCGAACAGAAGCAAATGCCACAATCCTTCAGAAACCTGGTTGGAAAATCGATGATGTTGGCCTCTTCGGGCCTTTGTGGAGGACCTCTTGGAGGCCTCTTGGGCCGTCTTGGAAACTTCTTGGGAGCCTCTTGGGCTGTCTTGGAGCCATCTTGGGCCCTCTTGGTGGCCTCCTGGCCCGTCTGACGCCGTCAGAAGCCGTCTTGAGGGCCTCTCTGGGCCGATAGTCTTGGAGGCCTTCTTGGGCATTTGTCAGGCCTCGTGGGCCGTCTTGGGGCCCTCTTGGGGCTGTTTTGGGGGCCTCTTGGGCCGTCCTAGGGCCATGTCGGGAACCTCTTGGGCGATCTTGGTGCGATCTTTGGGGGCTATTGGGCCGTCTTGGGCCGTCGGAAGGCCGAAAAGGAGCAAATACGACAATCCTTCAAAAACCCCAGGAAATGCTTCAGTTACGTGGGGGGGGGGGGGTACCACCTCAACGGGGTAATTCCTCGCCTGCCGTTCTCTTCCTTTTCACTCCTCCTCCCCTCCTTCTCTGCAGCCGTTGGCTTATGCTGCGCGACTTTTTGCGACGGGGGTGGTCCCCTTACCCTGGGCCGCCAGGGGGCTATGTTCGCCCTCGGCGGCTGCGCGCTCATCCCCCTGGCGGCGGCGTTGTGGCCGCCTGGGCGGGGCTGGAGTTTCCAGTGGCCCCGGCCCACAGGGGCCCCGAGGATCAGATGGGAAAAGGAAAGCCCCCGGAGCCCGGATGCCCTTGGGAAGCCATCGACAGGGTGGAGGGGCCCTCGCTGCCATCGCAACCCGCGAGATGCGGGAACAGGATGGGCACTGAGGAGCCGACCTCGGGCCCCTTATACTTGCCCCGGCGGCGAAGGAAGAGGAGAGGACCTCGGCCAGGAGGCCGGCCGGCTCCCCGGCCCCGAGGCCCCGCCCCACCCCCGGGGGCGTTGACAGACAACGGGGCGGAAGGGAGGAGCTCCGCTGGGGCGGGGCCCAGGCCCTCCGAGCACAGAACCCCTCCGGCAGGCCATGGAAAACTTCCGCGCTAGGGAGGGAAGCCCCAAGCCTTCCGGGGAACATCCACGTCGGCCAGGAGACCGACCTCCCGATCGAGGCCCCCATGCCGGGAGGGGGGGATCGTTCGCCCCCGCTCGGCGAAGAGCTCCCCCGGTCGAGAGGAGGCAGGAGCCCCGAGGAGAGCCGCCCCCGGGGTTGCCCGCGGACCGCCCATAGGCGCCGCCTTCGTGCCGGTCAGCCCGGAGCGCAGCCTCCTGGGCGGGCTCGCCCCGCTCCCTCCAGGGGATGGGGGCGCGGGGGGGGGGGGGGATCGACCTGGGCCCGGCGTTGAACGCGCCCGGCGTTGAACGCGGGCCGAGTCATGATTCGGCCCGCGACGAGCCTCCCCCGAGGAAGCCGCCAGACCCAGCCTTGCCCGCTCCTCCCGTCACTCCCCTCCCTGCGTAGAGTATCGGGGCTGCCCGGAGGAATTAGCAATGTTTTTGGTTTCTTCGAGTCTTCCTGGAGGACCCATAGGAGGCCTTTCGGGCTGTCTTGGAGGCCTCGTGGGGCCTCTTGGGCCGTCTTGGGCCAGACTGAAGCCGTCTTTGAGGCATATTGGGCCGCCTCGGGCATCTCAGGGCCACCTTGGCCGTCTTGGAGGCCATTTTGGATATAGTGGAGGCCATCTTGGGCCATCATGGCGGTCTTGAGAGCCATCTTGAACCGTCTTGCGAAAAGTGTTCTGGGAGTTTCGCGCCCCGCGCGGCCTTTCGGGCGGCCGGCGGGGCGGACCGAAGCCCCGGGGAGAGCCCCGTGGGAAAATAACCGCAGCCAAGCCGTCCAGGGCCCAGCGCGCCGGACACCCTTTCGGCGAGCCAACAGGGGGCGGCGGACCCAATGGCCATCGGCCCGCCCCGCCGCCGCGCGCGGTGCGCGGGCGCGACGCCTAGTGGATCGGGGATCTCACGGGGGGCCTCTCAGGGGCAGCTTGGGCGCCTCTTGGGTTTTTTTATTTGGAGCCTCCTGGGGCCTCTTTCGCGTCTCTTGGGGGCCTCTCAGGGCCCATCGCGGCCCTCTCGGAGCCCTCCCGGGCGGGAAGGCTGGGATTTTCAAGTTGTGCTCCTTCTCTGGGGCCCCTTTTGAGGCCGTCTTGGCGCCCTCGAGGGACGTCTCGGGCGCCTCTTGGGCCGTCTTGGGCCGCTGGGCCGTTTTGGAGTGGCCTTGAGGGCCGTCTTGGAGCGTCGGAAAGCCGAGAAGTCGAGAACGCCCAAATCTATCAAAAATCAAAGGAAATCAATCATTCGTGCCTCTTGAGGCCCTCACCCCGAGGGGGCAGAACCAAAGCTCCACGAAGAGAAGGCGGGCGAGGCCTCTTGGAGGCCTCCTTGGGCGTCTTGGGCGCCACCTAGGCCGTCTTGGGGCGCTGGGCCGTTTTGGAGTGGTTTTGGAGGCCGTCCTGGAGCGTCGGAAAGCCGAGAGGTCGAAAACGCTCAAATCTGCCCCAAACCTGCGGAAATCCAGTGTTTGTGCCTCGTGGGCACTCCTGGGAGGCCTCCTGGAGGCCTCGAGGGGCGTCTTGGGCGCCTCTTGGGCCGTCTGGGAGCCCTCTTGCTGGGGCCGATATTTCGGCGACTCGGAGCCCTCTCGGGCCGCCTTCGAGACCTCTTGGCTGGGTAGTCGAAGGCCAGACTGTCAGATTGGATTGGGCCCCAAGGGCCAATCTGGCCTGGCCAAACTGGATGATTTGGGTTATTCGCCAGACTGGATTCGCGTTGGCTCCCTCGACAAGTGGCCCCCGTTTGCCAGATTGGGCCTGCCAGATTGGCGCCAGATTGGCTTCGACTACCCAGTCGTGCGCCACCACATCCGGGAGCCCAGGGGGCACGCGACAAGCCCGGGCGGGGCACGCGGCAGGCCCTGCGAGATTGGCGAATTTGGGCCCCGGGCCCCTTCAAGAGTCTTCGGGAGTGAGGAGGAGGAGGAGGAGGAGGAGGAGGAGGAGGAGGAGGAGGAGGAGGAGGAGGAAGAGGACACGCCGGCAGCCGGCGGCAGCAAAGCAGGAAGAGACCGCAGAGGAGCGCCCGCGCTGGCCGAGAGCCGGCGCCCGGCGCGCCGCTGGAGAGCCGCCACCTGAGCCGCCCGGGCGCCTGAGCGGGGCCGAGTGAGGATTCAGGTTTAGAAGATTCGGCGAAGGACCTGAGGACATGCCCACTCCGTGCCGCGCCCAGAGGCACGGTGGCGGATAGTGTCGTGGCGCACTGTGGCCCAAGGTCGGCTGGGCTGGTTTTTTTCGGGGTCGAGCCCCGGACGTTCGGCAGGCGCGAGTCTTTGCGCCACATTTGGCGGACAGATTCCCGCCCCTCCTCTCTGTTCTCCCTCCCCTTCCTCGTCCCCCGCGTCTGTTTTTCATGATGTGCACGGTCAGCGCGTGTGGGCGTAGCTCACGGCCGCGGTCTGACCGACCCTTCGGGCCGCTCTTGCCGCCCAGGGTTCGCCATGTTGCCTCATGGGCTCGGCCTTCGGATGATGCGGGGCATTGCCGTGCCCCCTTCCACCTAGTTATGTCGGTTACACTTTCTATTTTATTGGTGAATACTTGCGCCCATTGTCAACGTACACCACCCAGCCGGTTTTTGGTAGTTTTGCCCTTTTTTGCCCCGTGGTTTCGTCCATCCTTTTCTTGCTTCCGCCTCCCGTTTTTCACTATTCCCCCCATCCTTTGCTGCTCCCTTTGCTGTGGCATGTCAGGAGTTCGGGTAGATTCCGACCTTATGTCAGGTAGTGTGCTTTGCTGCGGTTCTTGATTGCTGTTGTGTGATGCCTGTTTATATGAATATCGTTCGTATCATGGGGACATGCGCTCGCAACGGTGTAGTGCATTCATCCGTTCTCCTCTCGCTCCTCTGGTTCCTCGTCTCTTCCTCATTTCTCAGGCGAAGAGCTGCCCGAATTTCCGCCAGGAGAGTCGGCCACGTTCGCAGGACATACGTTCTGGTGGCGATCGCGATTCTTCCTTGAACAGATGTTGACAACCACGCTGCCCACCCGCTGTGGTTCGCAGCCGGCTGGCGCCGTTACGACAGGTATAAGGTATAAAGCGTTTCGTCTTTCGCATGTCAAGTTTACGTGCTGATTCACGGGGCTCAGACGCGTGGTGTCTGTCATTTTATTTCAAGGCAAAAACAGAAGATGGGAGATGAGGAGTGGAGGGAGGACGAGAAAAGCAAGGAGGACGAGGAGAAGGAGGATGGTGCTAATAAAGGCGCTGTGTCTCTACACTCACCTGGATGTTGCCGATGATGGTGATGATGCTGATGGTGGTGGTGGTGGCAGCGATGATGACGATGTTGGTGATGTTGATGGTGACGACGGACCGATGATGATGCTGATGATGATGTTGCTGATGCTGATGATGATGATGATGATGATGATGATGATGGTGATGGTGATGGTGATGGTGATGGTGATTATGATGGTAATGTTGATGCTGGTGATGATGTTGATTTTGATGCTGACCGCTGCTGAGGATGGTCATAGTGATAATGGTGATGGTGGTGGCGATACTGAGAATAAAGAAAGGGATGGGGATAAGGATAATAATTCGCCAATGATAGCAGAGGTTATCGCCTGCATCACTAACGAGAAGATGGTGAAGCAGGGGAGCCGCTTTATATACCAATCCTAGGATCATGTTGTCGCCATGCCCACCATTTACCTGTCTCTCCGATCGTGGTTCGTCATTTGGCAGGTGCCTGTGCCCTGCAGATGCAGCGTCAGCTCGCCACCGCGATGTTCGCGCTGGACGTTTTGGGCTTGGGCGAGGCGGTTTCGGATAGACCATTCGGCTCGAGGTGCGCCATCTGACAGGCGCCCGTGCCCTCCAGATGCACCGTCACCTCGCCACCGCGATGCTCGCAGACACCCGGGCCCGGGCGAGGCGAGCTCGGAGAACGAGGGCAACGGCAAAGCCGAGGAGCAGCAGGAGCACGGCCCGCAGCGAGTTGTGGTCAAACTCCTGCCTCGGCGCCGAGGGAAGAGACGTGTGCGTGTGTCTGCTCGCGTCGCGACCTTCGTCCTGGAGATCAAGGGACAGTCCGAGCTGCAGCAGGTGTTCGCGACGGCGGTGGACCATTCGCGATGTCACAGGGACAGCAGAGCGCGAGGAGGGGCCTTGCCGGACAGCACCCCCGAAGGGAAGCGTCGAGACGTTTTGTTGTTTGCAGCCTTTCTTCACCGCCTGCACCAACCGATCGAGAAAGAACCAGTCCGTGATCGACCAGAGAGTGGATTCGATGCCGCAGGAGGTCCGATGGGACATACAGCAGGCCCACTCCAGGCTCGAGCTCTGCGGCGCAAAGGCGTGGACGGACGAGGGGAGGCGGCTGCAAACTACGAGGTGCCTCAGCGCGGCTGCGAACGACGTGGCGACGCTGATCTTCACGTTGGAGGGCGCGCCTCACCTGAGGGACATGTTTCCCGCACCACTGGAGCACGGAGGTATAGGCTGGAGGTGCTTGGGGACATCTGAGCATGCGCCCTTGTCCCTCAGAACAGGCAAGCGAAGGAAGTCCAGGCCCTGGCCTTCGTCGGCGACGGTTACTTCACGGAGCCAGGTGCTGAAGTGAAGGTGAAAAGTCGATGGCGCCGCGCCAGATGAATGAGTGAACGTCACCATGACGGACGAGGTGCCTGATTGCGCGGTCGCTGGTGCCTCTGGGAGCGAGCTGCCAGTGATTGGCTCGTTGTGCTTAGCCAGCGTGCGCTGCACTACTAGACCTTCCCCCTTCCTCTGTCCTCCACCTCCACCTCGCGTTGCTTAGAGCTTCTGGACTGGGCTGGTATCAGCTCCCCCTTTTACAAAAAAGAGGGACATCGAGTTGGAGGGGGGGTGAGGACGGAGGAGCTAGAGCAGGAGAAGGAGGAGGGCGACGACGACGAACGGGGAAGAAGCAAATGGGGGAAGGGACAAAGGGGAGAAGAGGAGGAGGAGGAGGAGGAGGAGGAGGAGGAAGATGAAGTGAGAGGAGGACGACGAAGCGGTCGCCAGCCCGCAGCAGGTTGGCCGCGGGCTCTTCCGCCACGCCGACCGGGACCTCGTGAGGGACCGCCGGGGAATGGAAACGGCGGGAGCGGGAGGCGGGGGGGGCGCGCGGGGGGGAGCTAATGGCAGCACCTACAGACAGGACCACATACCGCGAGCGAGCGAGCGAGGGGGGGAGCAGGGGGGGCAGGGGGACGGGGGCGGGAGGGGACAGAGGATGGGGGGGAGGGAGGGGGGAGGGGGGCAGGGGACCGCACTGGGGGGGATGGGGGAGGTCGGAGGGAAAGGGAGAGGGGGAGGGGGGCCAAGCCGGGTGCGCTCACGCCATGTCTGGCATCTTGCGCCTCCCTCCCGTGTCTGCCCCACTGCGCTAGCTGTATCCTTGTACACGACGACGCGTATAATTGCGGACCTGTAACGCCACAAAAGGCCACATCGTGTTGGGCGCAATCGGAAAAGGAGAGTTGCGTACGTTGGAGGAGGAGAAGGTGCCGGATGAGCAGGAGGATGAGCAGAGAAAAATGGTGGAGGATGAAGACGGAGGAGGAGGAGGAGGAGGAGGAGGAGGAGGAAGAGGAGGAGAGGGAGGAGGGCAAACACGAGCAGCAGGAATTGGAATGGAAAGAGCGGGAGGAGCAGGAGTACCAGGGGAAGGCGGTGGAGGGGAAAGGAGGGGGGCGACAACGATGGGGAAGAACTCGGATCCCAAAAAGTGGCCCACGTTGATGCGAGTGCGGCATTCTGAGCGACGGGGGCAAAGCCCCGATCATGAAATGAGGCCCACGCTGCAGCGTCAGTTGTGAAGAGCCGAGAACGCTCGGATGGAAAAAACACCGTAAAACAATTCTGACCGGTGCTGTATGTGAAAAGTAATTTGCGGATGGGAGCGCGCCACGCTCAGGACGTCTTCGAGGGAGAGGCGTACTATTCAGGTTGCGGAATTGTGGAGACGGGTGGGGGGAGGGGGAGGAGACGGGAGGGAGACCAGTGGAGACGGCGGGGGCGACAGCGGGAGGGGTAGGATGCGGGGTGGGGGGAGGGGACGGGGGAGGGAAGGGGGGAAGGAGAGATGGGGAACGGCGAGGGAAGAGAACGAGGAGGGACAAGCTCTGCTCTTTCGCGCTGCGTGTCCCATTCGTCCCTGCTCGCTGCATTGAACCTCTTTCTCTTTGTCGAGGCGTGTGTCGAGTCGGGCCTTGATCCCTTGATGGCAGACGCCGCGCTTGACCCGTCGCCCACGGCACAGAGGGTGGGAGCACGCACGGGGCCAGGACACGCGCAGCGATGTCTGGCGACGCGCTGGGCAGAGAGCCGGCGCGTGCTGTCGAATGCCGCCGTGAGCGAAACAGGCAAAGTGATGTGTGATGTCGAGGCCTCCAAGATCCCGCGACGCAGAGCAGGAGGGGGAGCGGGGAGGGGGAGAGCAGGGAAGCGGGTTGTGGAGGGCAGGGCCAGCTGGGAGGGGCAGCCCATAGTTGAATCATGCTTTCCGCACCCATCTTCTCCGTCAACGAAGAGCTGGCTGGCAAGATGGTGATCGTCTTGACGATCACCAGAGGCGTCAGCATGAGCACCGTCAGAAGGATGCACATCTGCCGCTCCTGATCGGTGCCGAGCTGTCACTGCTGAAGCGGCCCTGCACAGCGGCAGCGAAAGCCTCTGTGAGGCAAGACGGCTGCGAGCCCCGATGGCATGACAAGGCCGCCACTTCACGAAGGAGATGTGCAGGGACTCGAGTCTCGTCCAGCCTGCAATTGTGGGACCCCGTGCTCCACTGCAGCGCGATTAGGCCGGCGCAGAGCCGCGAGGAGCACGGACGAGGCGCTGGCGGGAGGAGGCGCGGGGGGGTCGGGGGGTGGAGGGCGGCGTCCCTGGCGCTAGCTCGCCCACCCGGGGACCTGGACTGAGACGGCGCTTGAGGAGGAGGAGGAGGAGGAGGACGCCGACGACGACGAAGAAGAAGAGGAGGAATAGGAGGAGGAGGACGAGGAGGAGGAGGAGGAGGAGGAGGAGGAGGATCCTCTTCGTGCTGCTGGGGCGAGGGCGCTGCTCCCTTTTCTCCTCCCTCCCCCCTGTGCTCCACCTTCCCACGGCCTCACCCCCCTCTCCTACCTTCGGCCGGTGGGGCGGGGGCACGGCGGCAGGAGGAGGCGGAGGAGGAGGCGGAGGAGGAGGAGGCGGAGGAGGAGGAGGAGGAGGAGGGGCAGCGGCAGGCGGAGTGCGACTCGACGTAGAAGCGGCCTTCCGCCGGGGTGACCAGTGGTGCGGGCACGGACGGGTCCGCAGATGGCTGGAAGCGAAGCAGCAACAGCGGCTTGCGCGCCCGGGCTTGGTCCACCCGCGGCCCCCGAAAGGCCGCGCACCAGAGGTCACTCTTGCCCAGGGTCACTCTTGCGTGTGGCCGAGGAATGATCTGCTTCCGTGCGCGCGTGTGCTTAAACCGAAGCGCGTCCTCCTCAGCCTTATCCGAGCCCCTGATCAGAGCGGCAGCACTTCAGCTTCGAAGCGCACGACTCCTGTTTACTCGGGCGCGGCCCCTCGCCAGCGGCACGCTGGGCACCAAAGGCCGTGAGAGCCCGAGCAGGAGCGAAGCGCGCGCACTGGCTCCAGGTTGTGAGCAGAGGCAACATGCCAGCAGCGTGCCGCCACGCCCGCAGGGGGGTGGAGCGAGGGCAAGTTCCCACAGGGAGGGAGCGGAGGAGGGGACGAGACGGGACGGGAGAGGAGGAGGAGGAGGAGGAGGAGGAGGAGGAGGAGGGAGGGAGGAGGAGGGAGGAGGAGGAGAAGGAGAAGGAGGGAGGAGGAGGAGGGGGGGAGGGGAGGAGAGGGGAGGGCAGAACGCCACACAGGACACCGTTGCCGCCGGCTTCCAGACCATCAGCAAGCAGCTGGAGGAGCACGCGCCGGCCGCGTTCCAGGCCTCGCGCACGCCGGCGCGACCAGCCGCCACCGTCATCCTGCCCCTCCTCCTCCCCCTCCTCGCCCTCCTCCTCCTCCTCCTCCTCCTCCCTCCTCCTCCTCCTCCTCCTCCTCCTCCTCCTCCTCCTCCTCCTCCTCCTCCTCCTCCTCCTCCTCCTCCTCCCCTCCTCGCCCTCCTCCTCCTCCTCCTCCTCCTCCTCCTCCTCCTCCTCCTCTTCCTTCTCCTCCTCGCCCTCAGCCCTACGTAGTCATTTTGGCTCAAGTCGTGTGTTCCGCCCGCTTTCGGTCGCGCGGGACCGCTTGGGATGGCTGCGGGAGGGGGCTCGACGGCGGCGCTGCGCGGCGCCGCTGGAGCCCGTGCGGCGGCGGATCGCTTAGTCGCGCGGCTGCAGAGGCAGTTGGGGGACGCTGACCGCATGAGGAAGGAGGCGGAGGAGGCCCTCCAGGTGATCGTCGGGGACGCCGAGGTCGCCGCCCGAGTCCGCTGCCTGCTGCCAGCTCTGGCGGCGCTGGTGGCGGGACGCGCGCCGACGTGGCTGCAGAGGCTGAGGCGCAACGCCAGCCTACATGCAGCCACGCCAGGGGCGCAGCTAGTGTTCGCTGATGCGACGGCGCTCCGCGTGGCCCAGCGCGGACCGCGTTTGGATGGCGCTGCGGCGAGCAAGCTAGTCACGGCCATGACCCACGATGCCGACGCGGTCGAGTGCATCGTGGAGATCTGCGTGGCCGAGGGGCTGAAGGGCGTTGTCAAGTCTGCAGCGCTCCTCCAAGGCCCCGCAGTCTGGAACACGGCGGCTCCGCCGGTCGTGCCTGGCGCTGCGAAGCATCCTGTTCGGCTGGGCGCTGATGTCGACGAGCTGTTGGCGGTGTTGGACCCGCTGGCGGTTGCCGAGGGCGTAGGCGACTGGAAGGACTACCACGCCGTCGCAGAGTACGACGGCGTCTTTTGCGAGGATAGCGCGATCGAGTCGAAGGAAGTCGAGCTGTGCGAGGAGTACGACACGGTGGAGGATCACGAGAAGCCGAAGATCCCCGCGGAGACCGAGCATGCTCTTGGGCGTGCTTTCCCGCGGGCAGCCCCTGCCGTCCCGCCGTGGAGCGTGGTGGCTCATAGGGGCGTGAACTACCTCAGCCTGCTCAAGGCTGGTTTGCCTTTCGACATGGTGGAAGAGCCAGCTGACGGCCCGTGCGACGAGGCTGCCGTGCAGGCGGACGTGAACTTCAATGTTGACTAGGCCAGCGGCCGCCGTTGCATGGTCTTGGAGCGCGTGCCGATTGCACGGTCATGCGTGGTGCACGCCTCGGTCGGCGTGCCGCTGGCCGTGCGCAGCTGCGCTCGTTCCCGCTGCGGTTTTCCCTGAGCGGCACCCTGCTCCTGGTGGTGGAGGTGCTGCTGGGCGAGGTCAGCGGTGTCACCGCTCAGCCTCTCCCTGAGTGGCATCCCGTTCGTCGCGATGCTGCTGGGCGCGTGCTTCGTGGTCGACGTCGCGGCTGGGCGGGGGAGGAGCTCCCACAGGCTCGTGCCCTGAGGGCCTCCCCCGAGGCCAAAAGACGCAACGCTGTTGCTCCGCTTGAGTCCTGCTTGAGTCCTCGCCCTCAGCCCGTCCCGATGCGAACTCGGCGCGTCGTCCTATGGGATCGCGACTCCTTGCCTTCCTCCACCTTCAATTCTCCCCTCCTCCTCCTCCTCCTCCTCCTCCTCCTCCTCCTCCTCCTCCTCCTCCTCCTCCTCCGCCTCCTCCGCCCACGCCCTCCCCATCCACTCCGGACCCCCTCCCTTCCCAGGAGGAGGCGCGGGGGGGCAGGTGCGGGAAGGCCAGATCCGCCCTCCGCCCCCCCAGTATCCTCCCTGCTTCTCCTGTCCTGTCCCCTCCCCCTGCCCCACCATCTCTTCCCCCGTCGATCCCCCCCTCCCCGTCCTCCTCCCCATCGCTGCCATGTGGTTATTTTCCCAGCGCTGGCCCAAAACAGTGAGCTAATGCACTGGATGTGCGCGGTACAGTATATCGAGTTTATCATCATAACTACCGGTGTGATCTCGCATTGCTTTGATTCGACCGTGCGCTATGCTGGTGGTTCTGCTGGTGGTCGTGCTCGTGGTCCTGATGGTGGTTGTGCTGGTGGTTGTGCTGGTGGTTGTGCTGGTAGTCGTGCTGGTGGTTGTGCTGGTGGTCGTGCTTGTGGAGGTGTTGGTGGCCGTGCTGGTGGCTGGTCGTGCTGGTGGTCGTGCTGACTGGTCGTGCTGGTGGTCGTGGTTGGTGGATGTGCTGGTGGTCGTGCTGGTCGCTGGTAGTGGTTGTGCTGGTGGTTGTGCTGGTGGTCGTGCTGCTGGTTGTGCTGGTTGTCGTGCTGGTGGTTGGTGGTGCTGGGTGGTCGTGCTGGTGGTCGTGCTGGTGGTCCTGCTCGTGGTCCTGCTGGTGGTCGTGCTGGTGGTCCTGCTGGTGGTTGTGCTGGTGGCTGTGCTGGTGGTTGTGCTGGTGGTCGTGCTGGTGGTTGTGCTGGTGGTCGTGCTTGCGGAGGTGCTGGTGGCCGTGCTGGTGGCTGGTCGTGCTGGTGGTCGTGCTGGTGGTTGTGCTGGTGGTCGTGCTTGCGGAGGTGCTGGTGGCCGTGCTGGTGGCTGGTCGTGCTGGTGGTCGTGCTGGCGGTTGTGCTGGTGGTGGTCGTGCTGCTTGTCGTGCTGGTGGCCGTGCTGGTGGCTGGTAGTGGTGGTGCTGGTGGTTGTGCTGGTGGTGGTTGTGCTGCTATTTGTGCTGCTTGTCGTGCTGGTGGTTGGTGGTGCTGACTGGTCGTGCTGGTGGTCGTGGTTGGTGGAGGTGCTGGTGGTCGTGCTGGTGGTCGTGCTGCTGGCCCGGTGCTGTTGGCTGGGCCTGCTGCTCTCCCTTGTGCTGGTGGTTGTGCTGCTTGTCGTGCTGGTGGTCGTGTTGGTGGTTGTGCTGGTGGCTGGTCGTGCTGATGGAGGTGCTGGTGGTCGTGCTGGTGGTCGTGCTGGTGGTCGTGCTGGTGGTTGTGCTGGAGGTCGTGCTTGTGGAGGTGCTGGTGGCCGTGTTGGTGGCTGGTCGTGCTCGTGGCCGTGCTGGTGGTTGTGCTGGTCGTCGTGCCCCTCCACGCTCCCCGGCCCCCGCGCCTTCTCCCCCGTGTTCCCCCCCCGCTCTCCCCGGGCCCCCCTGCCCTTATTCCGACCGTGCGCACACCCGCCGCTCCTCCCCTGCTCCCCTCTCTCCTTGCCCCCGTGCTCCCTCCACGCTCCCCGGCCCCCGCGCCTTTTCCTCCGTGCTCCCCCCGCCGTCCTCGAGCCCCCCCCACTCCTTATCATCATACCTACCGGTGTGATCTCGCACTGCTTTATTTCGACCGTTCGCTCTGCTGGTGGTTCTGCTGGTGGTCGTGCCCGTGGTCCTGCTAGTGGTTGTGCTGGTGGTTGTGCTGGTGGTTGTGCTGGTGGTCGTGCTGGTGGTTGTGCTGGTGGTCGTGCTTGTGGAGGTGCTGGTGGCCGTGCTGGTGGCTGGTCGTGCTGGTGGTCGTGCTGGTGGTTGTGCTGGTCGTCGTGCTGGTGGATGTGCTGGTGGTCGTGCTGGTCGCTGGTAGTGGTTGTGCTGGTGGTTGTGCTGGTGGTCGTGCTGCTGGTTGTGCTGGTTGTCGTGCTGGTGGTTGGTGGTGCTGGGTGGTCGTGCTGGTGGTCGTGCTGGTGGTCCTGCTCGTGGTCCTGCTGGTGGTCGTGCTGGTGGTCCTGCTGGTGGCCTTGCTGGTGGTTGTGCTGGTGGTTGTGCTGGTGGTCGTGCTGGTGGTTGTGCTGGTGGTCGTGCTTGCGGAAGTGCTGGTGGCCGTGGTGGTGGCTGGTCGTGCTGGTTGTCGTGCTGCTGGTGGTTGTGTTGGTGGTCGTGCTTGCGGAGGTGCTGGTGGCCGTGCTGGTGGCTGGTCGTGCTGGTGGTCGTGCTGGTGGTTGTGCTGGTGGTCGTGCTTGCGGAGGTGCTGGTGGTCGTGCTGGTGGCTGGTAGTGGTGGTGCTGGTGGTTGTGCTGGTGGTGGTCGTGCTGCTTGTCGTGCTGGTGGTTGGTGGTGCTGACTGGTCGTGCTGGTGGTCGTGGTTGGTGGAGGTGCTGGTGGTCGTGCTGGTGGTCGTGCTGCTGGCCCGGTGCTGTTGGCTGGGCCTGCTGCTCTCCCTTGTGCTGGTGGTTGTGCTGCTTGTCGTGCTGGTGGTCGTGCTGTTGGTTGTGCTGGTGGCTGGTCGTGCTGATGGAGGTGCTGGTGCTCGTGCTGGTGGTCGTGCTGGTGGTCGTGCTGGTGGTTGTGCTGGAGGTCGTGCTTGTGGAGGTGCTGGTGGCCGTGCTGGTGGCTGGTCGTGCTCGTGGCCGTGCTGGTGGTTGTGCTGGTCGTCGTGCCCCTCCACGCTCCCCGGCCCCCGTGCCTTCTCCCCCGTGTTCCCCCCCCGCTCTCCCCGGGCCCCCCTGCCCTTATTCCCACCGTGCGCCCACCCGCCGCTCCTCCCCTGCTCCCCTCTCTCCTTGCCCCCGTGCTCCCTCCACGCTCCCCGGCCCCCGCGCCTTCTCCTCCGTGCTCCCCCCGCCGTCCCCGAGCCCCCCCCACTCCTTATTCCGACCGTGCGCCCCCCCCTCCTCCCCCCGCTCACCCCTGCGCTCCCTCCTCTTGCCCAAGTCCTCCTCCCACCCTCCCCGCGCCCCCGCGCCCCTCTCCCCCGTGCTTCCCCCGCTCTCCCCGGGCCCCCCTCTCCTTATTCCGACCGTGCGCCCTCCCGCCGCTCCTCCCCTGCGCCCCTCTCTCCTTGCCCCTGGTGCTCCTCCACGCTCCCCGGCCCCCGCGCCTTCTCCTCCGTCGTGCCCCCCCCCCCCCCCGCCGTCCCCGAGCCCCCCCCACTCCTTATTCCGACCGTGCGCCCCCCTCCTCCCCCCGCTCTCCCCTGCGCCCCTCCTCTTGCCCCCGTCCTCCTCGCACCCTCCCCGCGCCCCCGCGCCCTTCTCCCCCGTGCTTCCCCCGCCGTCCCCGGGCCCCCCTCCCCTCATTCCAACCTTGCACCTGCCCCCTGCTCCTCCCATTCGCCCCGCTCCCTTCGCCCCGTGCTCCCCCCACGCTCCCCGAGCTTCCGCGCCTTCTCCCCCGCGCTCCACTCGCCTTTCTCGAGCCCCCCTCCCCTTATTCCGACCGTGCGCCCCTCCTCCCCCGCTCCTCCCCTGCGCCCCTCTCCCCTTGCACCCGTGCTCCCCCCACGCTCCCCGGACTCCCGCGCCTGCTCCTCCGTGCTCCCACCGCCCTCCCCGGGCCCCCCTCCCCTTATTCCGACCGTGCGCCCTCCCCCCGCTCCTCCCTTCCACACTCCCACCGTCCTCCCCGGGCCCCCCTCTTCTTGTTCTGACCGTGCGCCCTCCCCCCGCTCCTCCCCTGCGCCTCCCTCCTCTTGCCTCCGTGCCCCCCGCCTTCCCCGGGCCCCCTTGGCCTGATTCCGACCGTGCGCCCCCCCCCCCGCTCATCCCTTGCGCCTCTTTGCCGTTGCCTCAGTGCTCCCCCCAGGAGGCCCCAGAAGGCCCCCCAGAAGGCCCCAAGAGGCCCCCAAGAGACACCTAGGAGCCTCCCAAGAGGTACCCCAATATTGCCCCAAATGAGCAAACATCGTCGATTTCCGATAGAAACCAATATTTTTGGCGCGTTCGCCTTTTGTGCTCGGGATCTTGAGTGATTCGGACGCCATCAAGTCGTAACATGCCCGCAGGCCTTTTGTTCGAGCTGCGTTGGAGGAAAAAGAGCCCCAAGATACGCTTTCCCCGCGCATCCGCGTAACTTCCGCCATGGTAGCGGAGAGCGTGGTTCTGTGGTGAACTACGCAGATCAGATCCACGGGGAGACTGAGGACGTGCGCTGCCCATGGCAGCGGCGCCCAGGGAGCAGCTGGTGGATTGCAGAGGCGACGTCAAGCTGCCAGAGTTCAGTCGCAGAGATGAGGACAGGCCCAGCTGGTCCATCAAAGCCCACGCGTTCTTCGCGCTGATGGGCTGGGATGGCCTCGTCGACAACGTTGAGGCCCAGCCAGCGCTCGCGGTTGACAACGTCAGCATGGGCGAGCGCGCGGCAGCGACGAGCAAGCTGCTGCACGCCATGCTGATCACCAAGACTCAGCGCAAGGCGCTGGCGATGGTTGCGCTCGCAGGCAGGCGCGAGGGTTTCGTCGCCTGGCGGGCGATCAAGAACGAGTATGAGCTTGGGGCGGGCAACAGGTTCGCAGCCATGCTCAGCGGCCTGCTCAACCCCAGGTGGGACGACCAGAAGCCGTTTGCCGACCAGCTTGTTGACTGGGACAACGACGTGGCGAGGTGCGTCATGCAGGCGGGGAAGGACTTCGGCGATGAGTTTCGCATCGCCACTCTGCTCGCCCTTGGCCGCGAGCCGTGCAAGACCGTGCTGCGCAACGCTCCGACGGCCGCCAAGGTCTCGCACATGGCGCTAAGGACCCACCTGAGAGAGTGGATGGCGTCGGGACAGGTCTTCGCAGCAAGCGGCAGGGTGGATCGAGGCGTGGCGCCGGTGGAGATCGGCGCGATCTCGGGCCATGCCCTGCCGCAACAGCCTTGGCCCAAGCGCAAGGGCGACAAGTCGGGGGGGGCCAGGGTGACAAGATGAGCGGCAAGGGCGACAAGGGCGGAAAATGCAGCAAGAAGGGAGTCAATAATGACGAGCTCAAGGGCAGCTACCCCGCCAAGTTCGAGGGAACCTGCAACTGGTGCCAGAAGCAGGGGCACAAGGAGAAGGACTGCTGGCACAAGGCGGCTGGCAAGCCACGGGCGCCGTCGGCAGCGCCCCCGAAGGCGGCCGCAGTCCAGCAGGCCCTTGCGGGCGCTGGGGGCCAGAGGAACGTGAGCGCGGTGGCCGCGGGCTCCGGCGGCGACGAGGTCGGCTGGGTCTTTGGAGCCAGGAGCTCGGCCGGAGGCCGCCGCAGGGAGGAGCGCAGAGGGCTCATCCTCGCAGACAGTGGCAGCGACGAGCACCCCTGCGGCCAGGCGTTCGGATCACGGCATCCAACGGTCCAGGAGGACCCCACTGCGCCCAAGCTCACCACGGTGAGCGGCCAGAGGCTTGGCGCCGAGGGGCCCCGTAGGATCCCGATGGTCGTCGGTGGCGAGAAGGGTCGCCAGCCATGCTTGGGGAACCTCAGAGTGAGCAACGACCTCGCCCGTCAGGACGCGGTGCTCAGCCTCGGGAAGCTGGCGCGCAAGCGTTTCAGTTTTGTCCTTGAGGAGAGCGACCCGCGCGCCGTGAACCTCAAGACGGGCGAGCGGGCGGACATGAAGCTTGTATATGTATATGTATATATATATATATATATGTATGTGTATATATATATATATATATATATCCGAGTAGCAGGGGCCATGGCCGATGTGATCTGGAGGGGTTTCCGGCCTCCGTTGTAACCTTCTTTGGCCCTGCTGGTGTGGCCCAGACAGGTGCCCGGCCCTGGTTGCAACCTGGCGTTGCCCCCCCGGTGCTCGCCCGTCTGGCCCGCAGGGGAGCCCGTCCCTCGTTGTAGCCAGGCGTGGCCCTCGCCTTCTCTCAGATCGAGGCTCACTTTGATTTCAGAACTGACCGTTCTGGCCCGCGCAGGGCTGATGGCTCTCGCTGTAACCTGGTTCGGCCCTGGCGCGCGGAGCCCCTCGGGAGTGTTTCCGGCTCTCCCCGACGCCTGGGCAGCCGCCCGGGTGCCAGGAGGGAGACCGATTGTCCGAGGGTCCCCACATGTCAAGAATCCTTTTTGAGTTTTGCGCACTTGTGACCTTCTCGATTTGTGATGGTTCGACGAGGGCCTCGGGCGAGCCGACGAGGGGCCAAAACCTTCAAGAGACTCCTGCGAAGGCCTAGGCCAGCCTGCAGGTCCCCCGCCGGACCCCCGATCTCAATGTTGAGGCGGCTGCGACCGACGGCAAACAGATACGTACAGAATCGCGCGCCGCCCCTGCGTAAACATTGAACTCGAGGGGTTCGGGGGGACGGATCACGCGCAAGAGCTACACGCGCCCAAACGGACCCCAAGAAACTTTCAAGACTCCTGAGATGGATTGGGCCAGCCCACGAGGCCCCCAAGCGGGTTCCCCGAGGAGCCCCAGATGGCCCATGATGGCCTTAGGAGGGCCCCATAACGGCCTCAAGATGGCACAGGACCGCCTCAAGGTCCCCAAGAGGGCCCCATGACGGCCCCACGAAAACCCAAACTGTCTCATCATGAGGCCCTTAAGACGGCTCTAATACTGCCTTCAGACACGAAGACGGCCTCACAGGGCCTCAGAGGAGAAGGATGAGGATGCGGAGGAGTAGGAGCAAGAGGAAGAGGAGGAGAAGGCGGATTGTAGCGTAGCGTTGCTGCCTTTGGGGGTCGGCATAATTTTGTATGTGTGGGTTGGGAAGGGGCACTTAGGTTGTCCCATCCTTGCATGTCGGTGCTGGTGAAGGTTGGGAAGTCCCACCAGGAAGAGGACACGGACGAGGAGGAGGAGGAGGAGGAGGAGAAGGCGGACGGGAACGGGAACGGGGAGGAGGAGGGAGGAAGCGGACGAGGAGGAGAGGGGGACGGGGATGGGGACAGAGAGGAGGAGAGGGAGAAGGAGTGGAAGGGGAGGAGAGAGATGGGGGAGGAGGGAGGATGAGGTGGAGCCGGAGGCTCCCTCGTCCCTCCGTTTTTTTCTTCCCTCCACAGTGTCCACAGTGAACTCAAAATACAAGCTCATTCTGCTTCATCCTGAGACCGGCATGCTTCATCCTGAGCACGGCATCGAAAAATCCCACCCTTGAGCGAGCGAGCTTTTCTCCCTTCTCGTCCTCCTCATTCTCACTCGAACCTCCTTCTCGCTCCAGCCTTCCCTCTCGCTCCCTTCCCCTTCCTCATCATCCCTCCTGTCTTCTCGCCATACCCCTCTCGCTCGATGGCCGAGTTGCGTTGTCGGGTGCATCTGAGGCTGATGAGTGTGAACGCAGTCGCCCCAACCGAGGAGCCGGTTTCGGTTTCGATCCGTGCCGTGCGTGTGGACGAGGCGAAGGTGCGCGAGGCTGGGGCGAAGTCGTATAACAAGTTCCCTTTCCCCACCAGTCCCGCGGTGCTTCGCGGTTGTCCCACGGATGTTGCGTGGTTGTCCCGCTCCAGTCCCACGGTGCTTCGCGGTTGTCCCCAGGCTGTCCCGCGAAATGCATCGAAGGATGGGCGATGAGACCGAAGGGACCCCAACTGGGCGGCTGTAGCAGTCTGTCTCATGCCCCTGGTGGGTGACACCCGTCGTTTTCCTCTGGCCCGGCCGGTTGCTCAGTCTGCAAAGGCCTCGCCTTCGAGGGATCGAGGAGTTGGCTCCTGCTCTCTCGGCGGAGGGTCAGGGCAAAGGCGACGGGCATTGAACAGGGGCGGCCCAAAAAATGCGCCCCCGAGAGATGGCAACATTTCTGAGCGCAGGACTTCAGGGCCGCCATCTGCGAGACCTCCAGCTCGCCCGGGGCGGGGCCAGGACCAGGATACATCGCCCGAGAGCTGACCAGAGCGCGCTTTCAGAGCCTCCCGGGAGCTCTGAGAGGGCCCCTTGTCCAAGTGGTCCCTGTCCTGGCTTCGTGTCACCGCTGCGGAAAAGCCCCAAGGTCGGAGGCCTAGAGGTTGACACCAACACCAATATCGGCGCTGTGCCTCCACCGAGGGAAGAGTATCCCAATGTCGGTGATGGTGGTAATATATTCTGGCCTCCTGGGCGGCCGAAAGATTACCACCAACACCGAAATCTAGGACCACCTTCCTCTGGTGGAGGCAACCCCCTGTGTTGGTGTTTCTAGGCCTCCTAGATGGGGTCCGAGTAGATGGTGTCGAAGGATCGCGCCGCATCGCCGATGCATCGACGATCTGGCTCTATGTGGAGCCCGTGTTTCCCCATGCCGACGCCGCCGAGGCATCGCCGATGTCGCCGATGCATCGCCGATGCATCGCCGATACCTCATCGATGCATTGGCGATGCGGCGTGGTCTTTCGACCCCATCTACTTGGACCCCATCTAGGAGGCCTCTAGTGTTGGTGTCCATTTCCAAGCCTCCAACAGGGGCGACGCGCGCGCGCGGCCCGCGCGCGGAGCAGCGTGGCCCACGGCCCGGGCGGTGCCCCACGCGACCCGCGAGCGAGCGGAGCGCGCCCCCGGGCGGCGTCCGAGGAGCTCCGCCCGCGGCGCGCGCTCGCGCCCCCCCGCCTGGAGGAGGAGGAGGAGGAGGAGGAGGAGGAGGAGGAAGAGGAGGAGGAGGAGGAGGAGGAATCGGAAGAGGAAGAGGAGGAGGAGCCTCGCGTCGGCCTCGCGCGGCGGGGGGGGGCGCACCGCGCTCGCCAGGAAACCGAGGCGGAGTTACGGTCGGGGCCCCGAAGAAGGAGCCCATTTTGGTTGGGGAGGGGCTCCGCGCTCCTTCAGCATTTCACAGCCTGCCTCGGGTTTTCCTGATGCTTTCGGTAGGGAATCGAAGTTTAACTGACTGAAAAAAGGGGCCTCGTTCCTTATTTGGGGTTCCTTAGGTCAACGCCTCGACTGTAGGCTGAGGGAGAGCGGTGTGCAGAGTTGCCCTTGCAGACGTTATCGCGTTGCCCGATCAGGCGCTCACGCAGATCAAGCTGGAGGCGAAGGAGAGCTAAGCATCTTTGGCTGCGTGTCAGGATGAGGAGCTCGAGGAGGACATCGAGGAGGTGGAGGGGGCAAGTGCAGATCTCCGTGTCGCCACGTATGAGCAGAGGAGAATAGCACGACATGTGGCCCGCGTGAAGGCTGCACACCACATATCCGTAAGGGCTTCGCCCCCCTGCCGCCGGCCCCTCTCTCGGAGAATGGGCCATGGAAGAGCGAAGTCATGAGGCTTTGGCTTCGCCGTGAAGCAGTGTCGGGACCTGTTTGTTTTTCGACCCTGACCCTACGGATCTGCGTGAGGGGTGCCGCCGAGTTTCAGAAATGTGGCAAATCCTTTGTGTTTCTGGACCCTGACCCTACGGATCTGCCTGAGGGGTGCCGCCGAATTTCAGAAATGTGGCAAATCCTTGTTGTTTTTGGACCCTGACCCTGCCGATCTGCGTGAGGGCAACCACCGAATTTCAAACATGTGGCACATCCGTTATGTTTTTGGACCCTGACCCTGCCGATCTGCGTGAGGGGTGCCGCCGAATTTCAGAAATTTGGCAAATACCAGGAGATTTTGCACCCTGACCCCGCCGATCTGCGTGAGGGGTGCCGCCGAATTGTTGAAATGTGGTAAATCCATTGTGTTTTTGCACCCTGACCCCGCCGATCTGCGTGACGGGTGCCACCGAATTTCAGAAATGTGGCAAATCCTTTGTGTTTCTGGACCCTGACCCTGCCGATCTGCGTGAGGGCAGCCGCCGAATTTCAGAAATGTGGCACATCCTTTCTGTTTTTGGACCCTGACCCTGCCGATCTGCGTGAGGGGTGCCGCCGAACTTCAGAAATGTAGCAAATCCATTGTTTGTTTTTTTTCTGACCCTACGGATCTGCACTTTAAGGGTAGCTCTTTGGGAGATGTTATATAGGATCGGGAGTATAGCTCGCGCGCCGTTGCCTTCGGCTCAAGGCACGCGCGCCCTATTTGCCCGGACACTGCTGGTGTTCGCTATGTGTTGGAAAGATCATTACATCGATATTATCCTATCTTATCCGTCCACTCCCATACTGAACTACCCCAGCATGGCATTGGACGCTATCTGCCATCCGCTTCCCATGGAATCGGATGCTATTTGACTTACCATAGTCACTTCAGACTTGGTAGCGGAGCTGGCCGCACTCTCGTGTGGTCAGCTCTTGCTCTTCTTATCCTCGCGCTATCTGGCATGATCTTCGTGACCAAGTACCACCCTGCGCCACCACTCCAACTACATTTACGAGGATCAATTCAAGAGCAAGAAGCAACACGAGAGGTACGACGTCTAGACAACAACATTGGTACCATATACGCTTCATCACTACGCTACTACCAACCGCTCGGCAACGAGCCCAAAGCGCAGTACTTGAAGCAGAGGCGGGGAGACCCGCAAGATAAAGCGCCTCGAAGACTTGACAAGGCGCTACCCCAGCGCGGCAACGCGCCTGATAACCACCCATATCTTCACAGCCTTGGGCTGGTTATCTTCGCCATCGTATGGTTTGCGCTGGGGGCAACAATCGGACACATTCGCCGAGGAGACAACAGCACCGATGGGCAAACACATGGCCCATACTGGGACCCTCAAGGCAACGTACCTTTCCGCGAGTACGTTTATGAGGTCAACGCGTGGCTCAACGTCACAAGCGGGCGCATGACGCCACAGGCCCATGCAGCCGCCATACAACGCGGCCTGGGTGGCCTAGCGAGGACACTCGCCATGAGGGTACCACCTGACATTATAAACTATGGTGCGGACATCGATGGTGTCCACACCGACCCAGTAACATACATTATGTTCCTCTTAAGCATGAAGTTCGAACGCTTGGAAGATGAGCGCCAGCTCACTTCAGGCACACAGCTCATCGACTTTCATGTGCCTCACGGAGAACGAATCGATGTAACCCTCACTCGGTTCGAGATGGCCCGTCTTGAGGCACAGTCGGTGGGGTTTGACCTTCCCAACTTCCAACTGCTTACTACTATCCGATTCCGCGCCCTAGGCGTCGGCAACCAGAGAGCCATGCAACTCTTGCAGCCACTCAACCACCAAATGCCCCGAACACAACAACAGTATGATGAGTTGTGCGAGAGGATGCGCTCGATAGGCCATTTGTCAGAACGGTCTCCTGGCAACATAGGATCAGTGTTTGGAAGGGGAAGGGGAACTGGTAGTGGAAATTTCTATACTACCTTAACCACCGAAGCTCAGCCTGGCAACGGGCCCTCAAGCATATGGGCCGACGATCCTGGAGAGTCTACTGCCCTACTAACAGGGGATCGATCACAACCAAGCTGGGCAACCAGCCCCCCTCCTAGAGAACCTCAACCACACCGTTCCTTATGGGGCGAAGCGAACCCCCTAAACGACGGTGTATCCACCTACCTGGGAAATGACGATTTCGACTCCGGCACCGACACCGACACCATACTATCAGATGGTATTGAACCTTTAGACTGGTCAGATATCATGCAAATGGAAGGTGGCAACCAGCGTGCCGAACACCTGTTCTGGTTATTACAACAGGCAAAGCGGAGGTGGAGGAGGTTCACACGAAAACCAGTGCGTCGGGTTAGGAGGAGGATACTGAGGAGCTCCACAGGAAAAGGTACAGGCAAACGGGGCCGCCGCAAGTTGAATGGGCGAGGCATCGCGGCCTTCCTCCAGAGGCTCTCATACGATCAGTATGATGATATATTTTTTCGGGGGGAAAGGCCGTGGTAAAGGCCGCAGAGATACCTCAGGAAAAGGTATAGGTAGGCGGGGGAACCCGCGAGGTAGAGACGGCCAGATCCTAAAGTGCCATGAGTGTGATGGTACCGATCATCTCGTAAAAGATTGTCCGGCGAAGGGAAATGGAAAGGGCAGATCGACCGAAGTCCACTTCGGCTCAAGTGAACCAGTTATTGAATATCTGAGCCTCCAAGATTTTGAGGCCATGGAACAGACATTTTTCACTTGGGCCAGCAGCATGGACAATTTGGATGAGCTCGAGGCGCACGGCCACGGACTGTACGCGTACTACCTCGAGTACCTCCGCAGATGTGTTCTCGGAAGTATCGAGCTTACGCCTGACGAGAATGGTACGCTGGGAAACCAGCCCTTATCTTTCTGCGACTGGATGTTCGGTAACCCAGGCAACATCATGGCCTACGAGAGCAGTGACGAGGACGTCACTGTAGAGGCCTCGCCTTCGGTGGTTGACCACAACCTTCGACATCAACCCGACCTTATGCTTGGAAACAGGCCCACTCCAGTAGATCATCCAAACTATGCCGACCTGATGGAACTAGAATCTCAAGCATTCACTACGGGCGTGCCAGGGGACCCATATGTACCACCTGGCTCGCCTGCCCCAGGCGAGTACGGACCGCGCACGATACTGCAGACCCTCATGCAGATGCACGCTGTATTGGTCGTATCACATCCCGAGTCAAGAGAGTGTCGAGAGTGGCCACATGATGCTACAAGACACCGATGCCTGTGACGACTCGGAGTTAGCGCTGGCGGCCCTCACTCTTATTGATAGCGTGCACCCTGAGGACGTGCAGCGACATGCGTGGAGAGGGAGATGGCGCCAAGCCCTTGAAAGGGCCATCTCCATGCGCGGCCAGGCTCTCCCTCCGCCGGGATGGGGTCTCCAGGCGGCGGGGCTACAGCCTAACCACACGGCCATGCGAAATATTTTCGGGCAGCCTACGCTTGGTAACGAGCCTGAGCCGACTACCGCACCGCCGACTCCGGGACAGCCAAGCGATGCTCAGACGCTTGTACAGCAGGGAAACCCGCCCGTCCCGGCTGAACCGATGACCGTCGTCATCGGCAGCCCTATGTCAGAAGATGAAGAAGGTGATGGATGTGGGATGTGCGAGGACGCGGCCACCATCCTCATGATGGAAGCCAATGGGGAAGACGAGGAGGTGGATTTCAGCCCCGACCGTCCAGACACACCACCGCCTGCACAAGAACCAATTGTGCCAGACTCCAGTCAGCGGGGAGACCTGCCTGTCCAAGATGTGCCGCCTGCGGCCCCGCAGGAACCCCTGCCGGCTCCTGTTCAGGCTGCGTCGGCGGCTTCATCTGATGAGCGCGCCAGGAGGTCTCGCTTCCATCCACGCCTTAGGGAAGAACCTCACCCGCAAGCACGGCCCCCCCCGCGAATGGAGGCAAGCAGGCCCAACAGAGCATGCCGCTCGGCGGGGGGGTCAGTTGCTCGCCTACAATGACCCTAGGCGTCAGACGGGTGAGCATTCTACCCAGCCTACAGAGATGCCCAAGGCAGGTCCATACGAGGTGGCCACCAGATCGCGACGAATATTCGTCGTCCTGAGATAGAAGCAGTACGGGCGCAGCTGCGGGATGTCATTGCAGCACGCAAACTATACAGACCCAACGCAGTCTGTGGGCCGTGCTCAGAGCCATTTCAGGAGCATAGGCCTGGGTGTCCCGCGGAGCTCAACGAGGGCTTGAGCCCGAATAGAGGCCGCACTCCTGCCAAGGAGGGTCATCCACCGTTGGCTCCGATGACTCAAGCAGAGATCGACGAGATCAACCGTCGTCTCGGAACAACGGCTCATAGGAGCCCGATGGCCGAGGAGGTCCAGCCTCCGAGGGGACTTGTGCCTATGACTCAGGAAGAGAAAGATGCGCTTAATCGCCTTCCTGGAATGCGGGGAAACCCGCCTGGCGTCTCCAGTCAGGCCCAACAGCCAGACATGATGGATGAAGATGAACAGAAGGTACAGCGAGCCGCAGCAGATGCGGAGCGCAAACGGATAGCAGACGAACGCGCCCGCGAGGCAACTCGCCAAATGCTGCTGGAGTCCCAAAAGATCTATATGAAGGGGGCAAGGAAGACCCCACTCCAACCGAAGGCCAAAAGCGAAACACCTGCACCTAGGACGCCTTCGGGGGAGAAACAGAAAACGTCGGCCCGCTCAGAGGAACTCGGGTTAGATGTGCAGATGGAGATTCCTCGCTCTGAAACGCCGAGGTCTCCGACTAGGGCAATTCCGGCACAAAGACCCGACCCTAGGCAACAACCTCAGGACTCCGTGGAGATTCGTAGACGACCGCCTAGCCGTAGCGGCTCTATCGCCGGCAAGGCCAAGGCTTTCGAGCGCGCAGGGTTTACCCCTACGCCGGCCTCGCCTGCGGCGGCACGCTCCAAGAGGTCTGAGGAAGGTGTTCTATCTAGGGGTACCTGGGTGCCTAAGATCACGGGCAGCGCCAGCCGAGAAACACTGCGGGGAAACCCGCCAGGCGCTGCAGCTGCAGCATCCTCCTCAGGAGCCGCAGCCTCTTCGGTGACAGAGGCTCCTATGCGGGGGAACCCGCCCGAGGATAAGCTGCACCACCCAGGGGGCACTTCCTTCGCTAGCGGGAGCCAGGCTTTGATCAATGACCGACGTGCCCTGCGGAATCTTCCACCGATACGCTCGGTGGATGAAGCATTCATGGAGAGCTGCAGGCAGAAAGGTATTGTCCCGAGACATAACCATACACTCAAGCAGCTGAGTAAATGCCTCAACAGGATCTGCAGACACGCACCTGACAAACCACACAATGCTGTGTGGAGCCTTGAGACATTCGATGATCATGATGGATGGGTTAATCTCGACGAGCTCGCACGCGAGTTTCCGTGGAACAACGGACGTACGAGACAGGACGGGTATAACCCTAGGATGGATGAGGCCAAGCTCATCGCCGAGACCTTCTACGGCAGAACGGTTGACCAGATGGCTGCCATCATGATGGCGATCGTTCACGTCCGCGAGCCGGACGGTGAGGAGAAGCAGCGTCTCCAGTTTAAGGTCTTGGTACGGGATTCTGGCAAACCCGACATATTCGTCCGCGCCTCGCAAGGGCACTCGTGGACGCTCAAGGCCCCTTGGTCGTTGTACAAGTACATTGTACTACACGACAACCCTGCCGGGAGACCGGCCCCATACCCCGAGGTTGTCATGCATGGCGCACGATGGGCAGCCTTTGAGGGCATCATGTGGCATGGCCTCTCTTGTCGTCAAGAACACAACACCAAGAAGAGAGGGACAGGCCGATCACACATCCACTTTGTTCCGACGCTTCGTCGTCGCGGCGTGCAGAGTGGATGGGACCCCGATTCCGAGATCGTTATCTTTGTGGACTGGCATCAAGCCCTGAGGAACGGAATCGCATTTTGCTGGTCCGACAATGGGGTTCTCCTATATGAAGGAAAAGACGGCATCATTGAGCCGTATTATATTTCACATGTGGAAGAACTCTCGACGGGTAAGCAGTGGCGTAACCCAGAATATCTGGGCAATCGCCTTGCACGCGTTTCCACCGCCTTAATGACCGCCCCGAACAAGTGGACCAATGTGGGCAGTGCTAGTGTCAAGCACAAATGGTCTCTTGACCGAGAGATTAATGATCCTCATACGGTTCATGGTCACAGAGAAGTGGGGGACCATTACAGCCCAACAGTGCTGGGAAACCAGCCCGAAATCCACCAGATCCTCATGATCAACGAGAGTGAGGCAGGAAGCGCGGCTCCAAGCCGTGCTCCAAGCCAAGGGCCTAGTGCCATATCTTGGCAGGTCCTTAGCACCTCAGATCTGGATCAGATCGCGGCCGCTCTAAATCCTGAGCAGGCGGAACAGCTGGCGGACAGACTGTACCAGCAAGACCCCTGGGCCGCTGGCCAGGGAGCCATGTCCGCCATGGCGACGCGTAACCGTCAGGCCATGCAGGGAAACCTGCCCGTTAATGGACTCAGAAATGATATGCCCGAACCGCAGGGAGACCCGCAGACGTTCGGCCGCATCTTCGGAGAGCCTGCTCGATTTGAGCAGATGCCAGGGAGCCCCTCGCATAGCATGCACAAACCGAGAGGCATGACCTCAGTGGCGACGCCACCAGCGCAGTCTCCGTTTGGGATTCCTGGTCGATCTGCCACGAATGGCACTCATGGAGCGGATCGCTGCGGCCAGAGCTGAGCATGGTACAGCTCTTTTGAACATGATGCCACCTGGCACGCCAACGTGTTTGCAGGAAAACCTGCCCGGCACTCCAATACACCACCGACCTTTTGCTGGCCAAACTACTGTTGCTGGAGTGCCTGATGACTACCGCGCAAGGGTGGCAGCTGCGGTGCAACAGGTGCAGAGTCACAACCTGCCCCACCCGAGTGGTCAGAGGTGGAGGCCAGCCTGGTCCTGGGAGCCAGAGGGTCCCAACCCACGTGACCCTGCTCGGCAACGAGCCTTCATCCCTGCCTTCAATGCTCATCCGAGCATGGCTCAGGGCCAGAGGCCAGCGCCAGCACCAATGAATCCGCCACTGTACCCAGATGGGTCTAGAGTCCCGAACAGATTTGTTCGCAAAATGGCGGATCAGTTTCATAGCCTCACGAATGCGCGCTGCAGTGATCAGTCCATGTGCCCGCACATGGCTTTCATGCCTGCACCGACAACGCCAGAGGTGGCCGTCCAGCCTACTGCCCATTCAATATCATCAGGCAGTAGAGGAGTACCAGACTACATCAGACAAACGTACCACACTCAACAGGCGTGCTTCAGGCGCAGGCAGGCAGTACAGAGCGCACGTGACCAAGCACGTGCATCCGCACTTGAGGTCGTGAGGAACAGAGGCTCACCCATGCGAGGAAACTCGCCAGCCGTGTCGCCCGCAGCCTCCACAACGGCAGCTCCTCCAGCAGTGGTTGCCATAGCACCGGAGGCATTGGCTCCCGCAGGAGATCCTCCAGCTGCTTTCATGGACTCCGAAACAGTCCTGGAGCGGCAGCGGCGGGTGTACCCTAGGGCGGCAGATGTGGAAATCGATACTGGGATGGAAGACACCTGCGCGGTATGCCTCGAGGAGTTTCAGCCGAGGGAGAGCATCTACCGCATGAGGTGCAACCACCTGTTCCACGAGGAGTGCTGGAACTCGAACGTGGTGGGCCATGTTGCGAATCAGCGAGAAGGAGACCCTCAGCAACCAGTATGTGCCATCTACCGAGCGCCAGGCATCATAGCGTCATCGTTTCCATGGACCGGCTCCTATACTCAGGCTCCCGAACAGGCAGCGAGGGAGCTGCGGGAGTTAAGGGGCATGGTGGAGGAGATGACAGCCAATATGCTGGACAGGCAGACAGCACAGCCCCAGCAGCGTGGAAACCCGCCGGAGGAGGTGAGGTCACCGATGGAGACGGGATACTTCGACCAACTTATCCCGATGACGGCGCCTCCGCAGGGAAACCTGCCTGACACTCCACCTGTGCCGATCCCCCGACTCATTGCGAGCCTGGAGTCGGGCAGGTGGCTCCTCCGATGTCTCCCCAGAGTGGGGGCGGGGCCGAGCTGCCACTGGACCCTGAACAGCTGCGAGAACTGCGTGTTCGCCATTTCAAGACCCAGATGGACAATGCGCACACTACGTTCATGTTGGACGCCAATAATCCTGAGACTGAGAACTCGTCGTTGGATCTCTCAGACTCATCAGTGGCGACAGCGGCAACAGCAGTCAGGGCCGTCGAGCTCTCAGCCACGAACAATGAGTTCGACGAGTGGTTGCGATATAGGGATCACCTTACGAATGAGGGATTGCAGGACATTGCCCTTCATTCGTATTTGACGCTGACGCGACGCACCACCCGCGAACAGCACACGAGCATGCGTGATGAATATGCCAACTGGCGGGAGGAACAGGGCGCTCAAGCCCAGAACGTGTCGTACTTCCAGTACATCGACCTGGCACGTATGGCTGCAGGAAGGCCAGATGCCAGCACGACGCGGGGAAACCCGCCAAGGAGTACGATCGAACCGCGGGGAAACCCGCCAGACAGCACAGCCGGCACGTCAGAGACAGTGCACATCAAACGGCCTAGTAAGACCTTTCTTGAGGACGGTGGGAACTCAATCCTCATAGACGTGGGCTCGAAGATCAACATAATGGGAGAAAATACGAGCCGCAAGTTCGTTCAGGCTGCTGAGTCACATAATCGTCGTTGTACGTTTGAACCTCGTTCTCGTTTGAACATCAACGGAGTAGGCGAGGGGTCGGCCCCAGATGATACCGTGGGCACCTTCAGCATTGCCTGCGAGTACCAGGGTTCGACCCAGCTCGACTCGTACAAGACGAATATTGTGTCAGGCTGTGGCAAGGACATGCCAGCTATCCTCGGCCTCGACAGTATGCAGGACAAGCGCATTATTATTGTGCTCGAGCGAGGCCAGGAAAAGCTGATATTCCCTGGAAAGGGACAGGTCAAGATGGAACTCCCCGAGGGCTCCAAGATCATGCCGACAACGAAGTTGCCATCAGGGCATCTGTCAATCAGGTGTGATCGATTCGGAGCTGCGGGGCAACCCGCCTCGAGTACAAATACCACATCGTTCCAGACGGTGCTGACAGGCGAGCCGACCCCTGCGCAAGAGCGCCAACAATTGCAGGGAAACCTGCCTCAGGGGTTGCTGGAGACACTCGCCAAAGCGACGATGAAAGGCGACAGCATCGACGATCTGGAAACGTTTGATTGCTTCGTAGCCAGGACACTGGCCCAGCATGGCGGACTCGCACCCATGGATGCTGCACGGTCCCGCCGGAAGATGTTGATGGGATACTCGAACCATGAGCTGCAGGCGGTTAGCGACGCAAGGTCGAAGGGCCTATTGAAGCAGCTGATGGATAATCCATCCATGCTGGCCACGTTTGCGGAGCAATCCGCCTCTGAGGCTAGAGCGCGCTGCAGTGCTGAGCTCCAGCATCTGAGGGAAGCCCAGATGCTAGCAGACGTTGCAGGCGCATCTTCTTTATCTTGAAGATGGCAGGGCGACGCTGCCCCCTCGTCGTCTTGCCTACTGGCTGAAAGGCCAGGGGGTAACAAGGACAGCGGGGCAACCTGCCTTAGTAAAAGAGCTTTTGTCATCGAAGATACGAGAGAGGTTTGCGCTGACCTCCGCATCCGAGGCTATATCTGTGATCGCATTTCCCACAACGAGCTTATGACAACTGTGGGCACATATTACCTGGGTGCGGTGATCAGTGGGGACTATACTCTAACATGGGTTAGTACCCTGGGTGACTGGTATGCACGAACCCCAGGAAAAAGAGTGGCCCCACACTGGTCTCTTGTTCAAAACCTTTTGATAAAAGCCAAGAAGCTCCGCATGAAAATCATAGTGTTTGGCCCCCCAGGATACGTTTGGAAATTATCCCCAATACGTGATACCCTGGAAGATCTCAAATTGACAGTGATACGGATGCGGTTGTGTCATTTCGGTATCAGGTTTAATATGCAAGACAATACACCGAGTGGTACCTATATGCAGGTAGCAACAGCAATACCGATTAGCTCTAAGTTGTGGACATGTGCTTGCAAATTGGCGATACCACAACATGTGTTGGATTGGTACGGCCAAACGGTACGACATGCCGAATGGCGAGCTCAGACACGCATTACACTCATCCGTCACCTCAATGACAAAATCCTGGGAAGCAACACTACGCACGGAAACGTGCCGATATACTTGAACACCTATACACGTACGGACCACAACACCCATCACTATGTGACGACCAACAAAGGAGGACCGAAATGGTCTGATGTTATCCGACGTGTAATAATTAACCTGGAGACCAATACGGTTATTCAGGATATCGCAGTAGCCGATCAACCAACAGGATACGATTGGCATGCACCACTACCTACAGGGGTTACATCAGTACACGGATGTACTGGCAGCCCGAGGAACCGGTCATGCTCGGAAGCGAGCCCACTCAATCACCACAGAAACCTTGACGCGTCACCATAGATGACTGTCCTTCTCCCCTCCCGACTCTGGAGATTGAAGCATGTACCCACTCATCAACGACGATGGGCACACAGACCGGTGAACAGGACGAGCAAGTCTTACCTACGGAGTCGCGTATCAAACAGAAGGAAAGGCTCAAAGCCGAAAAGGAAGCAGGCATCAAGCCTCGCCGCATCAAAAAGCACGTTGAAGACGGAAACGATGATTGCGGTGACGACTTGTCGGGACTCGGACAGGATCTTATGGCGACCTAGAGCACTGACGTCCCTGTTGAGTTGATAAGCTCAGATGAGGATGATGACCTGTTCCTTACCCTCCCCACATCTATGCCCGACACACACGCTGACATATATAGCATAGTAGCTACTCTATGCTATGGTCACAATAATTGCGTGGATATGTTGGAGCTTTGTGGAGGTGAGGGTGGTATTTCAGAGCTTGCCTTCTCAGGGTGTCTTTCCTCAGGAGGCGACTTAGACAGGGCCGCATGCGTCGACCTGGGAGATCCCTCGGTGCAGCGAGCTGTAGATCATTACTTCGCAATATGCCACGTACGAGTAGCCATGCTACAGCCCAGTTGCCGCACCACAGGACCACCATCCTACTATAACTACAAAGTCAACCACAGCACTTGGGAACAGCATCGTAAAGAAGATTTGCCACCCATAACTTATTGTGGCAAAATAGCTGTTACTCAAGATAATGCACGGAGGTGGTTTATACGCGAACAACCAACAGGAACATGGGTGGACGATATTTCCCCATGGAGAGAACTTGCCAACCGACCACATATCACAACCGTACACATCGACCAATGTGCGACGGGACTTAAAGATACGGCTGGTGACTATATCAAGAAGCCGACAAATATCACCAGCAACGACGAGACGATTCTTAAACCCTTTGAGCGACTCAAATGCAACGGTCAGCATGTGCACGCACAACCGTGCAACAGAGAGCTTTCACTGGCACAAAAATACACTCGACGACTGCAGTCTGCCTTTGTGGAAGCCGTCTATTTGGCGAAAGCCATCGACACCACGCGCGGAGACGCGCCTACACGTACTGCGCATGCTTACCCTGCTGACCTTCCTGATCAAGCTGAACCAGGAGAAGGTATGAGACGCATTGGCGATCGTATCATCCCACAAGTGGCTACATGCCCAGCATGCATCGACAACGTCCGAAAGGACAGTCCCAGCCATAACAGAGACCCTACACAGTGTAAGTATCATGGTTCTATCTGTATTTTTGCCATGTCCTGCATGCCAAAGGGACCTTACGAGAAGCAAGGGTGTTAAGAACCACCTCGACACTGAGCCCGGCAAATGTCGTTTTGCTGAGCCGTTCAAACTCCCAGATGATCATGATCCCGAGGGCAACAATGTGCCAGCTCGGTGGAAACCCTTACCCAAACCTGGGGAGGGCCAAGCTTCAGCATCGGGTGGCCGTCAGGGCGCTCACGCCAGGCCACCACGACCACGAGCCTTTGGGAACACTGATCCTACATCTGGCGCCAGCAGTTACGATATACTGCGAGACGCGCCCGAGCGTGGAAACACGCCTTCCGCGTCTTCTGGTGAGCCGCCACAGGTAGCGGCCCGCCGCGGCCGCCTACAAGGCGTACCACCACCACCAGATGCAGTTGACGAAGGGGACCGACTGCGGAGAGCTACAAGGAACCCTCTTGCCTCAACCGGCTCGGGGGCTCCACGATTGCCCGACTGGGCGAGATTTGACATCCAACGCAGTCTGCAAAATCTTCGTAGTCACGAACTCATGTAGTCAAAAAGGAATTCCGTAAATTGCACTTACAGTGGTATCATGCGAAGGAACCCAAGATGAGGCTAATCCTAGACAAAGTGGGACTGGATAACGTTCGACTAAATGTGATCAAAGAAATATGTGACACATGTCTGGAATGTAGAGCATGGGAACGTCCAGGTAACTCGACGCTACCTTCTGTAAGCCTTCCTGGAAATTGGCTCGATGAAGGCGAAGTAGATCTCATGTTTTACAAGAAACGAACCATATTTCATATTATGGACCGATGTATTCGCCTGGCAGCATGCCAAGAGATTTCCGATAGAGAACGTGACACTATACTCGACGCTTACCACTACTGCTGGATTGCCGATCACGGACCCTTCAAAGTCTTGTATTCAGATGGAGAAGGCGCCCTAAATAATGACACTGCCAAGGCCATGATGGCGAACAAGGGTACGACACTTCGTATCCGAGCGCCTGGCCAACACGCGACCTCAATCGAGTCACGCAACGGCATTCTTAGGGGCACTCTCCATATGATTGAGGAAGAGCTGAACAGACACAACATCCCTGTTGTATTTACTAGAGCGCTGGCTGAAGGCATCTTCGTCACCAACGCCTTCACGTTTTACAACGGAGTATCGCCATACCAAGCACACACTGGGCGACAGCCCTCCTTTCTTCCTGACCTCGACACCCTTGACTTTCCTAAGGGACCCGGGACGTCAGGTCACGAACGAGAGCGCCGTGTGAGGGAAGTTAGCCTGGAAACAATAACTCAAGCCACGGCGGTAGCTAAGACGAATCGTGCTCTCAGGGCTAAAACGGCCCCAGATGGTGCTCGCCTTTACACAGCAGGGGACTTGGTCGACTATCGCCGAGCTACCGCCACTGAGGACGATCATGGAGGCTGGAATGGCACGTTTCCTGTGACCCGTAACGTGCCTGAACGAGGACACGTCGTCGTCAAGGCAGGATCACGTGAGGTAATTGTAATGTATCCCGACGCTCGTCACACGCTATACATTGAATGCCTCCTTACCAGGGAACTTGGCATGGACGACATGGCCATGCAAACCGTCCTTGCATACGTGGCACATCTTGGTGCAGGGAAACCTGCCAAAGTCTTTGGCTATATTCCAGACTACAAGGGAAACCTCCATCTTTCGGACGACAGCAAGTTTCACCCGCGCGTGCATCTTGCACTACAGTATTTCGTGCGAAATAATTTCCGAGTTGAACGTGTAGTCGCAGTTAGACTGGCCAAGAGCGTGTCTAATCTACCCGCAGTAAAGTACTCCACCGGGTCTACACTGATCCACTACGACAACGATGTCAACCCAGCCTTCCACTATTATGAGTGTGTGGGCACGGGCCTGCACATCTCTCAAATCACTGGTAGCACTCACTCCAGACTCATCCAGTGCTTGACTTCACATGTTCCTTCCTTAGGATTTCATGACGACCTTGCCAAGTATCAGCACTTGGGCACAACGCCTGGAGAACACGACCAGCCTGGAGACAGGCCTCCACCAGACACCTCAGGTGCCTCATCACCAAGTGAAGGTCGCCTGTCTACAACCTACGAAGAAAACGAGGAACATGACATCGAAGCTGTGATGATGGAGGTGGTACGATGAGTTACGTATGGACCTTCATCCCACAACGGTTACCGACGATCATTTCTACTGCGTCCCAACAACTGTGCTGCCCGACCAATGTGTTCTAGTCTCAGCATCCGTGGGCGAAGAAGATATCGTAGTGTCGGAAATGCTCGTAGACGAGCCTGAACCACAAGAGCCCTGTCTTATCTCTCTATGCTCAACCACACCTGACGAGGGCTATTCTCTTGACAGTGATGAACATGGTCCTTATGTTGAGTTATGTTTTACGCCAGAAATGTCAAAGGTAGTGTTAGATCAGACCCAACTTGCACAGCTCGAAACTGACATGGTCGCAACGATGAGAGTATACGTATCATCGGCTGCTGAACGTGCTGTGGTAGTCAAGGAAGACGACCTACTCACCGAAGCCGACATAGCAGCACACCCTAAAGAGGTTAGTGAAGTTTTGTACAACGAACTCAAGATCTGGCTTGATAACCCGTGCTTTGAGATGTATGACCTATCTAAAGTTTCCAACATCATGACACCCAGATATGTATACAAGGTGAAGTTTGTGAAGGTAGGCACCGAGAACGTTAAAACCATCCGTCTCAGACTTGTCCTTCGTGGGTTTATGGACACGGAGGCGTTCGATGTAGAAACCTTCTCAGGAACTGCTCGAAGGCAGTCCCAGAGGCTCCTGGCAAGTGAGGCGGCGCGCCATCCAGAATGGATCTTAGCATCCATGGATATCGACACAGCGTTCCTCCAAGGTCTGACCTATGAGGAACTTGCTCATGCCACCGGCGAGGAAGCTCGCGTGGTTTGCTTCACTCTTCCACCAGGAAGCGCCCAGGTGCTTCGTACACTGCCAGGCTTCTCTTCTCACGATGAAAGCCGACACTGCCTCAGGTGCCTCAAGCCAGGGACGGGTGCAAAGGGCGCCCCAAGAGCGTTCTCTCTCAAGCTTCGTACGACCACACGAGCTACAGGCCTCGCACCGACAAGTTACGATCCTGAGTTTGAAGTCAGCCAAGATCTGTTAACAGCAAAACATGTCGACGACATCAACATGACAGGCCTAGAGAAAAATGTAGATGACTATGGACAACGTGTCGAAAAGGTGTTTGGTAAATGCAAGCTCAACAAACATTCTTATACGAACTGCGCCGTTCGCTACACTAAGAATGACCAAGGGGATGTGATCATGGATCAGGGCGAGTACATTGAACAACTACGTCCTATCACACACCCCGAACTTACGGGAGCGGCGGCTGACGCCAAAGCTACCAAACTCATCACCGACATGTTCGTTAGCCTGCGAGGAGCTCTCGCCTATGCCCTCCTTACTCGAGTCTGGCTTATGGTGTATGTGGTCTCTCTCCAGAAGATTCAAGAGCCCACCAACTTACAAGTCAGACGACTGAATGCTGGGACGCGAAAGCTGATCAGCAGCCCGAAACGCATCACCTTCCCTCGGATGAAACCGACGAACGTAGTAGATATACACAGTGATTCGGGGTATCGGAAGCTCACCGGGGAGGAAGACGATGAGACTAATGGCTACGGCATACGTGGGGCTAACGTATTACGGCGAGGAAACTCGCCTCAAGGCAAATCCGTAATCCACCTTTGCGACGGACTATGTAAATCACACCGACTGCAGGTGAGATCCAGCTATGCCGCTGAGGCACTTGCAGCTGCACACAACCTTGATGAATGTTACCCTACCCTCATCACTCTCCACGAGCTCAAGGCAGGGGCCCTGGCTCCACGACAACTACGAGATATGCGTGAAGTTGGAGGCCTAGCTATCAAAGTATCCCTTACCATAGACGCTGAGTCTGTGTACAAATCGCTATCCAGCAAAGATCTCAAGATACCGACGGAACGGACTTTACTGGGACATATCAGCTGGATACGTGAGCTCATGGATATAGGCATAGTGCATAACGTGCTGTGGTGTGATACCAGAGACATGACCGCAGATGGGCATACAAAGGGGAGTATCGATCGGGAGCTGCTTTTGGATGTGATGTCAGGTACTCAGTCATTTAAGTATGACGTGAAGCAGTTTGTTCCCTTTCGGGGTCCTGAGGACAGAAACAAGCCTAAGTCAAATCAGTTTTAGTCTGTCCTTGTTGCCCCCGCGGTCCAGTCTGCCAGCACGGGCGCCTAATACAGAGGCGCTCTCCTAGTTGCTCGGAAACGAGCCTTACTTTTCACGCTTGGCAGCGAGCCTGTTCAGATTGATTCAGGCTCTTGCTTTAATGCCCTTTTGCTCGGGGAGGTATCGCCTGTTTGGCTTACCTCTCGCCGGGCCGATAGCCCTTTGATGTCCAAGGGGTTATTTTGCGTATGCGTGAACATGCTTTGCGAGGACACTCGCCTTACAGTCTGGTGTTAGGCCAGACCGTACGTATTGTTTTTCTTGCAAAGAGTCGTGCGCGCGGCCTTTGTGGAGCCTAACGGCTGCGCGGCTATACTCACCGTCTCCTCCCCTCCCGACTTTAAGGGTAGCTCTTTGGGAGATGTTATATAGGATCGGGAGTATAGTTCGCGCGCCGTTGCCTTCGGCTCAAGGCACGCGCGCCCTATTTGCCCGGACGCTGCTGGTGTTCGCTATGCGCTGGAAAGATCATTACATCGATCTTATCCTATCTTATCCGTCCACTCCCCATACTGAACTACCCCAGCATGGCATTGGACGCTATCTGCCATCCGCTTCCCATGGAATCGAATGCCATTTGACTTACCATAGTCACTTCAGACTTCTGCCTGGGGGGTGCCGCCGAATTTTCAGATATGTAACAAATCCCTTGTGTTTTTGGACCCTGAGCCTGCCGATTTGCCTGCAGCCGCCGAATTTCAGAAATGTGGCAAATCCCATATGTTTTTGGACCCTGACCCCGCCGATCTACGTGAGGGGTGCCACTGAATTTCAGAATTAAGCAAATCCTATATGCTTTTGGGCCCTGACCCCGCCGATTTGCGTGAGGGGTGTTAATTTTCACCCACCCCAGCAATTCTGACAATACGATTTGGGCGTGGTAAAAATGCCCGTTTTGGGCCTCCCCCCTCGCGCGGTCCATCAACAAGGAACAGTAAGCAGCAAGAAGTCAATAAGGAACAGTAAGCAGCAAGAAGCAGAACTGTAACATTGGAGCTGGAAGCTGCAATTGGTGCAGGAAACTGCGAACCTCTGGCCTACAGCCTGGTGGCCCCACAGGGGGGCCGGCGGATCCCACCCTCTTCCCTCCACTCCCTCTCCCTCCCCACCTTCCCCATTTCCTCACCGGCATTCCCACACACCCATTCCCAGATTCTCTCCCTTCATCCTTCCCTGTCCTCCTCCACTTCATCCCGTCTGTCTCCCTCCTTACCTCCCTTCCTCCCTCCCTTCCATCCACCAAATCACTCGACCACATGTTGTCAGCCTTCTTTTAACAACCGCAGTTTGGGCAAATCTTTTGCATGAGCAAGTCAGCGCGTTCGTAAGTTACTGGGGCCACGAACGTGACATGTCCCTACGAGGAGAATACCACACGTGCGCTCTGCGGCATGTGCTTTGGGGCCCCGCCGACGTCAGGCGAGCCGACACTGCAGAGGGAGAAGTCTCGTAGTAATTCTTCGCTCCTGGTCCTGAACATGTTCGAGTCCTGATCAACACGATGCCCCGATAGGGCCGATAGGGGCGCGTTTCGCCCTGAGACTTTCTCCAGCTTGCAGCGGGCGTGTGATTTGTTAGTTGGTCGGGTGGTCGGTTGGCTGGCTGGTTGGTCCGTTGGTTGGCAGGCAGGCTGACTGGGTGGACTGGCTGGCTGAGTTGGTTGATTGGCTTGTTTGGTTGTGGTTGGCTGGCTGGCTGGCTGGCTGGCTGGCTGGCTGGACGGCTGGACTGCTTAGGTGCAACGCCCTGCACGACCCTGCACTTGGCAGAGTGCAGAGACGAAGGACTCACAGCAACAGCGTGTCGAGCTCGCTGTGAGGAGCGGAGGCTTGACGTCGTAGGCCCGGCCATCCTGCGGTCAGGCGCACCGCCGGGACCAGGCCTGGCGCTGGCCAGCACTCGGGCCAGGCCTGGAGCGAGCGACGGCCCCGACCTGCCTGTGGAGGCCTGGGCCGACGCTGGCCAGCGTGCCCGGTCGAGGGCGGCCCCGCGCCCTCCGGGGAGCGCACGTCGCGCAGAGCGCAGGGCTCCGGGCGGAAGCACACGAGTGCAGGTCCCCTCGACGCAGAGCGAGGGCGGGAAAGCAGAGACAGGGACCAGGCCCAGCTTCGAAAGGGAGGGGACAGGGTGCTCCTCCTCCTCCTCCTCCTCCTCCTCCTCCTCCTCCTCCTCCTCCTCCTCCTCCCCTCCTCCTCCTCCTCCTCCTCCTCCTCCTCCTCCTCCTCCTCCTCCTCCTCCTCCTCCTCCTCCTCCTCCTCCTCCTCCCCCGCCCCCCTTCTGGCCCAGAGTCGCCGCTCTGCGAGAAGCGCAGCGATCTGGGCGCTGGTCCTGCACAGAGCTTCAGAGAGCCCTTTGGGGAGGGGCCCCAGCACTGCGAGGGCCGCCAATTTTCCCGAAGGCCAGAGCGTCCACTTCGCAGCCCAGGATCACCGGGAGCGCCGGGCGCCCCCACGAAGTGCGAGGGGGCGGCAGGACGAGGCGAGCCTCATGCTACGAGCGCTGCGTAGTCCTACAACAACTCGGTTCTGGTTCTGGTTTCGGTGATTGCATGGTCAGCGCTACTCCAATGCTGACGCCAGATATCTGACGTGGACGCAGGGGCTTCCAAAATCCGACGACCCCTCCGCAGCATTGGAGAACGCAGTTTCTGACAAGTGCCCGAGAAGATCGATCGTCGTGATTTCCCACTGCGTTTCCGTTTATTTTTGACGAGGCTTGTAGTGGGCGCAATTCTTGTGCGGCTTAAATGTATCAGCCCGCACTGAGCATGTCTCTCTGTCCGATGTGGGGCAACACGAGAGCCCCGTTGCAGAAGGGGTGTGCTCACGTGCCGCTTGCTGCCGGGCAGGCGAGGACGCGCAATGCACTTCCGTCGCCTGATGCGCCGCGCGGGTGGCGACCAGGACCAGCGCGGCTAGACAGATTCGATGCTCGTTTCGGGGACCTTCCTGGAGCCCACCTAATGGATCTGTTCGACCCCAGTTCGACTCAAGTTCGACTCAAGCTCGACTCAGCTTCGACTCAGGTTCGACTCAGGGTCGACCCAAATCGACTGATGTTCGACGCAGCTTCGACGTACGAGTGGAGCGAGTGGCTCCAGGAAGGTCCCCAGAACGAGCATCCAAGACAGAGGCCAAACGGGGGCAGTGGCAGAGGCGAGCGCTGACGGCACACAAACCAATCGGAAAAATTGGCTGAACGAGTGAGAGCGTTCAGTGCATGGTTCTAGTAAGTACTGGCGGGGACAGCCAGAGGCTAGCGGCGGCAACCTTAGCAAGCGGCAGTCAGGGCTACTGGCTAGCAGCAGCAATCAGCGCTTGGGGCAACCAAGAACCAACGACTCAGAGAACAGACAGTGGCGCCTCAATGCAAGGGGTTAGCAGGGGCTGGGGACGGCAACCCAGAAGTGGTCTCGCTAGGGCCAGTAGGGCCCAGCGGCGGCCGAAGCGGGCGGCAGAAGCCAGCGTTGGCGGCAGCAATGGCCACGGAGCTAGCGGCGGCAACCACAGTCGGCGGCAACTCGTGCGGAGGGGTGAGTGGCGGCCGCCAGCGCCAACGGGTCGCACCTACCAAGTTCTTGACAAGCCATCGGCAGCAACCAGCATCGTGGTCAGCAGGGCTAGTAGTCACCACCCACCAAACCACCCCAACCCAACCCGAAGGCCTCAATTTGCCATCAATTTCCAGTGGGGGGGGGGGTCGGGGAACATTGAACAAACACATATGGAACCCGTACCCCCCCCCCAACCCGAAATTCGAGTCTTCGGGTTGGGTTGGGGTTGTCTGGTAGGTAGTCAAGTAGGGCAAGGCTGGGACTGGAGGGGGCCAGTGCCAGCACAACGAGCGCTGACGCCAGCCAGAGCTATTTGGGATAGGCAGGGGGTGGTAGGGGCTAGTGGGGAAAACGAGGGATTAGCGGCGGGTGCCGCAGTCGCCTAGTGGCCGCGCTAGCTGTCTGGAGGCCGCCACCAGCGCCTACAGCAACCAGGGCTATCGGTGCTTGTGGCGCAGGTGACGACAATGAGCACGGATCGGCCAGAGATCCCACTCTTCAGAAGCCAGGCGCAATTCCCGTCTTCTTCCCCTCCCTCCCCCCCCCGCGCACACAGGACACCAATGCGGTGCTCAGCTGGCTTCGCCTTATGAGCGTCCCAGAGGTGCAGTCCATCGGCTTCGAGGCGGCGGCCACGCGCACTGAAGAAGAACGGGAGCAGCATGCGCAGGAGCAGAAGGGGGAGCATGGGCAGGCGGAGGAGAAGGATGAGTCCCCTTCGCTTGGCCCGCGCCCGCAATATGTACGCTTGCGCGCGGGTGTGCACGTATGCGCCAGCGCAGATCTGCGCACTGAACGCGCCCACGCGGGCACTTGCTTGCCAAGCGTGGCTATGGTTGCGGCGATGATCCCTGCTTGCGCGCGTTCCCAACTGCGGCCACTCTAGTTGCTCCTGGCGTCGAGGTAGGTACAGAAGGCTCTGAAGCTGCCGAGGCAGGAATGTACACAAGTTCCCCGAACGCAAGGAAGCCAGGTCAGGAGGAAAAAAGCCAAATCCAGAAATTGACGGGGCAAACCCAGTCCCCCCCCCAAATATATATATATATATATATATATATATATATATATATATATATATATATATATATATATTGCATTCCAGAGGGTAACCCCGCCAAACAATGGAGCTGATCTGGACATTTTCCTTCCAGGTCCAGACAAGCACCAAATCCTGAAACTTGAAAACCAAACCCGTGAAAACGACACCCACGCCCATAATTCCCCAGGGGCAAAGCCAGGAATTGCATTGGTCTGGGGGTGGTGGAGCTTGGTAGATGGAGAGCGGGGAGAGGGGAAAGGGGAAGCGAGGAGGGAGGGGGGGAGGCAGGAGGCAGGAGACGGGAGGGAGGAAGGCGGAGGATGCAGGAGGAGATGGGGGAGCGAGGAGGGAGGCAGGAGTCAGGAGGGAGGAGGGAGGAGGAAGGAAGGTCGGGCGCGCGCGTGGGCAGGCGGGCGGGCTTGCAAGCGGGCGGGCGAGAAGGCAGGCGGATGCAGGAGGGCGGGCCTGCGGGCGGACGCGCGCTTCGGCCGGCGGCCTGGCGGTAGGCGCGCGCGTGCGCAGGCGGGCAGGCGGGCGAGTGCGCGGGCGGGCGGGCGTCATCGTCGTCGTCGTCATCGTCGTCGTCGTCATTGTCGTCGTCGTCGTCATTGTCGTCGCCGATGTCGTCGTCATTGTCGGCGTCATCGTCGTCGTCGTCGCCATTGTCGTCATTGTCGTCGTTGTAGTCGCCGATGTCGTCATCGTCGTCGATGACGTCGTCGTCGTCGTCGTCGTCGTCGTCGTCGTCGTCGTCGTCGTCGTCGTCGTCGTCGTCGTCGTCGTCGTCCGTGTCCTCGTCGTCGTCGTCCGTGTCTTCGTCGTCGTCGTCCGTGTCGTCGTCGTCGTCCGTGACGTCGTCGTCGTCGTTGTCGTCATCGTCGTCGTCGTCGTCCGTGTCGTCGTCGTCGTCGTTGCTGTCCGCGGTGGAGCTACGTGCCGGGTACATTGTTGTGCTCACTTTGTTCGATGTGCAGTTTTGCATTGTGGCGCGTAAAATTATACCTATACGACCACCCTTCGGGTGATAAGGAGGTTCGGGGGGGGAGGAACCAACGTCTCACTCGATCGGTCCCACTATCGATCTCACGATCGATCTCACGATCGGTCTCGATCGATCGATCTCCCTCGATCGATCTCACAATCGATCTCACTCGATCTATTTCATCCGATCGATCTCACAATCGATCTCGCTATCGATCTCAGAGAGAGCGTGATCCACCGCCGCTTTACTGTGGAAAATTGCCAACCTTTTCCTCCGGAACCCGGGGGTCGCCCCCCCCCCCCCCCCCCCCCCCCCCGAAATTCCCCCCCCCCCCCCCTGAAACCCCTTCCCCCCCCCCCGGCAAAACCCCCCCCCCTCCGTAACCCCTCCCCCCCCCCCCCCCCCGTCCTCCTCGAAAACCGGGGGGGGTCACTACCGGTTCGAACCCCCCCCCCCCCCTCCGGATCCGGAAAACCGGGGGGGGTCACTACCGGTTCGAACCCCCCCACCCCCCTCGAAAACCGGAGGGGGATCACTACCGGTTCGAACCCCTCCCCACCCCCCCACTCACCGCCAGCAAACGACTCCCGGTCCCTACCACCGTCCGCATCACATCCTCCACTGTTGTTCCCAGCACCACTGTCCTCACCACCACTGTCCCCACTGTGTCCCCACCAGTGCCCCCACCACTGTCGCACTGTCCCCACTGTCCCCACCACTGTTCCCACCACGGTTCCACTCTCCCCACTGTCTCCACGGCCCCAACCACTGCCCGACTATCCCCACTGTCCCCACTGTCCCACTGACTCCGCCGCTGTCCCACTGAGCTGTCCCACTGTTCCCACCACTGTCCCCACTGTCCCCACCACTGTCCCCACTGTACCTCTGTCCCATTGTCCCACCGCCGTCCTCGCCACCGCCTTCACCACTGTCCCCACCACCATTGTACCCTCCACAGTCCCACTGTTTCCACCTCATTCCCACTGTGCCCACACCGCTGTCCCCACCACCACCGTCCCCACCACTGTCCACTGTCCCCCCTGTTCCCACCATTGTCCCCACCACTGTCCCCACCACTACCGGCCCTCTACTGTCCCACTGTCCCACTGTCCCCACCACTGTCCCGCTGTCCCCTCACCACTGTCCCACCAACACCGTCCCCACCTCTGTCCGCGCTCTTTCCGATCTCACTATCGCTCTCACTATCGATCTCACTATCGATCTCACTATCGATCTCACATTCGGTCTCACTATCGGTATCACTATCGATATCACCATCGATCTCACAATCAACGTCATCATCAACATCATCGTCATCCCCGTCATCATCATCATCATCATCATCATCATCATCATCATCGGGAAACCATCATCATCACCTCATCATCAACATCATCATCACATACCATCACCATTCCATCATCGGGACACCATCATCGTCACCATCATCATCATCATCATCATCAACATTATCGTCATCGGGACACCATAATCACCATCGGAACACTACCATCATCATCGTTATATCATCGTCATCATGATCAACAGCATCAACACCATCATCATCGGGACACCACCATCATCACCAGCAACATCATCATCAACATCATCATCGGGACACCATCATCATCATCATCATCATCATCGTCACTATCATCATCATCATCACCATCAGCATCATCATCGGGACACCATCATCATCATCATCAACATCAGCATGATCATCATCACCATCACCAGGCCACCATCATCAAAATCATCATCATCATCATCACCTCGTCAGCATCCTCATCATCATTATCACCACCATCTTCGGGACACCATCATCGTCATCATCAACATAGTCATCATCTTCGGGACACCATCATCATCACCATCATCATCAACAGCATCATCATCAACCTCGTCATCATCACCATCGGGACACCATCATCATCTTCATCACCATCATCATATCATCATCATTATCCCATCACCATCAACACCATCATGATCATCGACATCATACCATCGGGGCACCATCATCATCACCATCACAATCAGCAACATCATCATCAACAGCATTATCATCGGGACACAATCATCATCACCACCATCACCGTCATCATCATCAACAACATCGTCAACATCATCATCATCGGGACATCATCAGCATCACCATCATCATCAACAACATCATCGACATCATCATATAACTGCTTGCTGAGTGCTTTGGTCCTTGCAATGTTGTGTGCCGCAACCACTGCGGCTCAAGTCTTTAATTTGCGCAAGCTCCCATATGCAGAACCTCGCCCAGTCCTTCTCAGACATTCTGCGATACGGGGCTCAGGCGGTGGGAGCTTCCCTGGTGGCGCGGGCGGCCGCGCCGAGCTGCGGGGCTTGCGCGCCGCTGCTGACTTGGCCCGCCATCCCCGCCTGCGTCTGTGCGGGTGCTGGCGGCCAGGTGCCCGAGCCGTCCTGCGGTGGGTTCATCGCGGCCTACGCGGCGGCCGCTTTGGCCGTCGGGCTCGCCGTGGGAGCCGTCGGGGGCGTGCGGCTGGCCAGCCGCCTAGTGTCCCCGCAGACCGCCGAGGCGCCCGCTGTGGACTTTGAGGAAGAGGCGCGAGCGCAGGCAAGGACCGTCAGGGCCAAGAAGGCCATCAGTGCTTGATCATGGCTCACCAGCTCCACTGGGCCTTGGTGAAGTATCGCGTCGGGGGCGCGCATGTATGGCATGAGAGGCTCATCGTGTTGCGCGGCCCTGGGACGACCGTCTACGTCGTCACCCCCGACGGGGATCGGTACGAGGAGAGCGGGGTCCCCGATGCGGACATCGAGGGTATCATCACGATTGCGGGCCAGGGTGAGCGGCCAGCGGGTTTGCGCGTGTATGGTTTCAGGGCCTTGCCGTCGGCCGCCGACGTGTGGGCGGGCATCCAAGAGGCGATGGTGCTCTACGGCATGCTCCGCCCCGCTTCGCCTGCCAGCATGGCGCCGGCGGCGGACAACGCGTTCGGTCTGCCAGCTGGCAGTCTCGCGCTGGCCGACCCTGCGCCCCCGCCCGCGGCGGGCCCCCCCCGCCCTTGGCGCACCCGCCGCGGGCGCCGCTGCTGGCGCGGCGGCCCCTGCGGGAGGCGCGGGAACGGCACCCGCAGCGCCAGCAGGTGCCGTCGCGATGCCTGGCTTGGTGGCGGCCTTGGCGGGGGCTGGTGCTGTGCCCGCCGCTGCTGCCGCTGGCCCCGCGCTGGTGGCGCCTGCCGCGGCGGCTCCTGCTGTGGCCGCCCCTGCGGCTCCGCCCGCCGCGCTGCCAGTCGCCCCCGTGGCCGCGGCGGCCGCTGGAGGGGCGCTCGTGGTGCCCGCGGCGGCCGGGCCCGCCGCTGGTGGCAACCCCGCCGACCTGCGCGTCAACGCCGTGGGCCTCGACGCTCGGGGCGACCGCTGGAGGAAGTTCCGCGACGGGACGTTGCTCCAGAGCACGACCGACTGGAGCGACTGGCCCGTCGGAGGGTCCAGGGCGGCTGCCTGGGTGCATGCCCACATCCAGCGCCACGCGGCCTCGCCGTCCGCGCGGCATACCAAGTGGATGACGGAGTGGGAGATGGCGGAGGACGACCCCATCACGCGGGAGCGCGCGCTCCTCTGCCGTATCCTGGAGCTGGCTGTGTGCTACGACCAGGTGAACGTCGGCGAGCTGGCCCATCTGGAGATGACGGCTCGTCGGCTGCAGCTCCTGGAGGAGAAGGTTGTGGAGCTGTCCTTCAAGCCGAAGGGCAATGACAAGAAGGACAAGGACAAGAGCCGCGTGCTGGACGATCGGGTTGAGAACAACCTGTTCCTGGGCGCGCAGGAGAGCCGCGGCAACGTCTGTGTGTGCCCTCTCCTCAGCACGTGGATCGCGGATGAGTTGAAAGCCGAGGCTGCGGTCGCTAAAGAGCGCAGGAAGGCCCGCGAGGAGCGGGCGTTGCGCCAATAGCCACAGGAGCCCCGCGTCCCAGCGGTGGGCCCCTCCTGTGAGGCCGCTGGGACTTCCTGGGCCTGGAGCTGCACAGCTTCCCATGGTGGTCGGTACCGACGATCGCCAGCGTGGTATTTTCCGTATACATCGGCTGGCTGTCGATGGTCGTCGAGAGTTTTGTGTGTCTCGTCGTTCTCGACAAAGGTGCGATCGTGGAGCTGCCTGGAGGTCCTGGGCCAACGAGTGCATCGACAGCCTGAATGCCCTCAACGGCCATCGCAGTGGGGGGCAAGAGGTTGCAGCTCCCGACGGCGCAGCTAACCTACCACAGAGGTTGGTGCTCGAGCGCATCGCCGAATCATTTCAATCTTTTTCGTGGCCGTCTGACATGGCCGTCAACAACGCCACCTCGGACGCTGCCCTTGAAGAGCTGCTCCGACATACACCTGGTTATTGTGAAGATGATACCACGGTGCGACCCTATGCCGAGGACTCTGTGTCCTGGCCCGCTGCGGGAACGACTCCTACCCCGTTGGTCAATATCTGCAGCGCGGCCTCTCTCTCTCGGCTAGGGTCATGGATGACGAGCATGCTGGTCTCCGAGTCTGTGGCAGAGTCCAAGCGCCGTGAGTCTGGACTGGTGAAGCCGTACGTCGACCCCCTCCTCTTGAGCTGCCCCGACCGCTACGCTGACTTCCTGCGTCGGTTGGATGCCGCTAGAATGCTCAGGTTCCGTCCTCGTCAGCACCGAGAGCAGCCCTCCGCGGGGGTGTTCTTCGTGTCTAAGAAGGACGGGAGTTTGCGGATGGTTTTTGGTACGCGCATTGCAAACCTCTCTTTTGTGGAGCCAGCTGGGACCAAGCTGCCGACGAGTTCTTCGTGGGCAGGTGTAGAGATCAGCTCCGAGATCAATGGCCACGTGGCGTCGGCGGACATCCAGTGCGCCTTCTACCACATGCAGCTGCCCTCGGACCTTGCCCACGCCTTCACTCTTCCGTGCGCTGCTAATCGGGCACTTCGTCTGGGGGGCGTGGGGCTTGACATCGACGTGGTGCATGAGATTTTGGTTATGCCGATGGGGTGGAACTGGGCTCTGCACTTCTGCCAGGACGCAGTGTGCAACATCATCGCGAGGGGCGCGGCGGCGGAGGAGAGCCGCTTCATCGTCGATGGCGCCTCCCCCACCGTGCTGCAGCACCCCGACGACTGGGCTGTCGCGGCCTATGTTGGCAACTTCTGTGTAGTCGCGGGCTCCCAAGAGCTTGCCGACCGCAAATTGCAGCTCATCTCGGGAGCGGTCTCTCGTCACTGACTTCCCGTTCATGAGGTGCAGGAGGCGCGGGCCTCTATGATCTTCACGGGCCTCGAGTTCGACGGGGTGAAGGGGACCATGAGGGTGCCCTGCTCTCGCCTCGCCCGTCTGCGCCTGGGCATTCGTTCTGCGCTACGTCACTGGAAGATTTCTCCACGCGCGCTATCTACGTTGGTAGGGCATATCACTTGAGCTACGTTGAGCAGGCGAGAAACGTTGTCTATGATGTCCGCCACGTTTGCATTTGCCAGGAGTCGGTCCACTGAGCCTATCAAGCTTTGGGGCGGGGCCCTCAGAGCGCTCCAGTGGGTTCAAGCTACGCTGCCATTGTGGACTACGTCTTGGCGCCTTCCCTGGGCCTCCGACGTCGCGGCGTCCGACTCGTCGGGGCATGGGATTGGGGTCTGCCGTCGCAAGCTCCCCGTGCCCGTCGTCGCCGAGATCGGTCGACTCGCCGAGAAGGTCAGGCACAGGTTCACTGACGCTACCGTCTCTCGTCGTCATGCCCTCGCTGGAGCCCCAGAGGATCCAGACGGCGTCGCGCCTCGCCCTCGTGACGAAGGTATTGGTCACGGCGAGAGCCCGAAGGAGTGCCGCATCGAGCCACATCCCGAGGGTCCCGTGGGTCTTGGTGGGTCTCGGGGGTTGGACGACGTCGTCAACTTCGAGAAGTCCGTGAGCGCTGGCGCGGGGCTCCCTGGCTTCACTGAAGTGCCCAGAGAGATCCTGAAGGAGCCCGACTGGAAGGTGGCCCACTCTAGCCGGGTCCATGTGCAGGGGAAGAACATCTCAGAGTCCGAGGGTGACGCTCTGGAGTTCGCTCTTCGGCACCTCCTGCGTTCGGGGCCCTTGCAGGGGCACCGCCTCCTCCTCCTTGTGGACAATTTGGCTCTGGCTCTCAGTGCAGGCAGGGGCCGAGGTCGCACGGCCAACTTGACCAGACCCTTGCGCCGAATCACGTCATTATTGCTGGCCACGGGGTGCAGGGCATACGTGCGCTGGTTCCCGTCCGAGCTCAGCCCGTCGGACGCCCCGTCGAGGTCGGGCTTCTTCACGGGGCCGCAGCGGCCTGGTGGTCGTGCTAGTGGAGACGGTCTGCCGACGGCGGGCTCGCGCGAGCCGCCCGCCCCGCGCCAGGGCGCAGGCGCGCCAGAGGCTGGCCCCGCAGGCGTCGGCCTCGGAGCTGGGCCGCGGGCGCCTGGGTGTTCTCGAGGCGGCGGCATTCACCGACTACACCGCCAAGAGCTACCTGACGCACGCCCAGAGGCTTGTTCCCTGGAGCCAGTGGATGAGCCTGGCCTGGTTGACGGCCCACAAGCTCGACGTGACCATGACGGTCTTCCTGGCGCACCTGGTCTTAGACGGTCTCGACACGGCGACGGGGTGGGTCACGCGGGCGGGCATCCTCCACTTGCTGCCTGCGCTGGGACCTCCTCGTTCTTCTCTCCCAAGGGCCTGCAAGGCTTTGGTGGGTTTGAAGGAGCTGAAGCCGCCGCGCATGCGGCTGCCGATCCAGCGCCCCGCAGTGATGGCGATCGTAGGCGTCATGATCTCGCTCTGCCAGCTGCCGTTTGCGATGATTGTCCTCCTCGCCTTCGCGGCGTACCTGCGGCCGTTGGAGGCCTTTCGGTTTCGTGGCGACTCGCTCGCGGCTCCCCGACCCCCTGTGTCGAGGCGGTCTCTCCCCGAGGCGCAGGATCGAGGCGGATGGATCTCCGACGCCCCCCTCCGACCGTACGCGAAGAGGACGAAGCACCAGCAGCAGGTCAACAGCCTCTCGCTTGTGCGGATGGAGTTCGGTCTGCGGGTGGGCTCGTACCTCGCAGCGCTGATCCAGATCGCCGCGCGGGGCACGCTGTTCCCGCGGCCCGCCCCCGTGCAGGAGGCCAGCACATCACGTGGCCAAGTGAGGCCATCTCTGACGACCAGGTAGACGGCTATCTGACCCGCCACTTGGCTGCCGCTTTTTCCGCCGCCCAGGTGCGGCCTCGCTCAATGTTCATCGGTCTTGGTGCCGCCTCGTGGCCGATTGTTCGGCGCTGGCGCGTGCTGGGCTATGCGAGCGTTTGTCTCGATCCGAGCAGGCATCAGGCCTTTGACTGGTCCCGACCCGCGGTGCGCCAGAGGATCATCGGGTGGCTTCGGGGGTCCGTGGTTTGGGGTGTCTGGGCCTCTCCTGCCTCGGGTCCTGGGCCCCCTTCCACTCGCTCTCGGGCCTTGTGGGGTTCGCTTGCCAGCTTGATCCCCGAGTGCCATCGGCAAAAGGTCCCTTCAATTGTTGAGTGCTGCCGCAGTTCCCCGCCCCCGTGCTTAGTTTCTCTCAGACACGCGTGCTCTCTGGCCTCTCAGACTGCTGAACTGGACTTCTGTCAGTACGGAGGGGCCTGCGTCTGTCCGACGAAGCTGTGGGTGTGGGCGGCCAAGTTTCCCGCACTCAACGTGCGGCCTCCGTGTAAAGCTCGCGGCAATAGATGCTGTGGGAATCGTCGGTTTCATGCCAAACCTGCTGCTTGCTTGAACAAATACCCACGTCAATTCTGCCAATGGGGTCAGTTGGCTCATGACTTGCGCAAACAATCTCCGCGATGCAAAACTCAGTAGGCTTGCTCTGTAATAGTATTAAATGCTTGCGGCCTTTGGCCAGGGGTTGCAAGTATGCCATGTACAAGTCTCATCTGATGTTGGCTGCTGCTCTGTCTGTCTTCGAGGCTCCTGCTCTGACGGCGAGACAGTCGCCCTCGACCCCAGGCAGCAAAGATGGCCTCTGGCACACTGAAAGTAATAAGATCATATAACTGCTTGCTGAGTGCTTTGATCGTTGCAATGTTGTGTGCCGCAACCACTGCGGCTCAAGTCTCCCCCCCCCCTCTTTCGCCTTCAAGTCTCATTTGGAAGATATGTTCCCGCCTCCCGCGTGTTGCCACGTAGCGAGTAGAGTAATATTGTATGTGTTCGGCCCGCGCGGCAGTGCCACGTGATGAGTAGAGTGGAGTTATACTTCTTGTTCGTCCCCCATGTCGTTGCCACGTTGCGATTAGAGTGGGGTGTTTTTTTGTTTGACCCTCAGGCCTTGCCACGTGGCGTTGCCATGTGGCGAGGAGAGTGGAGTAGCATGTGTTACCGCTCCGCCTTGTTGCCGCGTGCCGAGTAGAGTGGAGCAATTTCGTTTTACCCCGCAGGCCGTGTTGGGGTGATCTTGGAGGCCTCTTGGGCCGTCTTGGACGCTGCGAAAGCCCAAGAGGCGAATGTGCTAAAATCACGCGTTTCCTTAAGGGAATGGGCCGATTGTTGCTTCTGGGGGTCCTCTTGGGACGCCTCTTGGTGCGTCTCGGGGGCCTCTTGGGCCGTCTGGGGGCCATCTTGGGCGTCTTAGAACGATCCATCGGCGACTCGGGGCCCTCTTGGACCATCTTGTGGGCCTTTTGGGGCCCCTCATGGCCCATCGTGAGGGCCGTGGCGCGTTCACCCGGGGCCGGCCGGACCCCCCCCTTCCAAACCGACCGGACCGGCCTCTTGGGCCGTCTTGGAGGCCATCTTGGACCATCTCTAGGCCATATAGGCCATCTTGGAAGACATCGTGTCGGCCATCTTCGATCATCTTGGCCATCTTGCAGGCCCTCTTGGGCCATCTTCGCGATTTGTTGACGATGTCCCTAGCGAAACCGCCATTTTGGAGGCTTTGCAGCCACCTCTGGGCAAGCGCCCCAGGACCCCAGCGGGGCGCTCCGGAGCCCCAGGGGGAGTTTTTTTTTTTGAAAAAGAACCAAAACCGAGAGGATTCAGCACGCCAGGCACCCATGTGATGAATCGGGGCAGTGGATATATATATATATATATATATATATATAATATATAAATATATATATATATAATATATATATATATATATATAATATATATATATATATATATATATATATATATATAGTGGCCTTCGGCCCATCCCGCCGCCGTGCAAGTTACATGCCTCAAGTGGCACTTGGGGCTTCTTTTGAGTTTCTTGGCGGCCTGTTGGGGCCTTTTGGGGGGCCTCTTGGGGTCATCTTGGGGCCTCTTGGGGGGCCTCTTGGGGGCCCCATGGGCCCTGTTGAGCGCCTCTTGGGCCCCCTTGAGGCCGTTTTGGGGCGGAAGGCTCGGATTGTTGATTCAGGCTCCTCCTCGTGGGCCCCTCATTGGGCCGTCTTGGGGCACTCTTGGGTCGTCTTGGGAGCCTCTTGGGCCGTCTTGGCGCCCTCTTGCGCAGTTTCGAGCGCCTCCTAGGAACCTGTCGGGCCGTTTTGGGGCAGTCTTGGGGGGCTGCGGGGCCGTCTTCAACGCCGTGAAGGCCGAAAAACGTGCATGATAAAAATGTAAGTTTTCCCATCGGATTTTTACCATTTTGGCCTCTTGGGCCCCTCTTGGGGATGCTCTTGGAGGCGTCCTGGGCCGTCTGGGAGGCTTCTGGGGCCGTCTTGGGGCCATCCTGGGCGTCGGGGCCCTCTTGGACCGTCTTGGGGGCCTCTTGGGCGGCCCCAGAAATTGTCGTGGGCCTCCAAAAGAGCCCGGGAAGGGCCGGACCCCCCGGGTGAGTAGGAAAATGTTTGAGGTGCCGAGATGAATTCTCCGATTCCTCATTGGAGAATCGGGAAGTCGGGGAGCCGGAGAGTCGGCCAGTCGGGGAGTCGGCCAGTCGGTCAGTCGAGGAGTCGGGGAGTCAGCCAGTCGGCCAGTCGGCCAGTCGGCCAGTCGGCCAGTCGGCCAGTCGGCTAGTCGGCCAGTCGTTCAGTCGGCCAGTCGGCCAGTCGGCCAGTCGGCCAGTCGGGGAGTCGGTCAGTCGGTCAGTCGGCCAGTCGGCCAGTCGGGGAGTCGGCCAGTCCGCCAGTCGGGAAGTCGGCCAGTCGGCCAGTCGGGGAGTCGGCCAGTCGGGGAATCGGGGTGTCGAGAAGTCGGCCAGTCGTGGAGCTGGGGAGTCGGCCAGTCGGGGAGTCGGCCAGTCGGCCAGTCGGCCAGTCGGCAGTCGGTCAGTCGGTCAGTCGGCCAGTCGGCCAGTCGGCCAATCGGCCAGTCGGGGAGTCGGCCAGTCTGGGAGTCGGCCAGTCGGGGAGTCGGCCAGTCGGCCAGTCAGGGAGTCGGCCAGTCGGGGAGTCAGCCAGTCGGGGTGTCGGCCAGTCGGGGAGTCAGGGAGTCGGGAAATCGGCCAGTCGGAGAGTCGGCCAGTCGGCCAGGCCAGTCGGCCAGTCGGGGAGTCGGCCAGTCGGTCAGTCGGGGAGTCGGCCAGTCGGGGAGTCGGCCATTCGAGCTGTCGGGGAGTCGGCCAATCGGCAAATCGGGGAGTCGGCCAGCCGGCCAGTCGGCGAGTCGGCCAGTCGGCGAGTCGGCCACTCGGAGAGTCGGGCAGTCGGGGAGTCGGCCAGTCGGGGAGTCGGCCAGTCGGAGAGTCGGAGAGTCGGGGAGTCGGGCAGTCGGGATTTCTGGGAGTCGGCCAGTCGGGGAGTCGGCCAGTCGGAGAGTCGGGGAGTCGGGGAGTCGGGGTGTCGGGGAGTCGGCCAGTCGAGGAGTCGGGCTGGGGAGTCGGGGAGTCGGGGACCACTGGAAGCCTTCAGACAGAGAGAGAGAGAGAGAGAGAGAGAGCTCCCAAGAAATCTTTCAAGGAAGCCGTGGGAGGTTCGGGTAGAGCCTCCCAGGGCCCCCCTATCCGCCACGACCTCCAGTCTCAGTCGGGAGATCGTGGCGTCTTGGGGCCTTCCTGGGGGCCCTTGGAGCTCCTGGAAAGGATTCGGGAGTTCCTGACAACTCCAAAAGAAAATAACATAATTTGAGGGAGTTTCTGTGGAACTACCGTCATCCTCACCCCCGGCGCGGGGAGCACAGGGGCCCAGAGCGGCCTCCGGCACCGTTTCCGGACAGATCCGGTGGATCCGGTGGATCCGCCGACGAATCCCAAACCGGCGCCCTCGCTTGAGACATCCTCACAAAACCGGCCCCGGGGGAGGTGCCCAGAGGAGCCCAGAGCGGCCTCCGGCACCGTTTCCGGACAGATCCGCTGGATCCGGTGGATCCGCCGACGAATCCCAAACCGGCGCCCTCGCTTGAGACATCCTCACAAAACCGGCCCCGGGGGAGGTGCCCAGAGGAGCCCAGAGCGGCCTCCGGCACCGTTTCCGGACAGATCCGGTGGATCCGGTGGATCCGGTGACGAATCCCAAACCGGCGCCCTCGCTTGAGACATCCTCACAAAACCGGCCCCGGGGGAGGTGCCCAGAGGAGCCCAGAGCGGCCTCCGGCACCGTTTCCGGACAGATCCGGTGGATCCGCCGACGAATCCCAAACCGGCGCCCTCGCTTGAGACATCCTCACAAAACCGGCCCCGGGGGAGGTGCCCAGAGGAGCCCAGAGCGGCCTCCGGCACCGTTTCCGGACAGATCCGTGGATCCGGTGGATCCGCCGACGAATCCCAAACCGGCGCCCTCGCTTGAGACATCCTCACAAAACCGGCCCCGGGGGAGGTGCCCAGAGGAGCCCAGAGCGGCCTCCGGCCGTTTCCGGAAGATCCGGTGGATCCGTGGACGACGAATCCCCAAACGGCGCCCTCGCTTGAGGCACAAAACCCCCCCGGGGAGGTGCCCAGAGGAGCCCAGAGCGGCCTCCGGCACCGTTTCCGGACAGATCCGGTGGATCCGCCGACGAATCCCAAACCGGCGCCCTCGCTTGAGACATCCTCACAAAACCGGCCCCGGGGGAGGTGCCCAGAGGAGCCCAGAGAGCGGCCTCCGGAATCCCCCGTTTCCAGAGGACAGATCCAGATCTGGTGGATCCGGTGGATCCGGTGCCTTGAGACTCCAAGGTCGATCTATAGTGCGGGGTCGAACTATCATGCGGGGGTTATACTTTTCTGCGGGTCGATCTATAGTTCGGGCGCGCCGAAAATAGTTCGACCCGCCGTTTTGGGGCAAACGGGGCTTCAGCGCCCATGCTCGCGCTCGCCCCACTGGGAGGGGTCCAACATATATTTGAGCCGACAGCAATGAATGACAACGATACACACAGAAGCGTTCTTTTCAAAGCATGCGCACAATCGGCTGGCCGCAGAACTTAGAGATGCATGCCACCGAAAACGCTCTCATGGACCTCCTTTGGCCCCTCCTTCGGCCAAATGCAGCTACAGATCCACCGAAATCCTCATCCCTATAGTTCCAGTGCTTCGCTGGTTCACCGCCGCCCATGCACAGCTCCAGAAACATGTGCATTTTAGGCTTCACTTTAAAATGGGCAGGAAGCGCGTCTTGCAAAGCGGCCGTCTGCGTGGCAAACTTACTCGAATGCTCTCTAAGAATGTCCACAGCAAATGGGTGATTGTCAGAGAGTGCCTCGTAACACCGACATAAGCTTTTCATCCCTGCGTGAATGGACGATTCTACAGCTGCCCGCTCGTCGACGCCATTCCTCCTATCAAGGAAAGCCTCCGCCATCTCCAATGCCCATGGAACCATGTGCCTGAGCATCCCCGCGCCGCACCTCATCTTAGCCGTCGTTGCTTTTTTTCCTTTCACAACGCCCCGCGTCAGTCTCGATAGGCGGCTGGTCTTCTCACCTGGCGGCTGCCTGTCGTAGAACGCCATCAAATGACCATGTAGTGTGGAGACGCGGCCTTTCTGGGTAGTTCCAGCCACCTTTTTGTGCGTTACAAGATACCATAGCAACCCCCTATGAAGTCAGCCGCTACTCCAAGATCAACAACGTGTAACCAATCTAGCTTCAGCAACTTTTCGTTCGCATACGGCACTTGGAAGAGAGGGCACACCTGCTCGCCTGAAACGATAATCTTCGCAAGGACTTCTGGCCATGTGCGTCGGTGCGTTCTCCACGGCGCGTCTCTCCCAGTCTGCGATTTCACCTGCGGGGAGTAGCCAAAAACACTCCTCCTCCTCCTCCTCCTCCTCCTCCACCCCTCCTCCCCCTCCTCCTCCACCCCCCCTGAAGGGGCCGCAAAACGACGACGACGCACCCCCTCCCAGAGGGGATTTCCTTCCTCCCCTGATGTGTTGCGCTCCCATGGCCTCGTCCTTCTTGATGTTGCACAGGAAGCATACTTCGTCATCTTGCCAGCCAGGTAGCTTGAGCACCTCCTTCATCATCTTCCAGTCCCCTTTGATCTGGCAAAGCACTCCGCCAATTGGTAGGGTTGCATCGGCCACTTGTCGGCGCTTCCTCCAGGCGTCCTGCGCGCCGAAGGGAGAGCCGTCGTGCCGTGCCGCCGGCCAGCGCTTCGCAGCCAAGTGAACAAAGCTCCACTGCACCACTGCAAAAACATCATCAAATGTGTTGGGGCCCACGTGCTCTTTGAGGAACGCTGTGATTGGGACCCGCAGGTTTTTCCAGCGCCCCGCAGCCCCTGGCAACATGAGGCTGATGATCTCTGCGCTCATCGATCGGTCCCAAAAGCAAGGGACCCCGTCCTGCCACACGCCCAGGGCCACCAGGTCGTTGCAACCACTCTCCGCCCTGGCTCTTTGCACGTGGCGCAGAGACACGCCGTCGAGACTCGACGTCTCCAGTAGCACGCTCCGCTCGCCAAAATGATGAAGTTGATGAAGTATTTCGTGAGGAAGCATCATCGCTAAGTCCATCAGTTGTTCTGTTTCAGACTTGGGGTCCCAGCCCCTCACCTGGCAGTGATAGAGCGGAGGCCACCCTTTCCTGAAGAAATCCCGCCTGAACTTCCTGGCAGCGTTTTTCATGCCCGACGTTGACTCCGTAGTGTGCAGGTCGGAGAGACCTGTCGCAGATGCAGAGACGCAGTCATTGATCAGCTGAGCGCCGCGCTGCCCGCTGACCACGTTGCTGCTTATCAGGTCCTGCACGTTCGCTCTCAGCCGCCTCTCCGGCGGCAAGCCCAACCTGTCATAAGGCAACCGCCGCCTGGAAAGCATCCCGCGGGGCCCGCGGGAGACAGGCGCGAGCGCGGCGGCCTTGAGCCACTGCAGTGGCTACGGACATGCGCGGATGAGGCAAGGGGCCCTTGCCCTTTCCCGCGCCCCTCCTCCGCGCCCTCCTTCAATCCCTTTCATGCCCCTCCCCTCCTGCTACTCCCCTCCTGATGATACCAAGCCCCCCTCCCCCCCGCCCCCCCCTCCCCCCACGCCCCTGCGATGAGGGGGGCTTCTTTACTGGCAAACCCAGAAACACGCGGCCCCTCACGAAGGGGCACCCCTGGCAGAGGAAGCGGCAAGTTCTCGTTTTCCCACGGGCGTCGGAAAGGCAGCGCTGCATGCGCGTCGTCGGGCGAGGCAGAGCATCTCAAACCCTACTGCATATATGCATGTAAATACTGATATGTAGATGTAGATGTAGGGCCGCAGCTCAATTGAGGAACTTCTTGAAGCGCTTGACCGAGAGCTGAATGCCCTCGTACATGTGCTCGTGTGTGTTGTAGGCGGCCTGGACCTCATTCTTCAGCTTATCGTACATGTCCGTGTCCTTGCCGACAGAATCAGCGCCCTCAATTTTCGCAATCAGAACCTCCATCGCCGTCTCGTGCTGGTCCGCATTGTCCACGCACTTCTTGCACTCATTGGCCCAGTTCTGGAAGCTCTGACGGTCCTTCTGATCCTGATCCCCAGCCTTCGCGAGCAACTGATTCTTCGTGTGCTTTAGGAACTTCAGCTCCTTCTGATACTTGACCAGCATTTGCCTTGGTAGGGATCATAAACAAGCAATGCGCCGACATGCTTTTCAACGCAAACAACGCACGACAGAACGGATACGAACCAGTTTCTATCGCCATCCCCTCCAGGAGGGGCGGCGGGGGCGTGGCGGGGGAGAGGGCCCCCCTCTGGGAGGGGTCTGGCAGAGCACCAGAGATGGAAGGGCAGGGGGCGGCTGCCGAGGACGGCGCGCGATCTCGTCCTTCTTACTCACGATCTCTGGCCAGTGCGGATTCTCGATCTTCACCTCGCCGCCCCCACCCGACCCCGAAGCGCTGGACGACGGGAGCTCGGCCATCCTGATGCCTGCAGCTTCGAGTTGCTTCAGGTTCTTCAGGTTGGACGTCCCCTTGAAGGTGCGCGAGTCCTTCGTCACCAGCTGGTCATCGTCCATGTTGCGCTCGACGAAGTACCACTCCTTCCACAGAGGCCTGTCCTTGACATCTTCCTTGATGGGGAATTCTTCTTTGGTGCCATGCTCTTCGCTGTTCTCCTCCCACCATTCCTGCACGAAGGCAGTGGCTTCCTGGATGTTCGCAAAGTCTTTGATGGTGAGGTTCTTGAGGGCCAGTGCCTGCGATACATTCCGGTACCCTTTCTTGGCAGAGCGCGTGTGCACCTCTTCATTCGTGCATCTCTCTTCGAAGGTGGCCAACCAGTCAAGTGTCTTATCCTTGTCACTCGCGAAGGTCTGCAAGAAACGCTTCCGATCGGCTGGGTCCTTCATCCCGTTCCAAAGCGCCTGGGCTGCTCTGGCGGATTCTGCTGTGCTCGTAGGTTTCCCGCTGCCGTCCTTCTTCTCCGACTGGTACTTGAGCCACGCCCTCATCTTGTCGGCCTCCTGCTTGTCGAGCCCGTGCCCCTTCGGGGCCGCCTTCGACTTCTTCGCCGCTGGTGCGCCCTGGCCCTCGATCTTCTTCTTCGGCGCCATGCTGCACAACGGTGTGAGGAGAGTGCCCAGCAGGAGCAGAGGAGAGACTACTCCTGGGGCGGGCATGGCTGCCGCGGGACTGACCCCTGAAATTTGGGATACAGCAGCAAAATCGAAATGCCCTGCGGCAGCCGAAACGCCTGCGAATGGCAAGTAGATCGTCGGGGGCCTTCCCCGCGCACTTCAGTGGTGCGTGTGGGTGTGGTGTGGTGCTGTGGGTGTGGCGTGTGTGGTGGTACATTTCAGTATCGTCGAGCCTTCCCCTCAGCCAGGGGTTCGTTTCTCTCCCCTCGAAGGGGCTCGCAACCCACGCGGTCGCCTCCTCCCCCTCGAAGAGAAGGGGTGCTACCTCATCAGCGGTGAGGCGGGGAGGGGGAGGGGATGTGCCAGGGCCTCCCCCTCAGTAAGGGGTGCGCGCCCCCTCAAAAAGGGGCACCCCCCTCTCTGGATTGCTTTGCGCGGCAGGCAAGCACAGGGGCCCGAACGACTCACCCATGATGCAATGCTACTGCTCCCCCCTGCTGCCCCTGCTCACACTGCCCCCCCTCATTAAAGGGGCTCACCCTCAGTAAAGGACGGTGGTGCCCCTCCGCAAGGGGCCCGTCAAAGATGTTTCAGGGGCTCCCCTCAATCAGGAACACCGCGCCCCCCAACCCCCCTAGGGGGCCCGTCAGATACGGTTCAGCCCCGCCCCCTCCCCCCCCACCCTCAGCCAGGGGCGTTTCGCCCCTCAGCGGGACTCGTCTGGCCCCCATGCAGCGAGGGGGGGTGCACTGCAAGCGACCTTTGAGAGAGATTCTCTTAAGAGAATTCTCTTAAGAGAATTCTCTTAAGAGAATTCTCTTAAGAGAATTGTTGGTTTTGCCTGAGACATCCACACAATTCTCTTAAGAGAAAGAGAATTCTCTTAAGAGAATTCTCTTAAGAGAATTCTCTTAAGAGAATTCTCCAAAGAGAATTTCCCCTTAAGATAATCGGTTTCGTGATCGCCCGTCCCCTCTGCCAGGGGCAGCCGCGCGCGCCCCTGCAATGAAGGGGCCACAGTCAAGCAGAGCCCCCTTAACCCGTACCGCCTCTATTCTGGCGCGAGAGGCCGCGCAAATGTATATGGATGTCGGCGCCGTCGCCGACGCGGTCGCCCCGCGGCTCAGGGCGCGCCGTCCTGGGGCGGATGGGGGTGCAGGAGGAAGATTGACAAGGAGGAAGAGCAGAAGCAAGAGGGATATGGACAAGGAGGAGGGCGGGCGACAAGCAGGAGCAGGAGGAAGAGTGACCAGGAGGATGGAGAAGCGGTCCTAGCCCCTCTTAGAGGTCGCCTTCGGGCGCTTGCCCTTGTCCTTCTCAGTGTCCTTGTCCTTGTCTTTGTCGCCCCTCCCTCCTTTCGAGGGTCTGCCCCCCGCCTGGTCCGCGCGGGGCCTTTTTTTTGCTTTGGGGTCCTTCTTTTTGTTGTCTGCGTTCTCCGCGTCCGCCCTGGCTGCGTCCGCCGTTGCTGCGCCCGTCTCTGGCTGCTCTGGTGTTGCCGCTTCTGGCGCTGCCGTCTCTGCCGCCTGCCGCTCCTCTGCCTCTCGTTTCTGTTTCTGCTCCGCTTCCTCCTTGGCCCGCGCTGCGTCCTCCGCATCCTTGGCAGCCTTGGCCGCCTCTTCCGCCCTCCGCGCGGCCGCTTCGGCAGCCAGCAGCCTCGTCCTCGCCTGCGCTTCGGCGGCCTCTGCTGCCCTCTGCAGCTCCAGGCGGGCCTCTGCCTCCCGCCTCAGCGCGGCGTCCCTCTGCTGTTGTTGCGCCCGCCTCAGGCGGATGATCTCCTGCTCTGCCCTGCGCTCCTGCTCCTGCCGAAGGCGCTCCTTGTGCCTTTCGACGCCCTCTGCGCCGCCTCCGTGCGATTCAATGCCCGCAAGAGCCTCCGATGCTGCCTTGCGTGCTCTTCCTCTAGCCTCATCAGCTCATCAGGCTCCTCTGACTCCGCTTCCTCCTCCATGCCCTCTTCCTCCTCGCCCTCATCCTCCTCTTCTTCCTCCCCCTCTCGGGCTCCGTCGTCGGATCCGTCAACCTGCATTGCTTCGGCAGGTGCTGCCGCTGCTGCTGCTGCTGCTGCGGGCGGTGCTGCTGCTGCTGCTGCTGCTGCGGGGTGTCCAGCCGCTGCTGCTGCTAACAGTGCTGCGGGTGGCGGGCCGATCGGTGGCGTTGGCCCCCCCTGCGGGGGCGGCGGCTGCGCTGCTGTTTCGTTCTGCTGCTCCTGTCGGGGAACGACGAAGTAAGCTCACCCCCATGAGAGGGGCCTCTTCTTGCGTTTATTCGGTCCCCCCTCGTTTATCCCCTCAAACAGGGGCCCTCCCTTCTTGGCAGCGCGGGGCAGAGGGGGGGGGGTGCGGTCCTGCAGCAGGCCGACCAAGACCGCCTCCCTGGTATCGCACCTCCGCTGCCAGTGCCTGGCAGGCGCAGAAAACTGATCAGGATAAACATTGAGAAAATCAAAACATCAAACCGACATAACTTCATTCCTCAATGTTTGAGGGTTCCCCCCTCCCCACCACTTGCACCCTTGCGTTGCCTGGCTCTGGCGACCTCGCTCTTGCCGCCCCTCCACCTCCTCCCGTTGCGGTCGCGGTCGCCGTGCTCGTGGAACCACTGGGTCGCGTGGTGTTCCTGGCACGTCTTGCCAACGCACACCGAGAAGAAGGTGTGTTTGCCGCACTGCCAACACTTCTTGCAGTTCATCTTGCGAAGCCACAAGCGGTGGGACGAGCGGGTGTACCGCTTCCTGTGGTCCTGGAAGTCCAGCATGAATTCCTCCTCCGCCTCGCTGTCGTCGTCGTCGACCTCAAAGACAGGCGCGTGCCCGTCCTGCAGGGTGTCTCTGTAAATCAATCCCTTCAGGAAGGGTCACGGGTCTCTGTGAATGAATCCCCTCAGGAAGGGGAGGTTCTATCGATAAATCCCCTCTGGCAGGGGTCTCTGTAAACGGATCCCCTTCTCTGTAAACGGATCCCCTCAGGAAGGGGCGCCTTAACCACGTGTACCCCCAGCTCCTCGTGAGGCCGCTTGCCGCCGCCACCGCCTTCTGGAGGCAGCCCGCCGCCGCAGCCGCCCGACATCATCATGCCGGAAGCCTGGGGTCCAGAACGGTTGCGGCCGAAAGTTTTTAGTCAGACTCAAAAGGCTAAAATCTGGGGGCCTCGTGGGAGGCCCTTCGGGGGGGTGAGTGCAATGGAATTTCATAGGAATTCGTCCAATTTTAGACCCCCCTTTTTTTGCTAAAAAAGGTGGGTCTAAAACTCGGCTGCTGGATTGATTTTTTATCGCCCAGATGGCCAAACAAGTGGCCGTCACTCTTACTTTTCTCCTCATCCTGCCCCAACTCCCCCCTTGCATTCTGCTTCCGCGCGGCCTGGAGCGCCGAGAGGCACACGATGAGCGCCCGCATGGCCGCGAGCTCGGGGCGGGGGGCTGGCCCCCAAGCGCGCTGGGCGTCAGCTCTGTCGAACGGTTGCGGATGAAGAACATGAAAGCAAATGGGAGAGGGATGGAACGAGGAGGAAACGCAATGCCACACACATAATGAGTAAGCAGACTGCCGCACCTTTGATCCCCTCCCCGAGGGGTCCCCTCTCGGAGGGGGCCGTTGCCCTGTCTTATCGCGAGTGTGCTGAAGCCCCTCTTAAGGGGTTCCCCTCTTAAGGGGTTCCATCACTCGCCAATCCATCGCGCGGTCCCCTCACGGAGGGGCGCCCCTGCGATGAGGGGGTGTCGTCTAGCACTGGAGAGGGCGCTCTGCCAACGGGTATGGCGATGGCAATGGCGATGAAGACGGTAAGGATGATGATGATGATGGATGCGATGATGAGGATGGATGCGATTAGTCGCCCAAGCGCTGTGCCACTAAGCGCTCAGCCTCCGCCTTAGCAGCTTCCTTGGTGTCAGCCACGGTGCCGTCGACCAAGGCCTTCTTCAGCTCTGCGCCGATCTCCCTGAGCGTGGCCTCGTCCAAGGTGTCCTTGTACTTTTTCCCGCCGAAACTCACAAACTGGTTCTTCTCACCGTGCGTCCGCTTCAACCCGATAGAGTGGTCCCTCTTGTAGTACATCACGCTGTACCCGCGGTCGGCGTGGCCAGCGGGGGGCCCAGCGCCGACCGAGGGCTCATCTGCAGCATCCACGGGCTCATCGGGTTCCAGCTGCTCTTCCTCCTCCCCCTCATCGTCCTGGTCCGTCTCCGTGTTCGCGGCGGCTGCACTGGGCTTTCTCATTGCAGGCTTCTTTGCCACTACATGTCCTGCTGGCTTCCCTTTTTTGCACGCTTTCGCCTTCGCCTGCGCGGCTGCCGCTCTTGCTGCCAGGAGGGCGTTGGGCTGCTCCGTCTTCTCCGTCCTGCCGTCGGGAAACACGGCATCCAAGAAACCATCGCCTCCTTTCGTCAGTGTTCCCCGCTCCTCCCTGTCTGCGAACTTCATCACCATGCACATCGGCTCGGAGTTGAAATCGAAATACGTGGCCAGGGGATCCTGGGGCGGGTCTCTCACTTGCCCCTCCCGAGCTCCCCTCCCGAAGGGGTTCGGTTACGCCGTGAAAAATCAAAACTGCTCCCCTCCCCCCCCACCCTGCCCGCCCCCTCCGATCCTCCTTCGGGGCCGCGGCGGGCGGGTCAGCGAGCTCGACGTCCTCCTGCGACGAGAACACCACCATCGGGCTCCACGTGGCAACCTTCTGTTTCTTCCCTGCCGGTTTCGGAGGCGGGCTGATGCCGAAGGCGTTCTTGATGACATTGCGCCTGCTGCCCCCATCTGCGCTGGACGACGCGGCGGCCGTGGAAGATTTTGGAGGGTTCATCTCTATGTCGGAGCTGCTGTCGGCGCGTTTTTTGCTCTCTCCTGTGCTTGGGCTTGCCCTGCCAGGCTGCAGCCCCATTGCCACCCCAAGCATTTTTGTGTGCGCCTCCAGCTTCCCCCCCGTCTTGGCGATGTAGAACTTGTTGCAAACATGGCTGAAAGCGTTGGCCACCTCCTGGCAGAAACGCCTACACTCTTCCTGGTGCATGTTCGGCTTCTGCTTCAACACGACGTCCTGGAGGTTCTTCCATTTGACGCGTGTGGTGAGCTGCGCAAGCGGCAAGAGAAACGGCATGTTGTTCTTCATGAAGTCATCTATGCCCCCTTGCAGTTGGCATTTTTCGATGAGATCAATGTGCTGTTTCACGAGCGGCTTCAACTGTTCCTCTGTCACAGAAGAAGCCCGTATCTTCACCTCCGTCTTGCCCTTGACCATTGCCCACCCCCAGTGCGCGCAAGCAAGAGTAGCGCTATGTGCCCTCGAGCCTTCGCAGCTGCGGGATGTTGTAACATGCGCGCAATGTGATGCAGCCGATACCCCTCGCTCAGGGGACGCATGCCCCCTCACTCAGGGGATCCTTAACAATGCGCGAGCGAAGAAAAGTACGACCTGGCCAAAAATCATGGGTTGGACTATAGTGCGACCCAAGGAAAGTGCCAGGTCGATCTATAGTTCGACCCCGCACTATAGATCGACCTTGGAGTCTCAAGGTGGATCCGCCGACGAATCCCAAACCGGCGCCCTCGCTTGAGACATCCTCACAAAACCGGCCCCGGGGGAGGTGCCCAGAGGAGCCCAGAGCGCCTCCGGCACCGTTTCCGGACCGGATCCGGTGGATCCGGACGGGAGGTGCCCAGAGGAGCCCAGAGCGGCCTCCGGCACCGTTTCCGGACAGATCCGGTGGATCCGGTGGATCCGCCGACGAATCCCAAACCGGCGCCCTCGCTTGAGACATCCTCACAAAACCGGCCCCGGGGGAGGTGCCCAGAGGAGCCCAGAGCGGCCTCCGGCACCGTTTCCGGACAGATCCGGTGGATCCGGTGACGAATCCCAAACCGGCGCCCTCGCTTGAGACATCCTCACAAAACCGGCCCCGGGGGAGGTGCCCAGAGGAGCCCAGAGCGGCCTCCGGCACCGTTTCCGGACAGATCCGATCCGTGGATCCGCCGAATCCCAAACCGGCGCCCTCGCTTGAGACATCCTCACAAAAGGAGCCCAGAGCGGCCTCCGGCACCGTTTCTGGACAGATCCGGACAGATCCGGTGGATCCGCGCCCCGGGGGAGGTGCCCAGAGGAGGAATGAGGAGGAGGAGGAGGAGGAGGAGGAGGAGGAGGAGGAGGAGGAGAAGATGATGGAGCTGTGGGGTGGAGGAGGACAGACGGAGGCAAGAGAGGAGGAGGAGGAGGAGGAGGAGGAGGAGGAGGAGGAGGAGGAGGAGGAGGAGGAGGAACCTCATCCTCACCCTCGCCAACAGGCGCACGCACCTTCTTCTATATACAGAAACTCCCGATCAACCGCAGAGCGGCCGGCTAGTATAGCTCCCGAAAAGCTCCATGGAAGCTTCCGGAGGCGCCGGCAGGGCCTCCCAGGGAGCACCAGTGTGTCACGATCTCCCTTCGCAGTTAAAGATCGTAGCGTGTCGAGGCCTCCTGGAGCTACTGGACACCGCGGAGCACCAAGTTTAAATGTTTAGACACTCATTGGAAGCTCCGAGACAGAGAACGGCCACTAGAGAGTACAAAACCAAGAAAAACGGCCAGAAGCTTGGGAAAGATCGATCTCTCAGAGCACCAGGATCCGCCATCTCCAGCCTCAGTTCGGATATCGTAGCCTCGTGGGGCTCTCCTGAAGCCCCCGAGTGCGGCTGGAAGAGATTCGGATACCCTTGTCGGGTCTCCCTGGAGACTGCGAAAAGCAGGATATATATTTATATAGAGAGAGAAAGAGAGAGAGAGAGAGAGAGAGAGAGAGAGAGAGAGAGAGAGAGAGAGAGAGGATCCCGAGAAAAACCAGGCAGGGCCTCCAAGGAGCTCCCTGTCCATTGCGGTATCTGGCTTCAGCTCGGAGACCGTAGCGTCTGGGAGCTGTCCTGGAGCCCCTGGGAACTCCTGGGCGGAATTCGGATGGCATCTCTGCTGGAGTCGGGGAGTCGGCCAACTGGGGAGTCGGGGAGTCGGGGAGTCGGCCAGTCGGGGAGTCGGGGGGTCGGCCAGTCGGGGAGACGGCCAGTCGGGGAGTCGGCCAATCGGCCAGTCGGAGAGTCGGCCATTCCGCCAGTCGGGGAGTCGGCCAGTCGGGGAGTCGGCCAGTCGGCCAATCGGCGAGTCGGCCCGTCGGCAAGTCGGGGAGTCGGCCAGTCGGGGAGTCGGCCCGTCGGCCAGTCGGGGGGTCGGGGAGTCGGCCAGTCGGCCAATCGGGAAGTCGGCCAGTCGGCCAGTCGGCCAGTCAGAGAGTCGGCCAGTCGAGGAGTCGGCCAGTCGGGGAGTCGGCCAGTCGGAGAGTCGGGGAGTCGGCCAGTCGGAGAGTCGGCCAGTCGGGGAGTCGGAGAGTCGGGGGTTTGGGGGGTCGGGGAGTCGGCCAGTCGAGGAGTCGGGAAGTCGGGGAGTCGGGGAGTTGGGGAGTCAGGGAGTCGGTTAGTCGGAGAGTCGGGAAGTCGGGGAGTCGGGGAGTCGGGGGGCCCTGGAAGCCCTCAGACAGAGAGAGAGAGAGAGGGAGAGAAAAAAAAAAGCTCCCCAGAAAACTTTCAAGGAAGCCGTGGAAGGCACGGGTAGAGCCTCCCAGGGGCTCCCTTATCCATCACGATCTCCAGTCGCAGTCGGGAGATCGTGGCGTCTTGGGGCCTTCCTGGGGGCCCTGGGAACTCCTTGAAAGGATATTGGTTTTCCTGGCAACTCCCCAAACACATAACAGAATATAGCTCCCGAAAAGCTCCCTGGAAGCTTCAGGAGGCGCCGGCAGGGCCTCCCTGGGAGCACCAGTGTGTCACGATCTCCCTTCGCAGTTAAAGATCGTAGCGTGTCGGGGCCTCCTGGAGCTACTGGACACTGCGGAGCACCAAGTTTAAATGTTTAGACACTTATTGGAAGCTCCGAGACAGAGAACGGCCTCTAGATATTAAACAAAACCAAGAAAAAACGACCAGAAGCCTGGGAAAAATCTTTCAGAGCACCAGGACCCGCCATCTCCAGCCTCAGTTCGGAGATCGCGGCCTCGTGGGGCTCTCCTGAAGCCCCCGAGTGCGGCTGGAAGAGATTCGGATACCCTTGTCGGGTCTCCCTGGAGGCTGCGAAAAACAGGATATATATATATATATAGAGAGAGAGAGAGAGAGAGAGAGAGGGCTCCCGAGAAATTGCCCAAGGAGACATTGAAAACCCCAGCAGGGCCTCCCAGGAGCCCCCTGTCCATTGCGATATTTGGCTTCAGCTCGGAGACCGTAGCGTCTGGGAGCTGTCCTGGAGCCCTTGGAAGTTCCTGGGCGGAATTCGGATGACATCTCTGCTGGAGTCGGGGAATTGGCCAACCGGGGAGTCGAAGAGTCGGTGAGTCGGCCAGTCGGCCAGTCGGGGAGCCAGTCGGGGAGTCGGGGAGTCGGCCAGTACGTCGGGGAGTCGGCCAGTCGGGAAGTCGGCCAGTCGAGCAGTCGGCGAGTCGGCCAGTCGGCCAGTCGGGGAGTCGGCCAGTCGGGGAGTCGGCCAGTCGGCCAGTCGGCCAGTCGGGGAGTGGGGGAGTCGGCCAGTCGGCCAGTCGGGGAGTCGGCCAGTCGGCCAGTCGGAGATTCGGCCAGTCGGGGAGGCGGCCAGTCGGCCAGTCGGCCAATCGGGGAGTCGGGGAGTCGGCCACTCGGGGAGTCGGGGAGTCGGCCAATCGGCCCGTCGGCCAGTCGGCCAGTCGGCCAGTCGGCCAGTCGGCCAGTCGGCCAGACGGCCAGTCGGCCAGTCGGCCAGTCGGCCAGTCGGCCAGTCGGCCAGTCGGCCAGTCGGCCAGTCGGCCAGTCGGCCAGTCAGGCAGTCGGACAGTCGGCCAATCGGCCAGTCGGCCAGTCGGCCAGTCGGGGAGTCGGCCAATCGGCCAATCGGCCAGTCGGCCAGTCGGCCAGTCGGGGAGTCGGCCAATCGGCCAGTCGGCCAGTCGGCCAGTCGGGGAGTCGGCCAGTCGGCCGGTCGGCCATTCGGCCAGTCGGCCAGTCGGCCAGTCGGCCAGTCGGCCAGTCGGGGAGTCGGGGAGTTCATTCCGGCACCGTAAAAATGTTCCAAATGCCCCGGGTGAGCTCCAGCCGGACGGCCACCCCCCCCTCCAAATCGACCGGAACAGGCTCGGGGGGGAGAGGTTTGGGGAGGGGAAACACATCACACGCCGATGATCCTCAAGGGGTTGGCGGGTTTTGTTTCGGTCCCCAGTCGCTGCCACGTGACACTTCGAGTGAAATCGTATTGTGTTCCGCCCTGCAGGCGTTGTCACGTCGCGAGGAGAGTGGAGCAGTATACGTTTCGCTCCCCAGGCGCTTGCCACGTGGCGAGTAAAGTGCAATAGTTTTGACTTTCGCCCCGCCCGTGCCGAGTAGAGGGACAAGGGAGGAGGGAGGAGGAGGGAAGAGGAGGGACGAGTGGGGAGGGAGGGGGGATGCGAGTTCTCGGGACTCCCCGGGGTTAGGACATCGCCGGCACAGTGGAGGGCAGTCGTCGGCTCAGTGGAGGAGGGAGGGGGGATGAGAAGGAGTTCTCCTGTTGCGCGCCCGATCGCGCGGGCGCGGTTTGGTGGCCGTCTCGGCGGAGCGAGTGAGGTAGGCGGGTGGCGGCGGGGGAGCGGGCGCGTGGGCGGGCGGGCGGGCGGAACGCCTCGGCGGGGCGGGCGGGCAGGCAAGTGGGCGCGCGCGTTGGCGGGCGGGCGGGCGGGCGAGAAGGCGGGCGGGTGCGCGCGGGCGGGCGCGTGGGCGGACGCGCTTCGGCGGGCGGGCGGGCGCGCGAGCGGGCCCGCGCGGGCGGGCGGTCGGGTGGTCGTCATTGTCGTCGACATCGTCGTCGTCATTGTCGTCGTCGTCGTCGTCGTCGTCGTCGTCGTCGTCGATATCATCGATGTCGTCGTCATCGCCGTTGTCGTTGTCATCGTCTTCCGTCGTCGTCATTATCTTCAGTCGTCGTCGTCGTCCATTTCGTCGTCGTCCATTTCGTCGTCGCAGTCGTTTTCCGTTTCGTCGTCGTGGTCGTCCGTTTCGTCCGTCGTCGTCGTCCGCGATGGAGCCACGTGCCGAGTAGATGTTGCTTTTCGCTTCCGCGGCGCTGCCACGTCGAAAGCGATAGAGTAGTTGTTGTTTCGTTGTGCGACTTCGTCACGTGACGCGTAAAGTTGTAACATATGTTGTTTGCTGGTCTGCCGTTACCACGTTGCGAATGGAGTGGCGTTGTACTTGAGCTCGCCCCGCGGCGTTGCCACGTCGCGAATATGATGGATGTGCTAGTCTCTTACTAGGCGTTGCCACCCAGCGTTGCTACTAGACGAAATTCGATTGCGTTGTGATTGTACCTAGGGTGACAGGGGTGTAAACGTGCGCGTGTCTGTCTGCATCGGTTGATCCTAGAATATATACGTATGCTTTTGTGGCACGGCGTGCCTCAGTCTCTACATCTGTTTCGATCCTGCCATTGCTAGTATAGGTGGCTCTGCTCTGCTTCTAGCCTCATATCCTGTACTAGGCAGCCACGGTTTGGAAAAGGAAGCACACGCGCATGTGCATGCGCATGCGAGTCGCGAGGCCACGAGGGGGAAACAGTCGGTGTGAAACGTGGAGGGCAACTTAAGTTAAGAGGAGTGAATATTCCTCCTCCCTGTCATCCTCTTTCTCCTACCATCTTCCTCATTCGGGAATTCCCGCGGCAAGCTGACCACGAGCGAAACTTACAGCTTGGCCAGAGCTGCTCGTGCAGAGAGTAGCAGGCTGCACGGAGACGAATTCTTGACGCTTCGCGTTCACTCAGTCCTTGTGCCTTGGCCGCTTGAATTCTGGACATTTTGTCCAGTGCACGTGCCCGAGCTTGCAGTGCGCCGGTCAGTTCAGCTTCACCCAGCCCGCAGCTGCAGTCTGAGTGGGCCGGCCGGCCTGCGCCTATCCTAGCTAATTCGCCTAGTTCGCGTCCCAGACTTTGCTCTCGCCCCCTGACCGTCGTCTCGCGGCCGCGACCGAAAAAATTCACCCAGTCCATCCCATGTCCCCTGACCCACGGGTTCGGGGCCAGGCCGAGGGGAGGGGCGTTGCTTCCCCTCGCCTCTCCCCTCTCGGGCCAGGCGGGTGTCCCCCGCCCTTGGCCCCGGGGCCCGCCGGGCGTACCGACAGACGCCGGTGTTGTTGCCCCCCCCCTCCCAGGGCCGCCCGTGTCCCTCGCTGTCCGTGGTATGGCTCATCACTTTCAGCGGCGGTTAGCTGCGACCCTGGAGGCTCACGTGGTGTGTGTTGGCGTTGCCTGAGTCTTGGGTGGAAATGCCAAGGGGCGGGCAGGGTCAGGACATGGCGTCCGTTGGCTCTCGCGTCTGCCACAGCGCAGCCTCCCCCAGGCGCATCGCCCAATGGCATCGGTACGCCTTGCTCGCACAGGCGCCACGTGCCCCGGGAGGTACAGCCAGGTCTGTTCACTTGGGGATATGCTTGTCCCTGGTTCAGTCTGGCGTCCTTCAGAAGGCAGCACTACCACCAGCGCGGCTCCCCTTGCTCTTCCCCGCTGGCGATGCTCACCACGCCAGCTGGTCTTCCCCCCCTCACTCAGAGGCCTGATGCCGTGCCGGCACGCACTGCGTGGCTCACAGTCGCTTGGTTCCCCCCCTGCACTGTGGGGTGGTCTGACGGGTGGTGGCATCGCCACGGAGTGGCTCAGCCTTCCGCAGCAGCTACAGCACCCCAGGCCAACCATCAGCCTTCCCCAGTTGCGTTGCATCACGGTTCGCGACAGCTCTGCCCCCCTGGCTAGCTCACGTCGTCCATGGCGTTTGGAGCCTGGCGCCCCACCGGCGACTCACTCCACTGGCCTCCCACTTTCCCCCATTCAGAACGTCGGACTTGGTTTTCCGGGTTCACGTCTCATGCTGTGTGGGTCGTGCCATGCAGGCACCGAATTCCATGACATTTTGTCCTGTGCCTGTTGTAGCTAATTAGCCTCGCTCGCGCCCCGGACTTTGCTTTCGCCGCCTGACCCTTGTCTCGTGGCCGCGACCAAGAAAATTCACCAGTCCATCCCAAAACAATCACCAGGCGAGTTACCCTGATCAGGGATACGTAGTCACGCTCTGGGCGCCTCTTGGAGGTATCGCGGGGCCCGATTGGGGCCCTGGAGCCACTTTGGAGGCCGATGGGGCTATCTTGGGGCCCTCTTGGGTTCTCTTGGGGACCTCAGGGGGCCTCTTGGGCCATCTTGGGGGCCATCGATCAAAGAAGGAGGGTTCTCGATTACGCCCCCCTCCCCCTCGGAGGCAAGGGAACTTGCATCTTAGTTCTCTTGTGCCACCTTGGACCTTGGAATCGCCTTGAGGCATCAAGGGTGCATGGGAAACGACAAGGCGAGAGTGCAACAAGCATACGTGTCTTGATGGCGTTGGAGGGAGGCGGGCCTCCTGGTGGGACGTCCCCGGGACGTTCCTGGACGGTCAGAGCGCCGCTTGGAGGCATGCTGGAAGCGATGTGTCAAGCCGTATTGAACTCTATCGTGCGATCTTGGAGGAGGAGGAGGAGGAGGAAGACGAGGAGGAGGAGGAGGAGGAGGAGGAGGAGGAGGAGGAGGAGGAGGAGGATTGGGCGAGGAGAGGCCGACGCGGCGAAGGCCGCTGGCGCGGCGTCGGTCGAGGGCCACACTGGGCTACACGGGGGCCCTCTCCCCGCCTCGCGCCCGCCGCTCCCGCGCCCGGCAGCCTTCGGGCCAGAGCTCGGTGTGTCTGGCGGTCGTGCGGGAACACTCGGGCAGGCCCGGAACGTTCGCGACGAGGCGCAGCTGCTGCAAGACGTCCCGAGGCGGGAGGCCAGGGAACAACTAGCGGCCAAAAACCGTGGAAACGTTTCCTCACCTCTTCTCCTGTCTCGTCCCCTTCCCCTCCCTCCCCCCCGCCTTGCCCTGGCAGAGGTTGCACTGGCAGTGCGGCGGAGCCTGACCGTGAACAGGGCCAAGGTGAAGGCGCAGATCGAGGACGCTCTGCCTCTTCCATCTCCGCCTCCTCCTTGCAGGAGTACGAGTCGATTCTTGAAGGTGACGATTATGTTATTGCCCATCGGTTTCTTCCGCTTTTCGGATCATCGATCTTTGAATATCTCCAGAGTGTCCTGGACTCGAGTCGTGTTCTGGCCATTGTTCCCAGAGAACCGCTAGCAGCTTGTACGCAGGCAAAAGCATATCAAGAGATGCTGTTTAATCAACGGGCCAGCAGCTTAGAGCATCTGGGACCACGGGTCAGGAAATGGAGAAGTGATTACCCCGACTCCGCCACTCTCCGCACCTTCCTCAGATTGAACATGATAGCCTCCAGGTTGCCTCCGCACGTCCTCGCCTCCACGATTCAGACCCTACTCAACGGCTGGATTAGGGTCGGCTCGGTATCGGACGGGGACGGGTGTGTGCAAATTGGGATGTAAGTGTCTTGTTGGGGATAATATGCTACACGATTTAAGTTGTGAAGCTTTTCGACCTGAAGTGAAAGCCATCCTACCCCTTCTTCCTAGGTCATGGGCCTCGGGAGACCCCGGCTCTTTTGTTCTTGGTGCCCCCTGTACCTTTCCAGGGATGAGATTTGTTGTGTTTGTCTTGCGCTAGATCGCTCTTTGTCCACTTTTAACCACGTTCGTCCTCTGGCCCTTCTAACTGTAAGCGCTATCCGAGGGATCGTTCGGTCACGAGCGAGGGCTATTTCGGCTTCTTCAGCCGCTTGGCGACTCCTCCAAGGGCAAGTCCGTCAGCGGTAGCGGGGCCGCGCCTGCTGACGAACCATGGCGGAATTGTGCGCTCCTCCTCCGATTCTCCTCCACTTCCTCCTCCTCTATGGACATCTTCCTCCTCGTCTGCGTCGTGCTCGGCGTCGTTGTCAGCGGTATCGACGTCGGCGCCGTTGTCGTTGTCGTTGCCGGCGTAGTCGTCGTAGTCGACGCCGTCGTCGTCGTCGTCGTCGTCGTCGTCGTCGTCGTCGTCGTCGTCGTGCTCGGTGTCGTTGTCGGCGTCGGCGTCGGCGTCGGTGGCGTCGGCATCGGCGTCGGCGGCGGCGTCGACGTCGGCGTCGTCGTCGCCTTCCCCCCGCCCCCCGGTCCTCCCCAGGTCGAACCTGGGGGGGAGTTTACTTTCCCCCCTCCCCGGTTCCGAAGCGGGGGGGCTCCCCCCCTGGTTCGAACCCGGCGGGGGGGTACCAGAAATGGGACACACCACAACCAATTAGAACAAACCCCAACCACTTTAAATACTAGCGCCCAACCACTTTGAATACTTTGAATACTAGTGCCAACTCCTGCCGCTTTGGTAAGAGTTCCAACCAACCTACACGAGAAGCCTCACAGGCGTCTTACGGGCGTCTCTCAGAGGCGTCGCTGAGATGCATCTTGCAGTCGTTTCTGAGAGGCGTCTTCCAGGCGTCTCTGAGAGGCGTCTCCGAGAGGCGCCGTACAAGCGCCTCTGGGAGCCGTCTCCGAGAGGCGTCTCCGAGAGGCGTCTTACAGGCGGCTCTGAGGGGCCCCCTACAGGCATCCGAAAGGCGTCTTGGCGCCTCTGAGAGGTGTCTTTGAGAGGCGTGTCTGAAAGGCGTCCCTGGGAGGCGTGTCCGAGAGGCGTCTTACAGGCGCCTCTGAGAGGCGTCTTACAGGCGCATCTTAGCGGCGTCTCTCAGAGCCGTCTCATGGGCGCCTCCGAGAGGCGTTTCTTGGAGGCGCCTACGAGAGGCGCCTCACAGGCGCCTCTGACAGGTGTCTTGCAGTCGCTTCTGGGAGGCGTCTTACAGGCGTCTTACAGGCGCCTGTGAGAGAGGCGTGGCACAGGCGCCTCTGATAGGTGCATTGCAGACGCCTCTGCGAGTTGTTGCGCAGGCGTCCTACAGGATCCTGAGGAATCTTGAAGATTCCGTCAGAATTTACACGGCTACTGCGGTGCACGCGGGTGCTGTGGTGTACACAGGCTTCCTGGTGCAGCAGAAGGACCGTTAACCCTTCAAATTCTTCAGGCCCTTTCAATCGTGAAATGATTAAACCCTTAAGCCCTGAAATCTTACAGCCCTGAAGCCCTTATAACCGTAAGCCTTGAAGCACTTAAATTAAGATATTCGGACAACCCTTACCCCCATCGTTTTAGTCCTTAAACCCTGAAGCCCCGACACCCTCAAATCTTTTGCGTCGCAGCGCGGCAGAGGCAGTTCGCACGCGCGTCCAAGCAACCTGGGTCATGGTATTGCGAATTGCCCCGCGTGCAAGAAGAGTGGAAAGATGAGGAAAGGCCGCCTGAAACCCTTGAACACTCAAACCCATTAAACTCTTGAGCCGTTAGGCCCTGCAGCCCTTACACCCTGAACGCCAAACACCTGGACAACCTTTTTGTTCCAGGTTTTCCGGGGAATGCATTTGGGGGGCTCTAGAACTTGCAGTTGTTATTCATTTCGCCATCTACATCTCCATCTTGAGTTCCACATCATCGCAAGCCGTGTTGGCACACATTCCAAACCAGGCAGTAATGTCAGTTGATGGAATACACGTGCACCCGTAAGCATATTATTCCTCTTGGGGATGGATTAACATCGCCTCGATTCCAATCGTGCAGTGAGATGATTTGGCCGCTTGGGATTAGTACCAGTTTGGTTTTTCATGCTAGTTTGAAGAAGTACAAGTTGGTTGGGATTCGTTCAAACTGGTTGGGATTTGCAGTCCGACATGTTTTTAAATCCCCCCCGCCCCCTGGTCGAAACCGGGGGGGAACTTTCCCCGCCCCCCCAGGTTCCGAGCGATGATGGGGCCCCCCCCCACGGGTTCGAAACCCGGGGGGTGAGGGCCTTCCCCTTGGGTCTACAGAGGGGGAAGCATGTTTTCCTAGCAAACGCCCGTGACATGTGTTCTCTCCTATGTATGGGTTCCTGTGGATTCTTGCACGTCTTATTTGAACCGCGTAGGTTTCCTCTGATCTACTTATCGAAGACGCCTATGGCGAATCACCGCCGCCCTCTGCCTTCTAGAATCGCCCATGTGGCCGAGCGTTGTGGCAAGAGCTCTGCCAAGCTATCGGACCACGTGTTCCCCCAACCGTTGTGGAAACCCTTCGGGGAACACTTGGGGGAGGATGGCGGGGAAGATCAGAAGGAGGCGTAGGAGGAGGTGGAGGAGGAGTAGGAGCAGGGGGCATCTTGGGAGCCTTCGGGTGGCCTCCTGGGTGCTTCCTGGGAGCCTCTTGGAGGCATCTTGGGGGCCTCCTCGGGCCTCTTGTGGTCCTTTGGGGGCTTCTCGGTGGCCTCTTTGGCCGTCTTCCAAGCCTGGCCCGCCTGACGCGTCCGAGGTCTTGGAGGCCTCTCTGGCCGACTCGGGGCCCTCTTGGGGTGTTCCAGGGCCGTCTTGGAAGTCATGTTGGGCGTCTTGGAGGCCTCTTGGGCCGTTTTGAGGCCCTCTTGGGGCCATCTTGGGGGCCTCTTGGGCCGTTCTGGGGCCATCCTGGATGCCTCTTGGGCGATCTTTGGGCGATCTTTGGGGGCTCTTGGGCCGCCTCGGGCCGTCGGTCGAGCGTGTTGAGAGGCCTCTTCGGCCGCCTTTGGGCCCTCTTGGGGCCGTCTCGGGGGGCCGTTCTGGGGCCATCTTGGAGGCCTCTTGGACGATCTTGGGGCGATCTTTGGGGGCTCTTGGGCCGTCTCGGGCCGTCGGTAGGCCGAAAAGAGGCAAGTGCCAACATCTTTCGAAAAACCTGAGGAAATCCATGAGTTTGACCTCTTCGGGCCTTCCTGGGGGCCCTCTTGGAGGCCTCTTGGGCCGTCTTGGGTCATCTTGGTGGGCTCCTGGCCCGTTTGACGCCGTCGGAAGCCGTCTTGGGGGCCTCTCTGGGCCGATTCGGGGCCCTCTTGGGGTGCTCCACGGCCGTCTTGACGTCTTCCTTGGGCGCCTTAGAGGCTTCTTGAGCGTTCTTTGGGACCTTTTGTGGCCGTCTTGGGGCCTCTTGGGCAGTCCTGAGGCCAGCTTGGAGGCCTCTTGGGCGCTCTGGGGGCGATCTTGGTGGCCTCTTGGGCAGTCCTAGGCCGTCGAATGCAGAAAAGGAGCAAATACTGAAATCCTTCAAGCACCTAATGAAAATGCATGAGTTTGGCATCTTCGGGGCCTTCTGGAGGACCTCTCGGAGGCTTCTTGGGCCGTCTTGGAGGCCTCTTGGGCACCTTTTGGGCAGCCTTGGGCCATCTTGGTGGCTTCTTGGGCGGACTTGGAGGAGGCCTCTTGGGCCATCTTGAGGCCATCTTCGGCCGTCTTGGTGGGCTCCTGGCCCGTCTGACGCCGCGGAAGCCGTTTGGGAGGTCTCTCTGGGCCGACTTGGGGCCCCATCTTGGGCGTCTTAAAGGCCTCCTGGGCCGTCTTGGGCGCCTCTTGGGCAGTTCTGGGGCCATCTTTGGGCGATCTTTGGGGGCTCTTGGGCCGTCTCGGGCCGTCGGAAGGCCGAAAAGAAGCAAATGGCAAAATCCTTCAAATACGAAAGGGGTATACGTGTTTTTGGCCTTTTCTGGCCTTCCTGGAGGCCTCTTGGAGGCCTCTTGGGCCGTCTTGGGCCAGCTTCGAGCCAACTTCGGCCATCTTGGTGGGTTCCTGGCACGTCTGACGCCGTCGGGAGCCGTCTTGGAAGCCTCTCTGGGCCGACTTGGGGCCCTCTTGGGGCGTTTCGGGGCCGTCTTAGAGGCCATCCTGGGCGTCTTGGAGGCCTCTTGGCCCGTCTTGGGGCCCTCTTGGGGCCGTCTTGGGGGCCTCTTGGACCGTCATGGGGCCATCTTGGAGGCCTCTTCGGCGATCTTTGGGCGACCTTGGGGGCCTCTTGGGCCGTCTTGGGCCGTCGGAAAGTCGAAAAGGCGCAAATACCAAAATCCTTCAAAAACCATAGGAAAATCAATGATTTTCGCCTCTTCGGGCCTTCCTGGAGGACCTCTTGGAGGCCTCTTGGGCCGTCTTGGAGGCATCTTGGGAGCCTCTTGGGCCGTTTTGGGTCATCTTGAGGCCATCTTAGGCCGTCTTAGGTGCATCTTGGGCCGTCTTGGAGGCATCTTGGGGCAATCTTAGCCGTCTTGGAGGCCATCTTGAGTCCATCTGGGACGGAAAAACCCTTTGCAACCACTTCTGGAAGATCTTTCGGCATCCTTTCAGGTGGCCGGCGGGACGGGCCGAAGCACCAGGGGGAGTCCACCGCCCCCTGTTGATTCATCACAGGGGTGCCTGGCATGCTGAACTTCTTGCGATTTTGGTTTTGGCTCTTTTCCAAAAGAACTCTCCCAGTGGGCTCCGGCGCGTCCCGCCGGGGTCCCGGGAGGATGCCGAAAGATCTTCCAGAGGTGGTTGCATAGGGTTTTTCCGTTCCAGACGGCTCCAAGATGGCCTAAGATGGCCTCCAAGACGCCTCCAAGACGGCTAAGGTGGCCTCCAAGACGGCTAAGATGGCCCCAAGATGCCTCCAAGACGACCTCCGTAGCCATTTTGGCTCAAGTCATCTTGGCTCCAGCACAAAACTTTCGCACCGAACCTGAACCCACCGGGCTTTCCAGATGGCGGGGCTGCAAATGTTGGCGGTTGCGGCCGCCCTGATGCTGATTCGATCGGTGGTCGGGCTCGACGCTCGGCTTGCCCGGCCGCTGTCGCCAGTGAGCAGGCGGGATGCGAAGCGAACAGACGATTTCAACATTGGTGATTTCGCTGCCGCTGGCAGGGATACGGACGAGGAGGACGACTTCGACACGTGGTATTTCGAGCACGCTGGAGACGACGACAGCAGGTTCTCAGCGGGGTTCGAATCCGATGGCCCCGAGAAGAAGCGGCCCGACCCTGAAGAGAAGTCCCGCGCTACGGAAGCGTGGGACCACTGCCATCAAGGATATTTCTCCCACGGAGCAGTGCCACTCGAAAATGGGGTCATCGTTTACCTAGTGACCCGGCAGTCAGATCTGAATACCTTGGGAGGCGGCTTGTCAAGACTTGCCTACTTCATATTGAAGCATTGGGCATAGGACGTGAAAGTGTTCATCCCCAGTCAAGCGTTGCGCGAGTATGATCCTTCTAGTTTCGCAAAATCCTCCTCCCGCGAACGAGTGATGAGTGTTGCACAGGAAGTTTTGGACAACGATACCTACAAATTTGAGGTTGAAGATTTCGATCTCACCTTCCCAAAGGTTATCGCTGACGATGACGCTTGGGAGGGGAAGATGAACGATTGCGCGAAAGCCGTGAATACAAGCTACAAGCACATGAACCAGTTTTTTTACCAAGACGATGTACCAGCATTCGGCCTTGGATAAGTACAAGTATTATCTGCGCATCGATGCCGACTTTTACTTCAAAGCTGGTTCCGATGGAACGTCGATTCAAGCAGATCCATTCTGTATGATGGCGAAGACTGGTCGGAAGTTGATGTGGCAGACGCGTAGACAAGTCAAGAATCAGATGTGCACAGAAGGACTCTGGGAATGGTTCAAAGAGTTTCAGCAAGCGCAGGATCTGACACCCCGTGATCCTGTGATGTGGAATGCTCGGGGAGCGCGGGTGAACTGTGTGGGCCACGTGGGCATGGGGGGTCTGGACTTCTTCAGGCTGGGGCCAGTTCGAAGGCTGTCGACGGCGCTGAACGAGGACGGGCGTGTCCACCTGAATCGGTGGTCGGACCAGACGTGCTACGTCCTCCTCCTCGCCCTCCTCGAGAACCACTCCTCCTCCTCCTCGCCCTCCTCCTCCTCCTCCTCCTCCTCCTCCTCGCCCCCCCCTCCTCGAGAACTACTCCTCCTCGCCCTCCCCCTCGCCCTCCTCGAGAACCACTCCTCCTCCTCTCCTCCTCCTCCTCCCCTCCTCCTCGCCCTCCTCCTCCTCCTCGCCCTCCTCCTCCTCCTCGTCCTCGCCCTCCTCGAGAACCGCTCCGCGGTCGGCGACGTCGGCCTCGAGTGGCGCTCGGGCACCCGGTGCCACGGGTGCTCTGCGACCCTCGAGGCCTTCCATCCTCTCACCGGCGAGAGTCACGAGCGAGGCAGTCGTAGACCTCCTTTACTCCTCCTCCTCCTCCTCCTCCTCCTCCTCCTCCTCCCGGACCCGCTGCTGCCGCCCCTCCCTCCTCGCCCCCCTCGCCCCCCTCCTCCCGCGCCGCCCTCCACCCCCCAGTCCTGGCCCACCCCCCAGGAGGAGCGAGAATCAGGAGGGGAGAAAGCACACAGACCCAATGAATCGTCGATCCCCAGGAGAAGATGGGAAGATCTGGGAAGTGGGGGGCGAAAAGACAAAGACCAGGAAGCTGTGGGAGAGTGTGGGGAGCCATCTTGCCTGTGTGTCTTTCCTTGTGTGTCCCAGGGCCCCTTCAGTGGGGTTCTGCCTGCAGGGCACGGGCGGCGTGCCCTTAAGAGCATCCGCCTCCGGGCGCGCAGCCTTCAGTGCAGCGAGCGAAGAACGGCATAACAATAAACGTTTTCGCCGCCGGGGGCGCCTGCCCCTGGGCGGCTGGAAAGTTTGTACCCCCACGGTGCCACCGTGAGGGTACAAACTTTCCAGCCGCCCAGGGACAGGCGCCCCCGGCAGCGAAAACGTTTATTGTTATGCCGTTCTTCGCTCGCTGATCAGTGCCACGCCCTCCCCGGGCGAGCTTTCAGCGCAGCTCGGAGCGCCGCGACCCTGAGTCGTGGCCGTCTGGCCTCTCGGCCCTCGCCGGCTCGCCACGCGGGTGGAGGGCAAAACTCTTTTGCCATTCCTGTCGTCACCCTCCTCTCTCTTCTGCGTGCCCATTGCCCTGCTAGTTTCTCTCTGTCCCTCTCTCTCTCTCTCTTTCTCTCTCTCTCTCTCTTTCTCTGTCTCTTCTGACGCCCCGCAACCTCTCGCAGGAGGCGATCCATGAATCCAGCGCTCTCGCAGCTACCACTGTCGAGAAAGACAGCGGCTGCGTAGGTGCACACAGCTTCTCTCTTCTGTCCCAAGCTAAATGCTGGGGGGCTGAGTCAGATGACATTATATTTTGGGGGCGGACTGATGTTTCTCTTTCTGACCTCTTCTTTTTTGGTCGGCGGCCGCGCGACCACGGTCTGGCGGCAACAGCGATGTCCGGGACTACGGATCAAGGCAAATTACACGCGATGCGTTTTTTTTTCTGACCTCTTCGCGATGGTGTCGCAAACAAAATGCCTCCAAGACGGCCCAAGATGCACCCAAGACGGCCTAAGATGGCCTCAAGATGGCCCAAAACAGCCCAAGAGGCTCCAAGAGTTCTCCAAGACGGCCTAAGAGGCCTCCAAGGGGTCCTCCAGGAAGGCCCGAAGAGGCCAAAATCATTGATTTCCTATGGTTTTTGAAGGATTTTGGTATTTCCGCCATTTCGGCTTTCCGACGGCCCAAGGCGGCCCAAGAGGCCCCCAAGGTCGCCCCAAGATCGCCCACGAGGCCTCCAAGATGGCCCCATGACGGCCCAAGAGGCCCCCAAGACGGCCCCAAGAGGGCCCCAAGTCGGCCCAGAGAGAGGCCCCCAAGACGGCTCCCGACGGCGTCAGACGTGCCAGGAACCCACCAAGATGGCCGAAGTTGGCTCGAAGCTGGCCCAAGACGGCCCAAGAGGCCTCCTAGAGGCCTCCGGGAAGGCCAGATAAGGCCAAAAACATTGATTTCCCTTTCGTTCTTGAAGGATTTGACATTTGCTTCTTTTCGGCCTTTCGACGGCCCAAGAGCCCCCAAAGATCGCCCAAGAGGCCTCCAAGATGGCCCCAGAACGGCCCAAGAGGCCCCCAAGACGGCCCAGGAGGCCTTGAAGACGCCCAAGATGGCCTCCAAGACGGCCCTGGAGCATTCCAAGAAGGCCCCAAGTCGGCCCACAGAGGCCCCCCAAACGGCTCCCGACGGCGTCAGACGGGCCAGGAGCCCACCAAGACGGCCGAAGATGGCCGTAAGATGGCCCAAGAGGCCTCCAAGAGGGCCTCCGGGAAGGCCCGAAAAGGCCAACATCATTGATTTCCCCAAACAGTTGTTTGAAGGATTGTGGCATTTGCTTTTTTCGGCCTGCGACGGCCCGAGACGGCCCAAGTGCCCCCAAAGATCGCCCAAGAGGCCCCAAGAGGCCCCCAAGACGGCCCAAGAGGCTTCCAAAACGATGAAGATGGCCTCCAAGACGGCCCAAGAGCCTTCCAAGACGTCCTCCAAGAAGGCCCGAAAGAGTCAAAATGGCCTCCAGACTGCCAAGATGACCTTAAAGATGCCCATGTGTTTCCCGAAGGCTTTCCAAACCGACTCGGGGAGCACATGATCCGATAGCTTGGCAGGTCTGGCCTCAACGTTCGGCCACATAGGCGCTTCCAAAAAGGCAGAGGGCGGCAGTGATTCGCCGTAGGCGTCTTCGATTCTTTTGGAAAAGAACCAAAGCCAAAACCGATAGGGTTCGGCACGCCAGGCATCCCTGCGATGAATCGACAGGGGGCGGCGGACCTGGTGGCCTTCGGCCCATCCCGCCACCGTGCCTGCTTTGTGGGTATGATGCCTATTGGATGTTCGTCGCATCTCATGGGAGGCCTCTGGAGTGCCTCTTTGACTCTTGGAGGCAGTTTTGAAGTTTCTTGGGGGCTGTTTGGGGGCCTCTTGGGGGCCGTTCGGGGGCCCCTTGGGGCCTTTTTCTTGGGGGCCTCTTGGGAGCCTCCTGGGGGCCGCTTGGGGCGGAAGGCTCGGATTTTCGGTTTGTGTTCCCTCTCTTGGGGCCGTCTTGGGGCCCTCTTGGTCCGTTCGGGGCGCCTCTTAGGCCGTCTTGAGGCCCTCTTGGGCCGTTTGGGGGCCCTCTTGGAGGCCTCTTGCGCCGTCTTGGGCAGGTTTGGGGGGCCTCTTGGGCCGTCGTCTTGGTGCGTCGGGATGCCGAAATGCGAGAAAGCCAACAACCTTCAAAAACCAACGGAGCAACAATGATTAGTGCCTCTTGGGGCCCTCTTGGGAGGCCTCCTGGGGCGTCTTGAAGGCCTTTCGCCTTGAGGCCATCGTTCGGCGACTCGAGGCCCCGACTGCGTCTCCAGCATGTACGAGCGCAAGACGGCGTACTACGCCCCCTACAGCGACGTTCTGGACCGCCAGAACATCCTGTACCAGCCCTCAGTCTGGTCAGCCCACGGGCCCCACCCCCGGACGACATCCACCCTCCGCACACTCGCGACCCGCCTTGCCCGGCGGAGGGGATGCTCGGACGGGGCGTGGCGGTACCGCCGCCTGGCCAGCGCGGCTGGCGCGGCGCTGTGCCGGCGGGCGGCCGCCCACGTCAGGGCCTACTGGCCTGGCGGGGGCGACGACTGAGAGCGCCGGCCGCCGGCCAGCCCGCCCCCGCAGGCGCGGGCCCCCCCCTTCCGCCCCCCGTCCGCCCCCACCCCCGCACGCGCGCCTAACCTGCGGGGTCTGGTGGCTCACCCGCGGCCGTGCCCCCCCGTTGCCCCAGGCCTGCTTGCTGCCCTTTTTCCTTCCCCTCCTCCTGCCTCCCCCTGCTCCCTGTCCCCCCTCTTCTCCTGGGCCCGGAGGCCGCGTGCTGGCGCGAAGTGTCTTATTGCGCGCCCGCGCAGGCGCGGCCGGTGTTGTCTTTTCTCTTCCTCCTCCTGCTCCTCCTCCTGCTCCTCCTCCTCCTCCTCCTCCTCCTCCTCCTCCTCCTCCTCCTCCTCCTCCTCCTCCTCTCCGTCCTCCGGCTTTGCATCGTCGCGCAATCGGCTAGCACAGTTTAGTTTTGACCTCCTCCGCGCTGGCAAGTCTTAGCCTGGACGCATTCCCGCCCCATCGGTGGGGAAGCTGGCAATTTTCACCTGCATCCGCGGGGCTCGGCGCTCAGAAGCGGTGGCCGGTGCCCGCTTCTCCTCGCCCCCCTCGTCCTCCTCATCCTCTTTTTCCTCCTCCTCGGAGGAGGCAAAGGGGAGGAGGCTCCTCCTCCTCCTCCTCCTCCTCCACCTCCTCCTCCTCCTCCTCCCCTTTGCCTCCTCCCCTCTCGTGCGCCTGGTCAGGGGGATGCCAGCCCGTCGATTTTGGATCCCCCCTCTGGGGCCGTTTGTTGGCCCAGCCACGCGGCCGATAGGGTCTCGCGAGTGCCGTCGTTTCTGGCCGGGGGGAGCGCGATTTGTCCGGTGCCTGCAGGCGGGGATCTTGAGTTTTAGTTACGGCGGACATTCTTCAGTTGTTCTCTGAGAGCAGCTGCCTGACCCAGGGGCCCCAAACCATCAAATGGCAATGGTACAGACATGTGTGGAACAACGGTTTGCAACACATCATGCTTGCTGAAACGACTAAGCTGTGTTAGCACACAAAAGCACAGAAACATAACTCGATAGAACAGGGGTTATACTGACGCGGACGGAAAAAAAGAGCTAACACATATTCATTCAAAACCGCACATTGCCAAGATCAGGGCCCCCCGGAATTTCACCAGGAAACAAAACGCTGCCGAAAATAAAGCAGATAAGACGTCACAAACACCGCGGGCCCCTTGCACCAGCCAGTCGGATTCAAATGTGAAACTCACCCGCAGTCGCGACAGCGACATTGATATCCTTTTAATTTGCCAACGCACCCGGCGATCGGTCGACCTCCTTGGGCAGAAACATGGAAATGGTGTCCTCCTCGGAGCACTCAGTCACGAGTCGGTCTCTGCCGACCAACTTGCTCTCGTCGGCCTTGCTGGCCATCGTCCACCTGTCGGCTTCGCCGACCATCCTGCCAGACAGGTTTCCTGCCAAAGCGGCCTCTGGGTACCCCTTCGTCCTGCCACGAGAACTCCATGAGCGTACTCGGGCAGCGGCTGGAAATTCGGCGTGCTGAGAGCCAGATTGTAGCGACACTGCGACTGGACGAGCATGCTGCGTACCTTCTTCCGGTTCGTCGGCTTCGGGTCGGTCCCAGTCACGGTCGTCTTGACCTTGACGGGCATTGGTTTTGTCTCGGGTTCCCGCGTCTTCTCGGTCTTCGTGTCATGCTCGAGCTGCTTGGTCAAGAGGGCCCACCACACCCCAGCACGAAACCCGCAATCGAATGCCACAACATCTCCCCTCACGAACTCGAAAACCATCATCTTCATGACCAGGTCGTTCCAGTCGGCTGGCGTCGGTGGGTTGAACAGCTCGACGTCGCTGGGCGTATACTGCATCGCCTGTCCTGCCGCGCTGCCGCCTTCGCTAGCTGCCAGTGCCGTAGCCAGCTTCGCTCCACTTGCGCAAAATTGCGCTTGCCATTGGCCTTCGCTGTCTCCCTTCGCCTTTGTCGCAGGCGTCGTCTCGAGGGCATCTTGCAGTGCCTCGCCAGCGTCGTCCAGCTCCTTCTCGCGTTGCTCCATCGCCCTCTTGGAGAGCTTCTTGCCAGCCATGAAGTCGGGGTCTTACCGCAACGCGTGCACTCCACGGCGTAGCACGTCTGCCATCGTCTGGCGGGCCGAGAGCTTTGTAAGCCCGTCCGCCATCTGCTGCTTCGTGTTCACCCACTTCCAGGTGGCGCCTATCTCCGTCATCTGCTCGCTCACGATCTCCACTTCGATGGCCGTCCTCTTCTCTGCGATGCCCAGGCCTGCCGTCGCTGAACGCGACGCGTCGTGCAGGCACTTCGCGTCCGTGATGAACGGCGACTTTCCGAGGTACACCATCGTTTCGTCGACCTCCAGGTCGGGTCGCAAGCTCCACGCCAGGTAGACCTTCACCCACATCAACGAGTCCGCGCCCAAAGCTGCTGCCTGGGCCTCCGCTGACAGCGAGCCCCTGCGCGACCATTGTAGTTTCTTCGAGGCCCACTCCGTGACCACGGAAGGCGCTGGGGTTCCGGCATTGAGCTCGTCCGCGGGTCCGATGAAGATCGCGTAGCCTCCCTCTTAATTTCCGCCACCCGCCACGTCGGCTCGCCCAGCTCGCGCCAGTGTAGCTGCCAACTCTCTGGTCGCCCCAGGCCTTGTCGAACCCGAAGCACAGCCCTACGTCCGCGTTGGCCTTCAGAAAGAGCAGATCCTTGTTCGCGCCCAGCAAGTCCTGCACGGTCACTCGTCCTGTGGCCGAAGCTCTGAATGACACGGCAGCCGCTGCTATGATCCCTCCTTGGGCTGCCGGCCATTGCAACTGGCAGTTCAGGATCTTGAAGTTCGCAAGCTCCTTCGGCGACAACGCACTCGTGGGATCAGCTCTCCGGTGCTTCTCGACGGTGATGGGTTTCACCGCGTGCATGTACTTCTCGAACTTGAGGGTCACGCTGTAGGTGATTAGGGACTGCTCCACTTCGCCTCCAGCGAAGATCAGACTCGGCCCGAAATCCCACTTGCCGAGCTTGAACTTCTCGTCGAGCGCCCTTAGCCGCGCCTGGAGACACTCGGTGTCGTCGAGCTTCGCGTAGAGGTTCTGTTTGCGCGTCGCGCCCTCGCCGCAACCGACGAAGTTGCCCGCGCGCCCGCCGATTGGGCCGCCCACCGCGTAGGTCTGGCCCTCGAGGCTGCGCGCGTCGAACGGGTCGTCCTCGACCTTCGCCGGGCGCAGGGGCAACAGCAGGCAATCCTCGAGCTCGATGTTGCTGAGCCCGATCTCCCTCGCGACTTCGTCGGAGCGGTTGCGCCAGAGCTGGGGCGACCGCGGGTCACCGAAGCGCGGCTTGATCATCTTGGGCAACTGTCCAGGTTGCAGGCCGATTTGGTGTGAGAGCATCTCGCTCATCTCCTTCGTCGGGCTCGCGCGCGGCTCGAGGCCGCGCGCGCTCGCGCCCTCGGCCCGCGAGAAAACGGACTTCGCATCCGCGGTGAACAGCCTGCATTTCCTCGGAGACGCCCAGAGCATGACCGCGCGTCGGCCAAGCCTGCTGAGGGTCGGCGCCTCCTCGTCGAGCTGGCCCTCGGCGACGTCGCGGTGCTAGAGCCTCTGGTAGAGCGCACGCGCGTTGGCCACACTCTGCCCATCCCCCACCTTCAACGTGAGTAGGAAGCGTAGAGGGCAGAAGGCTGCGGGATCTACATCCGCCTCGTTGATGGGCGCCCAGCCGTCGTTGCGACTGGAAAGCCTCGAGGTCCCCCCGCTGCGCCGCGTAGGACTGGCCCTTCCCCTCGGGCGCAAGCCCCCCCTCCGCGATGGCGGGGGCTTCCCTCTCGGAGGCCAGCGTGCAGACCGTCTCGGTGGACTCTTCAAGCAGCGCAATCTCTTCGCCCACCCGATCGGCGAGCGCAGCCCCCTCGCTCTGCGGGGCAAGCTTCGCCCGCGACAGGCGGGCGCGCTTGGCCAGCGGGGCGCCTTCCAGCTTCTCAGCCTCCTCGACGCTCCTCTTAGTCATCGCCGCGACGTGGAATCTGCTAGGCCCCTGCTCCGCGCTGCCAGACGCGCCGGCACTGGCCGCCGCTGGCCCGTCGCCCTCCTCCTCGCGAGGCGTCGTCGGCTGAGGATATCCAGGAGCCGCCGCGGCAGCTGCTCCTGTCGGTCCGTCGGTCTCGTCCGTCTCCATGGGCGCCTGGGCGCTGGGCTGATGCTGCTCGCCCATGTCGTCCAGGCTGTCGTCGTAGCGGGGCAAGCGCCCCTCCTCGGCGAGGTCCCAGTAGTTGCAGGTCCCCTTCGTCCGCATGGGCACGCGCTTGAGCTTCTCGATCGTGCTGAGCGGGCTGTCGAGGTCCTCGCTGCGTCCTTCACGCTCGCGGGCCTCGCCTGGCAGCTCGGGGCGAAGCTGCTCCACGGTGCATCGAAGGATCGTGCATCCGTGCGTCGCCCACACCACTGAGGCGTGCATCGCGTTGTCCTCGTTGACCTTCGCCTCAACTGCTACCGCCAGAGCTGGGGCGTGCCAGTGGTATTTCTCCAGCCCCTGCGTCTGCTCTGGTCGCCAGAAGTAGACCTGCTCGCCGATCTCGCAGTTCCTCCTCGTCGGCCTGCTGCGCGCCAGCAGCGCCGCTCGCGCGGCGCGCGGGCAGTTGGCCTCGATGAAGGCTGTGGCGGCGACCGCCCTCCTGATCATCATCTCGCGCACCTCGCTCTCGGGGTCAACCGGCGCAGCCTGCTCCGACAGGCCGAAGTCCTCTTCGCAGCGGGCGCCCGGGATCTTGGGCTGCGCCCCGGCACCAGCGCCGCGGGCGAGAACCCGCACGCGTTCGTCGGGGCGCTCCGCTGGCCGGCGGTCATCCTGAGAGCGGTCTTGAGCGAGTCGTCGGGGAGCTGCAGATGGCAATCGCTGAGCTGTTCCTTCCTGGCCGCGCGGTTTCGCCCCATCAGGCCTTACCTGTGGTGCGCGCCTTCGGGATCAGGTCGAGCTTGATGCTGCGCTTGCTCATCCAGTCGTGCATGCGTTTGGCCGTGTGCGAGCCTCCCAAGTCCATCCGCATCGTCTCAGGCTTGCGGCCCAACTGATCCAGAGCTTCTCCCATAGCTTCGTCTCCTTCAAGAACGTCTTCTTCGAGATTGGGTAGTCGACCGCGTAGCGTGTAAACTCGTCCATGATGGCCCGGATATTCCTCTCCCTCTTCTCCCACGTGATGTAGTACACGTCGGTGCAGACCACCTCGTTGAACCTCGTGGCCTTCGGCAGCACTGCGACACGAACTGCTCGGGGCCTGTGCCTGCCTAGGCAGATCTCGCACTGGAAGAACCTGGCGCACTGGATCCACTCCGCCGGGACACCCGCATGCGCTGCATTCGAAGGGTGGCCCAGGCTGACGCGTGCGCGCTCGACTTCTCGGATCGTCGATACGTTGAACCGCTTCATCAGCTCCTGCATCACGTCGGTGCGCTCGATGGCGCCGATCTCCTTGTAGACCTCCGCGTTGATGTCACTGATGTCGTCGGCCGTCCTCAGGTAGGCGATCAGGTTGGAGGAGGAGGAGGAGGAGGAGGAGGAGGAGGAGGAAGGGAGTAGGAGGAAGGGAGGAGGAGGGAGGAGGGAGGAGGGAGGAGGGAGGAGGGAGGAGGGAGGCGATCAGGTTGGCCATCCTCTTCGCCATCGGTTTCGGGTCGTTTTGAGCCTGCTGGGCGAGCTTGCCCCGCAGGATCACGCGGTTCTCCGTGCCCGCGCATGCCGGGTTCGCGTGGTGAATGAATCCACCGCCAGAATATGTCCACATCCACCGCTTCGGAGTCGTGCCCTGGAATCTCGAGGATTAGTGGATATGGATATTTGCCCGACCGCGTGAGCGGGCAGATATCCATATCCGCCGCTCCCCGAGTCCTCGCAACACGACCCAGCAGCAGTGGATATGGTCAAATTCTGGCGGCGCAATGAACTCCTTGTTGGTCGACTACAGTCTCATGGGCTTCTGGTAGGAAGTGTCCTTGCCGCGGATCTTGCATTTCGCTCCCAACCTGCACTGGTCGAGTCTGCAGTGCTATCCGGGCAAGTTATTCCACATCTTCGTCCGCCAGTGTGGCCCTTGCCACGGGCCTTCCACATACGCGCGTCGGTTCCCGCTCTGCTGCTTCACTAACACCGTCATAATCATCTTGAGAAGCCTTCGCTCTTCTCGCCTGCTGGCATCGTTAATCTCCTTGGCTCGCTCCTCGGAGATATTCTCGCTCACGCGCTGCCAGGAGCACCAGTACTTGCACGGGGGAGCGAAGAAGATATCGTCGGGCATGGCGTTGTCGGTCTTGTTCAGGAAGTCGTGGATCACGGCAGGCATTGAGAAGCCCCAGCCGTCCTCGATCTTGAACTGGAGCACCTCGATTTGCGGGAACTCGAGCAGCTCCTGCGACAGGGCCCCGTGATCCACGAAGACCTCCCAGACCATCCGATTGCGCGGCTCGCGCAGCGTGTCCTTCACGTCGGACGCGCCAGGGCCGGGTCCGAGTGGGTGTCAGTATCCATCAGGTGGCGCCCCGGGCCCACGACCTCCTCCATGGCCAGGGCCTCCTCGCTGCCGATGTCGTAGAATTCCGTCCTCCTCCTCCTCCTCCTCCTCCTCCTCCTTCTGTGTCTTCGTCCGTTGCGTCGCTGCCGCTGTCATCTCCGTCGGCGGGGGCCCCCTCGTTCATGGCATCGTCGGCGTCGCGGCCGGCTCCGCCCGATAGGTCTACAGTAGGGGCCCTGAAGAAGGAACCCTTTTGGTTGGGGAGGGGCTCCGCGTTCCTTAAGTGTTTCGCAGCTTGCCTCAGGTTTTCCTTATGTTTTCGATCGGAAATCGAAGTTTAATTTATGGAAAAAAGGGGCCTCGTTCCTTATTTAGGGTTCCTTAGGTCAACGCCTCGACTGTATGGTGAAATGGCCCTTCTCGCCGCGCTCGGACTTCATCCAACCCTTGTCGGGGAGATCATTTATCATGAACGCTCGAGCCCGATAGCCCCGGATCAAGCCCCGCTTCTCCACGCAGGGTCGCGCGATCAGCAGAGACGCGCGCCGAACGGCCAGACCGTCGGTGTCACGGCTCGTTCAGCCTCCAGCGTCTTGCCGTCTCCGAATCGAAAGCGCCTGTCACTCCTGCCATGCTCGACCTCATGCAACGGCCGCTTCGAACGAAGTGCCTCCTCCCACTGCGCCCGCGCCTTGTCTCCCATGACGTGCCGCGCGGCACCTCCATCAGCGAGGCCCTTGCCCACGGTCAGCAGGATTTCCTCGGCCGAGTTGGCGTACTCCAGCGTCTCAACATCCTCCACCATGCGTGCCTCGTCCTCGGGCCCAGTGAAGCCACCGTTCCTGAAGCGCTTGAACGTCGGGCCAAGCTGCTGGGTAGAATCTGATGCAGTCGAGCCCGCTGGCGACGGTGGCGCGTCCTTGCCAAACGCTCCTTTCTGAGGCCGGAAAGCTTCACGTCGTGGTGGGCCACATTTTTTGCCGCGTCTTTTACCTTTGCCGCGTCCTCTGCCTTTGCCAGTGCCTGCTCTCGTCGCTCGCGTGGGTCCTGCGCGGCCGTCGCGCTGGTAGTTGTTCTCGGGGGCGAGGGCGATGATCGGGTAGAATCCTCTGGCCTTCGCGATCTCCGCCTCACGTCTCTTCCTCAGAGCCCCGAATCATCAGGGGTAACTCGGGTCAGGGCTAACTCGGGTTCCTTTTTCGGGAATCCAAACCCGAGTTACCCCGGGCCCGAGTTACCCCGGATAACTCGGGCGTCCAGAGCCCCGAATCATCAGGGGTAACTCGGGTCAGGGCTAACTCGGGTTCCTTTTTCGGGGATCCAAACCCGACCTACCCCGGACCCGAGTTACCCCGGATAACTCGGGCGCCCAACTTCGCGCCCACGAAGCCGAGGTAGGCCTCGTCGCACGCCGCCTGGGCCTCGTCGACCTCCTGCGGCAGTGCTCCTCCGGGGCGTCGGCCTCCCCCTCGTGGTCGTCGTGGTCGTGCTCCTCGTCGTCCTCGTGCACTTGCTCTCCCAGGTAAGAGTCTTCGTACAGTCGGGGCCCTGAAGAAGGAACCCTTTTCGTTGGGGAGGGGCTCCGCGTTCCTTAATTGTTTCGCAGCTTGCCTTAGATTATCCTTAGGATTTCGATGCGAAATCGAAGTTTCACCTATGGAGAATAGGGGCCTCGTTCCTTATTCAGGGTTCCTTAGGTCAACGCCCCGACTGTAACACAGGCCTCGCTCCCACTCGTAGTCGTTCGGGTAGTTCACGTCGTCCTTCAAGCTCTGTCCGACCAGGATCTTCTCAATGCGTTTCACGTCGGGCTTGTCGGGCATAGCTTCGGCTCCACACGCGTCGAGCAGGGCCTTCTTCACCTTCGTCCAGCAGAGACCGTCCACGCACTGACTGCGAACCTGGGCGGCGCCCGATGGAGGGACAGCCGCTCGAGTGAGGAGGTGCCAGCCCGCCAGCATGTCGGGGATCTCCATCCCGACCTCCTTGAAGTTCCTCAGCTCTCTCGTGTGGCGAAGGCAGTACCGCTTTATCGTTCCCATGTCTTGGCGAGCGAACTTGCCGAAGAAGAGATCTGTACGGGCTGGTAGCTCGGTCTGGTTGTCGTACTTGTAGTACTTGCCCAGCACCTGGAACAATGGCCTGAAAGCCTCTTCCGTCTCTAGCAAGTCCAGGTGGATGTCCTCCGTAGCCTCCGCGGCCTCACCTTGCAGCGAGTTCATGACTAAGAATGCTCCCTCGCTGACCGCGGTGGTGCCGCGCTTCCTGCAGCACCGCTCGAAGACCTCCAGCTTGCGTCGAAAGACTCGATAGCCGTCGGTCCTCAGCAGCTCGTAGCTCGGCGCCGTCTTGGACAAGCCAGCGTCCAAGCCTCGTCCTCCCCCGTCCCAGGTGGAGCTCTCCTGTCGGGTCCACCAGCCTTGCCAGCCATTCCAACATGTGTAGTTGGCCTCGTCTACATCCACGCTGCTCGGCGGGATGCGGCTGCCATCCGCCGGTCTCAGCGGGAACGGCGGCGGCAGAGGCTGCCGGCGGGCCGGCTGGCGGCGGCTTGGCCAGGGGCGGCGCGCGAGGCGCGCCGTCTGGCATGGCGGCAAGGGGGGAACCAGAGAAAGTAGATCTCCGGCTCCGCTACCCATACGGGATGTGTTCGATAGAGCAGATGATCTTGACACTCGTACAAGGTCGTGAGATACGCAACCTTTTACTTGACTCAGGGCCCCTGAACATCAAGTGGCAATTGTACCGACATGTGTGTAACAACTGTTTGCAACATATCATGCTTGCTGAAACTGCTGAGGTGTGTTAATACACAAGAATACAGATTACAAGGGGTATTATTGACACTTGGGGTCTTCCTGGGCCCGAACGAAAAAGTCAGAGGGGTAAGCCGCGGTAAGCCCCCGGGGAACCGCACCAAGCCCTGGAAGACTCGGCAAGTTGGGTCCCGTGCCCTCAGAGGCTCCTCAGGAGCGAGGACTGAGGCGTAGAGGGACTGGAGGACACGCCCGCTCCGCGCCCAGAGGCACGGCGGCGGACTGCACGGCAGCTGTTGCCTCGTGTGCGCATTGGGCCCAGCCGCTTGCTCTTCGTCGGCGCCAGCACACGCCCTGTGGGGCCACGAAACGCTGTACTGGGTGGGTGAAGCGCAGGGAGGAGGGAGGAAGAAGAAGAGGAGGAGGAGGAGGAGGAGGAGGAGCTGGCTCTCTCTGACTGTTCTCTTCTCATGTTCGCTCCACTCGGAGCAGCTCCCGCTGTCTCCGGATGGCGCTCCCGCCTCGGCTTTCGCCCCCTCCACCGGGTCGTGCCCCCAGGCCAGCGCTCCAGGTCGCGGCCTGCTCTTTGGCTGTCGCGTGCGTCTGGTCCCGCACCAGGTCGTCGGCGCCGCCGTTGCCTCGCCGGCGTCGTGGTCGTCGCGCCCCTCCCTTTCTTCGTCCCCCGCGTCGCAGCCCCTCCTTCCTGGTCCTCCTCATGATCGTGTTCGTGAGCATGGCCACGTTTTTGTCATGCAGCATGGCCGGTGTGCTCAACAATCATCCTCGCCCTCCCCATCACCAACATCATCAACAACATCAGCATCATCATCACCACCATCATCATCCTCATCATAATCCTCCTCATCCTCATCAGCATCATCACCGTAATCACCATCACCATTATCATCACCACCATCACCATCACCGTCGTCACCATCATCGTCATCATCAGCAGCATCATCGTCGTCTCATCATCATCACCATCAGCAGCAGCATCATCATTCGCAACATTATTTTCAAAATCATCCTGGTCTTCATCAGCACCATCATCAGCATCATCATCATCGTCGTCATCATCATGAGTACGTACACCATCAGCATCATCATCAGCAGCAGCATCATCATGCTCATACTCATCATCATCAGCATCACCACCATCACCGTCGTCAGCATCAGCATCATTTCATCACCATCATCAGCATCATCAGTATCATCATCAGCAGCAGCATCATCATCAGCATACGTAATCGTATTATTACTAGTAATCATCCCTTACCCTCCATATGATTCCTCTTGCTCTTCCTATTCCCCTATCGCTCCTATCCTTTATGCTGCTGCTGCTGGTCCACCCCCTCCTGCTGCTCCTCCTGCTGCTGCTCCTCCTCCTCCTCCTCCTCCTCCTCCTCCTCCTCCTCCTATGCCATGTGTGGCGTGAGTGCTCCCTGCCTGTCCTGCTTCGCCGCTGCCTTCGCCCCTCCGACGCCCAGGGAGTCATGCAGACGAACCTCGAGAAGATCAAGGACCTCCGTGACGAGCTCTTGCCCCCCGAGGCTCCCCCGTCGCGCGCTCCCTGGACTAGGAGGCTTCGTCGAGGGATGTGTCCGCTCCATCCGCGGGGGAGGGGGGGAGGAGGAGGAGGAGGAGGAGGAGGAGGAGGAGGAGGAGGAGGAGGAGGAGGAGGAGGAGGAGGAGGAGGAGGAGGAGGAGGTGGAGGAGGAGGAGGAGGAGGAGGAGGGAGGAGGAGGAGGAGGAGGAGGAGGAGGCAGGCAGGCCGGCCGAGCGCCCGAGCGGCAGTGGGGCAGCGCCGGCAGTGGGCTGCGCGCGCCGAGCCGCGGGGAGGCGGCGGCGGTGCCGGCGGCATCCCTCCCGCATGCCCCCCCTCCCGCGTGGGCGCGCGGCGCGGCGGCCCCCCCGCCCTCCCCTCCCCCTCCTCCTCCTCCTCCTCCTCCTCCTCCTCCTCCTCCTTCTTCTTCTTCTTCTTCTTCTCATCCCTCATTCCTCCTCGTCCTCCATCCTTCTCCTCCCCCTCGCCCGCCCTCTCGTCCTCCTCGTCCCCCTCACGCCTCCTCGTCCTCCTCGTCTCCTCCCTCCTGCTCCTTCTCCTCCCCCGTTCCTCCTCACTGTTCGCCCTCTCCCACCGCTCGTCGTGTGCGGCCGAGCGGCGGGCAGCCAGGCGGGCCGCCGGTCGGGCAGCCAGCACCTCTCGGTGGCCGTGCATTTCACCCCCCCCCTCCTCCACTCCCTTGGGCGCCAGTCGTTGACGGCAGGTATTTTCGGATTCCCAGATCCCGATCTGCTTCCGAGCGCTTTCCTGTCTCGAAGAAATACGCATGAATTCGTTGCCGATTGCTCTTCTTTGGACGGGCCTGGTCCCAATCTGCTCTATCCGCCTTCCTACTTCATGCTCCGACTGGCGGGTGCTCGGTGCAAGGCAGTGAGGCCCGGTATTCCCCCGATCGGGCACCGGCCTGGAGCCTGTCGCCTGCGCAGCATGCTTGTGCAGCGCATTCATCGGAGCGTGAATTACCTACCCCGCTTTCGCTTCCAGGCAAAACCAAGTCATACCACGCGCCCCCTCGTCAAGCGGCCTGACCAGTACAGGCCGCAGTTTGGCATCGCTTGGTATCTCTTGGAAGCGAGGGTGGTCAAAAGCGAGGTAGGTTTGTTTTCCCCCTAATTCAGGAGCGACGGTCCGTGCGCGGAGGCCACAGCGGAGACGGAGACTGGTGCATGGGGGGGGGAATGGGATAGGGAAGAGGGTGGGGAGACGAGAAGGGAGGGTGCGCGGCGCGGAGGAGAGCGGAGGAAGAAGGGGTTGTGGGAAGGGGATGCGTAAAGGGAGGATTGGGGGGGCGGAGGGATTGGGAGGGAGAAGGGCTGGGGAAAGGTGGACTGAGGGAGGTGGCGGCAGGGAACGGGGAGAAGGATGGAGAATTAGGAGGAGGTCGAGGAATTCCACTGGCGGGGGTGCGAGAGGGAGGACGAGGTGCAGCTGCAGCAGAGCAGGGTACAGATAGCAGGAGCCAGCGGAGATTTCGAGTGTTGCCGCAGGTTCTGAAGTTCCTGGGATCCAGCAACCAGTGGGAGATGACGCTGGAGGAGGAGAACTTGCAGGCCAGCACACTGTGATTTCTCAGTGCTCGCGAGCTTGAGTCGCGCTGCTCGCATCCTTACCATGCATCTCTGACCTAACGCTTTCCGATACCTCAGGCGGCACGAACGATTCATGATGTCGAGTTTGCGGATTGCTCGCCCCAAAGAGAAAGAGGACGGCGGCGACGACGACGAAGAGGATCATAGGCCCCCAACGCACGCCCAGAGGCAAGAGTAAGTAGGAGGAGGGGGAAAGGAGATCTGCAAGGACTGTTCTCCGATGGTTCGAGTTCCGAAGGAGTCCGAGGGGCCGACACGAGCCTGCGAAGCCGAAGCTGCGACAAGTGGAGCCGCATTTTGTGGGCCCCCTGAGGTGATGGGGAGTGGGGGAGAGAGAAGGAGGGAGGACGCGATGCGGTTCCCCCACGAATCTGCATGACATGAAACGCATGTGGTCGAAGTTGCTGCCAGGTGCCTCTCGGGGACTGCGAATCGATGGTGCGAAGCCTCACGGAATGACGGCCTCTCTGTATTGTCCGGGGGGCCGCTGAAATTGGCACTGCAGCTGAAGTGGGTGGGTCCCCTGCCGGAGTGGACAAGGCATTACCCCTGGCGTTGTTGCACGACTTGTAGCAGGCATTCCGCGCCAGATGCAGGAGAGATGTTCACGCATCGTGGAGGAGCTTGCCACCAAGTCTCTCACGCTTTACCAGTGGTCGGAAACTTGGACTGATGTTGGAAGTGGTATGTGCGATGTCTGCAGCCTCACACTGCGACGATCACTTAAGATCACTTGCATAGAAACGCTGGCTTTCCGTACCGGGCACAACTGCATCGATTCCAATGCGTACCGATGTGGCAGGCCCTGAGGAAAGGGTAATCTGACACAGCGACAAAATCGCACGATGAAGCACGATCGGATGGAGGCGTCAGTATAAGGATGAGGAGCGCATCTTGAATTAGTGCGGGCCCTGCTTGTTGACTTGATCAACGTTTCTTGCCGCATCAGGCTCCTGGTGCTGGCTTATCGTAGTCGATCCCGCGGGAACGTAGTGGGCAAAGGGGTTGGCCATGAGACCGCGGAAGAGTTCCCCCACGAATTTGCATGACATGAAACGCATGTGGTCGAAGTTGCTGCCAGGTGCCGCTCGGGGACTGCAAATCGATGGTGCAAAGCCTCACGGAATGACTGCCTCTCTGTATTGTCCGCGAGGGGGGCCGCTGAAATTGGCACTGCAGCTGAAGTGGGTGGGTCCCCTGTCGGAGTGGACAAGGCATTACCCCTGGCGTTGTTGCACGACTTGTGGCAGGCATTCCGCGCCAGATGCAGGAGAGATGTTCACGTCGCCCCTGAGTCTTGGAAGACGTTGCCGTTTGGCGGCATCGTGGAGGAGCTTGCCACCAAGTCTCCCACGCTTTACCAGTGGTCGGAAACTTGGACTGATGTTGGAAGTGGTATGTGCGATGTCTGCAGCCTCACACTGCGACGATCACTTAAGATCACTTGCGTAGAAACGCTGGCTTTCCGTACCGGGCACAACTGCATCGATACCAATGCGTACCGATGTGGCAGGCCCTGAGGAAAGGGTCATCTGACATAGCGACAAAATGGCACGATGAAGCACGATCGGATGGAGGCGTCAGTATAAGGATGAGGAGCGCATCTTGAACTAGTGCAGGCCATGCTTGTTGACTTGATCAACGTTTCTTGCTGCATCAGGCTCCTGGTTCTGGCTTATCGGGGTCGATCCCGCGGGAGCGTAGTGGGCAAAGGGGTTGGCCATGAGACTGCGGATGAGTTCATCCGCGTGATGGAGCACGCCACGGAGCCCGCAGCGATCTCGTGGAAGGAGAGTCGATTGGGCCTTGGTCTTTCCGACCACGACCCGCTTACCATGGACGCATACGACGGGCAGCCGAATGGCCCGAAGATGGTTTCACCAACATCAGAAATGTGCAGGCACGTCGGACCATTACTCCAGATGTCGTAATAAAAGGGAGGGGGTCTGGACCCTCCAAGACAAGCCATTTCAGACCCCCCCGGCGGGGAACCCTCCAAAACATCGTCCCCAGACCCCCCAGGCCCTCCAAGATAGCCTGGAAGAGACCCCCCCGAAAGGAGACCCCCCTCCCTTTATTACGAAATCTGGAGTACCCAATCACACCCGAAGAGACGGTACCGAAACATGCCTGGACCGCGGGCGCCAGCGAGCAGGCGCCGGCCGAGTCAACGGCGGGGCGCACCTTGATCGAGGTGAGGCCCGAGAGCGCAAGAAGGGCCCGCAGGGCGGAGCAGAAGGAGGTCGGTCAGAGCATCGGAGGGCACCAACTATACACCAACACCGATCCTGGCCCAGGATCACCCTGGGCCCAGGATCGGTGTATATGCCTTCTTGCGCAAGGCAGGAGGGCGTATACGCCGATCCTGGGCCCAGGGTGATCCTGGCCAGGATCGGTGTCGGTGTATAGTTGGTGCCTTCCTAGAGCATGCAGCTCTGCACGGGCGTGCAGGAGCCGCGCAGCCATGCGGAGTCCACGTAGATTGAAGCGGCCGGAAGACCGTGTAGTGATGCCGAAAGCCCGTGAGCAGCGCGGTCCTGGGACAGGATCTGGAGCGCTCGGAGTGGTGGTCCTTGTCAGGCAACGCGAGGACTCTGAACAGGCCGGTCGTGGAGAGGAAGGAGCAGACCCAGGCACCGCCGCGGATACGCACGGTTGGAGTTTGAGGGAAAGGCCGAGCAAGAAGAGAGGCCAGGAGCCAGCCAGAATTACCGGACGAAACTGGCGGATCAAAATGCTGGGATGAAAGAAACCACGGACCTGTCAGATTGAGAAAGCGTCGACAGTCGTGAGCCAAAAGTGGGCACACAGGGCCCAAAGACGCGCTCAACGAACGGCATTAAACACAAAATGGCATCGAAGCCAATAGCGCGTATGCGCAGGACTCTAATTCACCCTTACTCCCTATTTGTTCCGAATAGTGTGCGCATGCTTCCTTTGCGACGTAAAGGTCCAATGTTCGAGGTCATTGCCTCAGCCGCCTGGTCAGAGGCCTGGACGCCTGCATGCACTGGCGATACTCGTCCCATTGGTCGTATTGTTGCTTTCTTGCTATCATTGAAATAGTGTGTTGTTTTCCCACCTCTTGTTGCCTCGGATCCTTTTGTTCATCGCCTCTTCTTCCTCCTCCCTTGGCCCCGCTTCTCCTCGCTGCCCCCTGGCCGCTCGTCTCATCCAGGGTCCCTCCCCACTCGAACCCTCAACGTGCATGGACGAACCCCTGAGGTGATGGAGGCGTTCCATAAGGACGGCGAGTTCTACGGTTCCTTATCCGCGGAGGGGAATGGGGGCGGTCGTCGTCGCCGTCCTCCCCGTCCCATTGCTCCTTGTCCAAGTCCGCCCTATCCGGAGGGGAATGGGGGCGCGTATGGCGGGCCGTAGGTCGGGTTACCGATCAGGAAGCTAGCGGTGGTGGGCTGGAAAGTATTGCGAGAAGCGTGGGGGCAGTGAACACATACATACATACATACATACATACATACATACATGCATGCATACATACATACATACATACATACGTACATACATGCATACACACATACATACATATATACATACATGTATACAAACATACATGCCATACTATATATGTATATACATACATACATGCATGCATACAGACATGCATGCATACATACATGCATGCAGTCATACATACATACATATATACATACATACAGGCATACATACATACATACGTACGTATACATACATACACACATACATACATACATACATACATACATACATACATACAGACATACAGACATACATGCACACATATCCACATACAGACATGCACCCATACACGCATGCATACATACATTCATGCATGCATACAAACATACATACATGCATACATAACTACAAGCATATATGTATATGTATGCATACACACATGCATACATATATACATACATACATGCATACATACATGCATATAACCGTATACATACACATATACATACATGAATATACATATACATACACACATATATACCTGCATGCATACACACATACATAAATGTATACATACACACATACATATATACATGCATGCATGCACGCATGCACATATGGACACAACCATTCACAGCATTATACACGCAACCATTCACGGCGCACCGGGTCCGGGGGCCCGGAGCCGGGACCCCGACCACAAATGTGGGCCCCGGGGGGCCCGGAGGCTCGTCGGACCGCCGGACGCCGTCCAAGATCGTTCGCAGGCGGCTTCGGAACGCGCTCCGATGGCTCCAGATGCCTTCCAAGACGCCTGTCATGACACCAAGAAGGTCCCAGAAGCCTCCAAGACGCTCCGAGAGGCAGCCCAAGAGAGGCCCAAGAAGCAAAAATCGTGCCATTCCTATGGGAAAACGTATATTTTTCGCATGTTCGCCTCTTGGGCTTTCACCGCGTCCAAGACGGCCCAAGAGGCGCCCAAGACCGCCCCAAGACGGCCCAAGAAGCTTCCAAGAGGGCCCCAGGACAGCCCAAGAGGGCCCCAAGACGGCCCAAGAGGCGCCCAAGATGGCCCAAGAGGGCCCCAAGACGGGCCCAAGAGGGGGCCCAGAGGGGGACCACGAACCGCAAGCTCGAGCCTTCCGCCCCAAGAGGCCGCCAGGAGGCCCCAAGGAGGCCCCTCAAGAGGCCCCAGGAGACCCCCAAGAGGCCCAAAGGAGGCCCCGAGAAGCCCCAAATCGGCCCCCAAAATGCTTCGAACCTGCTTCCAGGAGGCCCCCGACAGGTTCAAAGGCTCCCGAGAAGCTACGTCAAACTCCCAGCGAGCGGCCGGACGAGGCCCCCCACAAAATCACAAGAGGGTTCGGTTCCAGTATTTGTATCCTTCAGCGCTCTCTAGCCTTCTTCCCCCTGCCCCCTTCCCTGCGACTTTCGTTGACTCAAGCTCGCCTCCTAGCTAGAACCTAAGCGCGCGCGAAGCGCGCGCGTGGTTCTAGTTTATATATATATATACAAATATACATGCATACATGCATGCATGCATGCATCTATATACATACATACATACATACATACATACATACATACATACATACATACATACATACATACATACATACATACATACACATACATACATACATACATACATACATACATACATACATACATACATACATAAATAAATACATACATACATACATACATACATACACACATACATACATACATACATATATACATACATACATATATACACACATACATACACACATACATATATACCTACATACATACATACATACATACATACATACATACATGCCATACATACATACATACATACATACATACATACATACATACATACATACATACATACATACATACATACATACATATGGTAGGGTGGTTCGCAAGATATGTGTTGGATATTCCCCGCGTTGTTTTGTTACCCTCGTTACGTTGTCTCTTTCTTTGCGTAGCTTTTCCGCGTGATCCTTTGCCGTGGTTCTCTGGACGGGGATTTCGATTCAGAGCTGTCCGATCTCTGGCCTGTTGGAAATCCGATTTCCAGAGGACGCGTGAGGCTGGGCATGCAGCTGGGCGTCGGGCTGGGCGCCGGGCTGGGCAGGCGCAGGGCACAGCGTCGCCTGGGGCGTTGGAGAGGGCTTCGGATGGATCGCCCGGAGGGGCGCCTGGGCGGGCAGCAGGAAGGGCGGAGGGACGGGCGCCAGGGGGGGGCCTGGAGGGCTGCGCGCAGGGCAGTGCGCTGAGCAGGGCGCAGGGCTGGAGGTGAGGCATGGCGGCGAAGGCATCGCCAAACTTAGCGTCGGGGTCAGCGCTGCCGCGACGCTGCAAGGCGCCTGGAAGGGCGGCAGGAGGGGCGGGCTGGGCGGGAGGCTGGGCGTGCGGCATGGGTCAAAGCGCGGCGCTCCTCGGCGGCCCCTCCAGCGCCCCCGGCGGCCTGGCGGGCGTGGCGGCCACAGATCGAGCTATAGCTATGCTGGGGGCGCCTGAGGCGGCGTCGGGCTGGGCGAAGGATTGGGCTATGCTCCAAGGAGGGGGCGAAAGCCTGGGCGTGAGGCAGGGCGCCGGGCTGGGCCTTGGTCTGGACGTCGCTGATGCTGGCGCTGTAGCTGATCGCGTCGGGCTTGGAGTCCGAAGCCAGCATCTCGCCGAGCAGCGGCAGGACCTGGCATTCGCGGATCCCCACATGGTAGCTGATCGTGCTGGGCTCACCCTGTCCAATATCGCTGATTACGGCCCGCACTGTAGCTGGTTGCGCGTGACACCTCACACTCGCCGACCCTGCCACTGTAGCTGATCGCACTGGGCGTCACCTCCACCGCCCGCGCATCGCTGAGCAGCGGCGCAGCCCACTGCAAGTGCGCCCGAATAACGCACCCGCTGATGCCAGCATTGCAGCTGATCGTATTGGGCCCGCAGTTTGTGGCTAGCACCGTGCTGAGCAAAGCGGCAGGGCCCGCTGCCACTGCTCTCCGACCTCGCACTGGTAGCTGATCCCGTCGCTGTAGCTGATGATCGCGTAGGGCTGGGCGCACGGTGAGGCGTCGGAAGGGGCGAGGGGCTGGGCGTCCTGCAGGGTGGAGGGGTGGGCGGAGCCGGGGGGGTGAGGCTTGACGTCGGGCGGCGGGGCGGAGGGCTGGGCGTAGGGCTGGGCGCAGGATTAAACTTTTGCCTCCACAGTGGAGATCAACGTCTCGTTGAGAAGTGCCATGGCTCGCTGTCCCCGCGCTTCAGGCTCGCACCCGTTGATCATGGCACTGTAGCTGATCACGTTGGGCCAGGCAAAAGTGTGGCGCCGGGCAGGGCAGAGGGCTCGGCGTCCGAAGCCAGCTTGGAGACCACAATTTCGCTGAGCAGCGTCATGGCCCAATGCCACTGCTCTCCAATCTCGCAGCCGCTGATCCCCGCACTGTAGCTGATCGCGTTGGGCGCCGCCGCTGCAACCAGCGTGCCGGCGTGCGGCGGCCTGTCCCTTTGTAGCAGCATCTCCATTCTCACGGTCACGGATCCCACCACAGTAATTGATTGCGTCGGTTCAAGCTATCTACTGGCATTCCGCTGAGCAGCGGCGCGGCCCGCTGCCACTGTTCTCCAACTTCGTATCCGCGGATCCAGGCACTGCAGCTGATGACATTGGAATGGGCGTGGAGTGAATTTTCGGGAGGGGCGGAAGGCGGAGCGTCGCGCGAGGTGGAGGGGCAGACAGAGGGCTGGGCGAAGGGCATGGCGACAGGTGGCAGGGTGAAGGAAGGGGCGTCGGGCTCCAGCTTGGAAACCAGCCTCTCGAAGAGCAGCGTCGCGGCCTGCTGCCATTGCTCACCAACCTCAAGCTCGCTGGTTCCAGCGCTGCAGCTGAGCACATTGGGCTGGGCGCAGGGAAATGAGATTTCGGGCAGGCCGGGGGGCTGGGCGTCGAGAAGGGAGCTGGGCAGGGCGTTGGGCTGGGCGCAGGGCTGCGCGACGACGTCGGGCAGGTGGCTCTTCATATCCCTCGTGCGCCTTCCAGCGCCGCCGCCGGCCGCGGCGGCAGCGCAGCGCGCCGCAGCCGCAGCGTCCCCAGCCGCCCGCGGCCGCGCGGCCCTCCGCCCTCGAGGCGGCAGGCCCGCCTCCGCCAGCGGCGGCGGCAGCGGCCGGGGGCACGGCAGCATCGGCCGCGGCCTCGGCGGCGCCGGAGGCCGCGGCGGCGCGGCCCGGGGCGCGCGCGGCGGCCGCGGCGGCGGCCGTGGCGGGGCCGATCTCCGGGCCTCGCGGCAGCGGCCGCTGCGGCGTCCCTCGAGGCAGGGCGGCCTCGGGCCAGAAGCTGCGGAGCCGTACGCGGGCGCACGCGCGTGTTCCTCCAGCGGCCGAGCGACAGCACCACAGCGAGCAGCAGAGCTGGACACGCTGAGTTCGAGTACCACCTGACACTGCAGATATGGGGGGGACCTCACGCACACACACACACACACACACACACACACACACGCTCTCTACTGCAGTGGCCGAGTGACGCCACTACAGTGAGGTCTCAGGCGGGGCCCGCTTAGCGTCAGTTCCGTTTGACGTTGCAGATCAGAGGGCAACGCAAGACGAGACACGCGCAGAAAACGATTGGCGGCCGCGCCAGGCGAGCACACACACACACACACTTTTTAGTTATCGGTGCAGAGGAACCTCAGGCGCGGTCGGCAGGTGGAGGTGAAAAATTGCGAACGAACTTGGTTGAACGCGCAGTGATGAAATAATCCAGCCACGGCCATGCAGATTGGTGGTGGTGGGGGGAAAAGGAGGCACTTCAAAGCCAAATGGCAGCGGCCAGTCATCCCTCGGAGTGTGGCTCGACGCCAGGTGTTGCAGCATGGGCAGCAGTTCGGTAAGAATTAGCCAGTGGGGCGGGGTTGCAACCTGCAAAGCTGCCAGGCCAGCCGATTGGCTGGGCAACGCAGAATGCAATGGCCAGGCGAGACGATGCGTAGGGTGCGACCCTACGAACGGATAGCGCAAAGCGATTGCATGGGCGGAGCGCTAGACCTACAGGCCGCGGCAACACCACCACAGTGAACTCGATGTTAAGACAAGACTGGTGGGGACGGAACACGCACATGCGGGGCCGAAACCAGCCACATTCGCCATGCCGTAAAATTTTTGGCAAACAGCAAAGCCACCAAGAGAGGCCAGTGTCAGTTACACGTCCGGGCTGGCCGAAAACAAGCTGCAACGGAGGCGCCGACCGAAGTAGATTGGTAGGGTGCCGTCCGAGCAGCACGATAAAGACGCGAGATGCGCTGTACGCACCGACGTCCAGGTTGCCACCAAATCGACCAAAGACGTCCCATAGAGGAGGAAGACAAGAGGATGAGGAGGAGGAGGAGGAGGAGGAGAAGCAGAACGAGTGTAAACCCAAGAGGCATCAACGATGTTGGAATAAACCCTCCCCCCAAGCTCCCTCGTTATAGGCCCCTACAACGGTTCATTGTTACTGAAGGAACTGCCTCGGTGGAAGGCAACTGCTTGCAGACCCTGAAGCATGCCAGAATAATGTTCTCGGGATTCCAGCGCCACGGATCAACATGACTGTTGCGTCTTGACGATTCCGCATCGTGCCAGAACGCGAATCGTGGGTCTTGAGCACCGCCAATCAACAGAGCTTGTGCACACTCATAAGCCTGAATGCTTCCAAAACACAATTTCTGGTACGTTGATGATGGAAATCCGTAAAACCCTTGCGAATTTTAGAGCGGCATTATGGCGAGAGCCCAATCCGTGAAACTCTTGCAAGTTGTTCAGACGAGTGCGCGCGGCGCTAAGGTGAGAGCCACATTTTGATCACGACGCGCCCTCAATCCGTGAACGGCTTCCAGTTTTTCAGACGAGTGTACGCGGCGCTCAGGCGAGAGCCACATTTTGAAAACGACGCGCCCTCAATCCGCGAAGCTTTTGCAGATGTTTAAAATAAATGTGCGCGGTGTTAAGACGAAAGCCACATTTTGAAAAGGAACCGTCCTCAATCCGTGAAACTTTGTCAAATGTTTAAGGCGAGAGCAACATTTTGAAAGCCACTCCGCCCTGAATCCGCGAAGCCCTTGCAAATTTTAAAACGGGTGTGCGCAGCGCGAAGGCGAGAACCACATTTTGAAAACGACGTGCCCTCAATCCGCAATTTGTTCAATTTGTCCCAACCATTATGTGGTTTTGGGTCCTCGTTTTGAAGAGACGGTCCCCGCGTTCCTCTTCTCCTCCTCCCCCTCCTCCCCCTCCTCCCTTCCCTCCTCCTTCTTCCATGCGTTTCACCCACCCAGCACAGCGCTTCGTGGCCCCATAGGGAGCTCCATTGAATCCCCCAATGGGACCGCCCGCATGCGTCCGCCACCACCCAGCACAGCCCTTGCTCCCTGCGCTTCACCCACCCACTACAGCGCTTCGTGGCCCCATAGGGAGCTCCACGGAAGGTCCCGGTGGCACCGCCCGCATGCGCCGCCACCACCCAACACGGCCCTTGTTCCTTGCGTTTCACCCACCCAGTACAGCGTTTGGTGCCCCATTGGGGGCTCCACCGAAGGTCCCAGTGGCACCGCCCGCATGCGTACGCCACCACCCAGCACAGCCCTTGCTCACTGCGTTTCACCCACCCACTACAGCGCTTCGTGGCCCCATAGGGAGCTCCACGGAAGGTCCCGGTGGCACCGACCGCATGCGTCCGCCACCACCCAACACAGCCCTTGCTCCCTGCGTTTTTCCCGCGCAGTACAGCGCTTCGTGGCCCCATAGGGAGCTCCATTGAATCCCCCAATGGGACCGCCCGCATGCGTCCGCCACCACCCAGCACAGCCCTTGCTCCCTGCGCTTCACCCACCCACTACAGCGCTTCGTGGCCCCATAGGGAGCTCCACGGAAGGTCCCGGTGGCACCGCCCGCATGCGCCGCCACCACCCAACACGGCCCTTGTTCCTTGCGTTTCACCCACCCAGTACAGCGTTTGGTGCCCCATTGGGGGCTCCACCGAAGGTCCCAGTGGCACCGCCCGCATGCGTCCGCCACCACCCAGCACAGCCCTTGCTCATTGCGTTTCACCCACCCAGTACAGCGCTTCGTGGCCACATAGGGAGATCCACCGCACCGCCCGCATGCGTCCGCCACCACCCAGTACAGCCATTGCTCCCTTCGTTTCACCCACCCAGTACAGCGCTTCGTGGCCCCATAGGGGGCCCTACCGAAAGTCCCAGTGGCACCGCCCGCATGCGTCCGCCACCACCCAGCACAGCCCTTGCTCCCTGCGTTTCACCCACCCAGTACAGCTTTTCGTGGCCCCATAGGGAACTCCACGGAAGGTCCCAGTGGCACCGCCCGCGTGCGTCCGCCACCACCCAACACGGCCCTTGTTCCCTGCGCTTCGCCCACCCAGTACAGCGTTTCGTGGCCCCATAAAGAGCGCCACCGGCGAAGATGTTCACAACTGCGGTATTCACAACTGCATATGGTTGGGTCCTTCGCCAGGCTAATTTAAGACGAATGCGCGCGGCGCTAAGGCGAGAGCCACATGTTGGATACTACCCGCCCTCCATATGCGAAGCTTTTGCCAACGCTTAAGTTTCAGAGTCATAAGTGGTAAGGATGTCTCAGGCGAAACGCACAGCCCGCCCTAAAAACGGACCTCGGGGTGCGACACGGAGAAATTATTTATATTTAGAAGGAGAAGGAATGGAGGAGGAGGAGGAGGAGGAGGAAGAGGAAGAAAAACAAGGGCACAAAAGAGGTGTACCACGCTGGCGAACACCGCCAGCGTGCACGCAAAAGCGGTTCAACCCCCCGCAGTGGGGACGACCCGGAAGGAGGGGGAGGGGGAAGGGGGGGGGACCAGAGCCAGCAGGGGCACAGGCAGGAGTGGAGCCAGGAGAGACGACGGCGGGGGACCCCACGACGCGGCCGAGGCCACGACCGACCGACGACGGCGACGACCGAGCGAGCCCCGCGACCCACGAGGAGGAGGAAGGGACCGACGAGCCACCGCGGAGGGGAGCGCCGCCGGAGGGGTGGCGGGAACGCCACGCCACAACCGACAGAAAACAAAACGCCACAGGGCCTGAGGCCAAGAGTGGCGAAGCCAGGGAGATTGAAACACATGTGGAACACGGCAACGTCAGGAAGCGACAGATCGGCGCGTGCCCAGAGCGACTAATCGCAGAGCGTGGGTGAAGGCAAGGCATTGCCTCAGACCAGCTCGCGCCGTCGTTCGCAGCACAATGTTGCCCTCGAACATCCTGTCGGCCTCGATCCCCCTCCTCTGGGACATATAAACCTGCCGAAACATGGGTGGGGGACATGGGCGAAACTAGAGTAGTGAGTAGCAGGGCACAACCGGCGACGAATCGGTGTGTGACTGGAGCGACTGATGGTGTGTCCAAGGACAAAACAGCCACAGATCGGTGTTTGTCCGGTGATTGACCGCCTGACACAGGAGAAGACTGCACCGCGGTGCCCCACTCACATGCTGCGAAGAAATCGTGCAGGAGACTCACATAGTGCCACCGTGGGTTCAGCGTGTTGCCGCCGAGTTGCGCGCAGTGAGCTCTCCAAGCCATCTTGTTCTGGCCCCCCAGCCGCCTGATGCGGGCCGCGAGCTGTTTCTTGGAGGCGCCCGCCAGGCCAGCCAGGTGCCCGGCCGAGTCAGGGCCCTCGGCTGCTTCGGGCTGGCCAATCGGGCCTGCCTAGGCTGGCGGGGCGCAGGTGCCAGCTGGCTGCCCACCACGCATTGGTAGGAAGTATAGACAGTCGATCACTACCTGTCGTGGGACCATTTCTGGGCGAGCTCGCCCCTTCCCTTGTTTTCTGTAGTCCATGTGAAGTGACCCCAGCGTTCACGAGTCCACGTGGAGTCAGCCCACGCCTCCTTGACCATCAGTCAAAGGTCGCTCTGCGCTCGCCGGGCGAGGCGAGGTCTGTCTCCAGACGGTACCTCCGCAGCGGGCGCACGCGTCATGATCGGTGGGGGACTGGTGGGAGGCACGCGTCTGTCGTGCGCTGCCGCCTCTGCCGCCCGCAGCGACGGCTGCCACTCTGCAGTCCGCGACGCAGCCGCCAAGACAGCACGCGCGGGAGGACTCTGCACTTCAGCTCACGCACTGGAGTCGCCCGCCGCAATGCTGTCCGAACGATGCACGCGGCTGCCCTTTGCCTGGGCTGGCGGTTCCATGGTCTCACTGGCGGGCGCGGACCAGGAAGGTGCCGGCGAGCTTGCCTGACCGTCCGCGCCTGTCAGGGAGTCGACGGCGTCGTCCTCGTGGTCCGCCCACCGGAGACGTTGGACCATTTCGCTCGAGGGGCTTTCTCTTGGTGGTCTCCAAACCAGGTGGTGAGACACCCGGTGGTGACCCCGATTCCCCCAAAAAATAATTCTGGGTCACCACCGGGTTTGGGGACACGCGGTCGCCACGAGGTTTTGCGTTTCCTGGGCCAGCCAGCGCTCGAAAACCATTACCCCAATCGCCCAAAACTCACCACCGGGTGTTCTCACCACCACGTTTGGGGACCACCAATTCTCCGCCCTCATGCGTCCGCCCGCTGCCGCACTGCTCGACCAGGCCCAGACACTGTCGCGGTCGTGCGACGCAGGCCGCAGCGGCGCAAAGCGGCCCTCAGCAGCAAGGCGGCGCAGGGCAAGCTCGCCATGCCACTCTGGGTCTGGGCTGCTGTCGTTAGGCAGAGATTGGTCGGAGAAATATGGATCGAGGTATCCTTCCTCCTCATCCCTCTAAGATCTCCGAGCGTCATCCGTCTCGTCCCTATCCGATTGGGATTGGACGGGGACTCCACTTGGATGGAAAGGGGGCGTCGGTGAGTCTAGGGTCTGCCGTCCTGGCTCCCCAAGGGTTACCACCCCGCATCATCCAGGGACTGGTGGGCATAACTCACGCAATATCGACAGGATTGGTGATGTAGCGTCGACAATATTGTTGGTGCAACGTCGACAAGATTGGCGGTGTGCACAGCATCTACATGGAAAGTTTGGCAGGAGGCGTCCTGCGTCACGATCGGTGTCATTCATCCCCGCGGAGCTCGAACCACGTAGAGCTCGTTGGCGCCAACCTCCAGAACTGCTTCCTCGAACCCCACCTCGACGCCCACCTCCGCGACCGCGTCGACGGCCTCCTTCATCTCGACGTCCCCCTTCTCTTCCATGGCCACCTCCGTGTCGCCCTCCTCGCCCTCCTCATCGCACGTGCAGTCGAAAGCGTTCCTGACCTCCACCTCCTCCCCGAAATCTGCGGTGACCTCCTCCACGACCTTCCTAACGTCCCCGTCCTCGACCATCATCTCCAACTCTTTGACTTCCTCCACCTTCTCGTCGACCCTTCCGATGCCCACCTCCACGATCTCATCCACCTCGTGGTCACCGTCGTCGTCTGGTATTGCCCCATCCTGCACGCGCTGACCGGGGTACTGCAGCAGATGATGGTGGGCTCCAGCTTCACGCCCAGCATCTCGCTGTGCACGTTCGTCTCGCACGTGCTGATCGGGATGCTGTAGCAGATGATGGTGGACTCTTGCCCTCTGCAGTGCGTCCAGCAGGGCCCCACAAGCCTACCAGATCCTGCGCGCCCTTCTCGTCGGTCGAGCCCTCGCGGCGGATAGCCGGCGGAAGCCGCGGCGGCGACGGCCCCGTCTTGGCGTTCAGCAGCAGCCTGGCGCTCGGCCGCCCGCACGGCCACATCCACGTGCGCCGCGACGGGTTCCGCCGGCGCCGCCGCCGCGGCCGGCAGCGAGCCAGCCAGCGGCGCTCCAGAGACCGCCGCGGCGCCGGTCCGCACGCCGTCCGCCACCGCCACCGCCGCCGGGGGGGGGCCAGCAGCGGCAGCGGCAGCAGCAGCGGCGCTCGCGGCGGCGGCGGCAGCGGCGGCCATGGCGGGCCCACCCGCGCCAGCAGCAGCAGCGCCCAGGCGAGCAGCAGCCGCGGCGCCCAGCCGGCCGAACGCCGCCGCCGGGGCGGCGAGCCCGGCAGCGCGCGGCAGCGCTGCGGCGGCCGGCCACAGACCGACAGCAGCGCCAGAGCACAGCGGCCCTGCGGCCGCACACGAGGCCGCCGCGCTGGCGCCGCCAGAGCTCCCTCCGGCAGCGGCGGCGGCGAGCGGAGCCGGTCCCGTCGGCGGCGCCAGCCTCGGGGGCGGCGCGCCGCGCGCGGCGGCCGCGCGCCGCTGGCGGCGGCGGACCGCAGACCGCGGCCCCGTGGGGCCCGCGGCTGCGGCAGCCGCGGAAGTGGCCGCCGTCCGCGCCGTGGCCCGGCGGGGCGGGGGCGGGGAGGTCGGAGGAAGGGAGGCCCGAGGGCAGGCCCCCGGCCGCGGCCGTGCAAGCCGGCCCGGCCCCCTCGAACCACAGCGGCTTGAGCCAAAGGGGCTACGGAGAGCGAGCAAGCACACACGCAGACAGTTCCAGACACACGCATACACACACACACACACACAAGCACACACACAAGCAAACACACAAACACGCACACACACAACACACAACACAACACAACACAACACAACACACACACACACACACACACACACAACACTCTCACACACACACACACACACACACACACATTTTTCTTCGGAAACAGGTTGATTTGCGTCCAGGCGGCGACTCGACGCCAAGCCCATGTGAACGCGCGCGAGCCAGTTATGGTGAACGGCGGACCTCGAGGCGGCGAGTGGCAGAGACGAGGGCCTTGACAGCATATGCGCACACATTAAAAAGAGACGTCACAAAAGCAGCACATCCGCTGGCGTTGGGGAGCGGCCAATAAGCCGGAGAGGCAATTATCCCGGCAAAGCAACCTAACAGCGATGTGTAAAAGCATAGCTGGAAGCATTGCCTATGGTATTCATGTAGGAGTGATGGTGTAGATTTTTTTGTTCTCGCAGTCGCATTCGGATTCGCAGTGGCAGTCGCAGTGGCAACATCAGTCCCAGTCGCAGTCGCAATGGCATTGCCAGTAGTTGCACTATCAATACCTACAGGAGCAGCAGCAGCAGCAGCAGCAACAGCAACAGTAGTAGTAGCAGTGAAAGTAGCAGTGACGGTAGTGGGTGCAGTGAAGTAGTACAAACTACGCACTGTCCTCAATGGGTGTAGATTCGAATGACCATTTGCTTTCGATAATTGTATGTCGAAACGAGACCCCGCTAGCAGTGGACATAGGTCCGAACGAGACACTGCTATCAACGGATGTAGCTCCAAACGAGACACCGTTTTCAATGGATGCACTATGGAACGACCAACTGCTTTCGGTAAGTGTGTCTTCACACGAAACGCTTCTATCAATGGATTCAGGTCCAAACGAGACACTGCTATCAATGGGTGCACGTCCAAACGAGACAGTTCCATGAATGATTTTAGTCTGGAGCGAGACACTGCTATCAATACTGGAGTTGTGTGCAAACGAGACACTGCCGCTTCAGGGGCTCGCCGGCAGCCGCGGCAGCACCTTGGGCACGCTTTTCCGCACCCACTGTAGCACGTTAGCCTTGAGCGCGAACAAAAATTGCGTGCAGGTACTCTCAAGAGGAATGGCAGGCTGAGAAGCACTGCGGGCCACAGAGAGTAATCTTGCACAGGCGTCCACAACAGCGGTTGCTGCGGGCTGAGAAGCACCGCAGGCGAACGCAAATCAGCGGAGGCTGGAAAACGAGATGCTTGAGGCAAACATCGCTGGCAGCCCGCAGCGCGAATGCGAATTCACCGAGCAAGCAGCGAAGAAGCGGGCGGCACGTGATGTGTAGCAAGCTGAGAAGCATCGCTGACAAGACATCAGCAACTCATTTCGGCAAGGTTCCCCTTCTTCCCCGTCGGGGAGGGGTTACGCAGAGAGCTCCAGGAGGGCCCCAAGAGGGTCCGAAGATCTCCCTCTCTCCCCCCAAGAGTTCCGAGAGGAGCCGAAGACCCTCCAGTAGAGCTCGCAGAGGACCACCCTGCTTTCCTTGACCATGTTGTTTCAAAGTATGTATTTCTTTTTGCCATGTCCCGTCAGGCTTCCTGGGCACAGTTTCAGAATGGGCTGGCGGTGTTATGAGAAGCGCAGAGGAGGAGGATAGAGGAGACGAGTATGGAGGCATCGGACTTAAAGGCGTGTGTCTTGGTACCGGCAGCTGTACCCCTCCACAGCGATCAGTTTTATGATCGCTTCGAGCTCGCAGCAGGCGCCTGCCCGTTCGACTAGGCGAAGTGAAACGTGAAACGTGAAAAGTGTCAAGTGGCGAGCTTCGCAGGGTCACTACCCACGGGTGCACAGGAGCGCAGGCTCAGAAACACCACGCGAGTGCAGGCTGAGAAGCAGGCAGCGGGCCGGCTGAGCAGCACCGCCACAAAGCAGTCTGCGTCTCACGGTTCCTCAAGCTCGCGCAGGCCAACCTAGCTCTTGTCGGGCTTTCGCGCAAGCGATCTTCGTCGAGGCAATTTTGTCCGCGAAGAGCTCGGCGAAGGCCTTGGCGATTTGTTCCGGAGGGCCGGATTCGATGATGCTCCGGTCAGGCAGGCCGTGGCTCAAGAGCTGGCCGAAACTCCTGGGCCGGGACAGGCTGACGTAGTACGCCAGCCAAATGGACTCCTTCTTGAGTTCTCACTCCAAGACTAGTAGGACTAGTAGAACTACTCCTACTAGTACTACTAGTACCATTATTACTACTACTACGATTACAAGTACTATTATTACTACCATTAGTACTATTATTTCGAATACTATTACTACTACGACTAGTATAGCATTAGTTCTACAACTACCACTACTACTACGATTAGTATACCATTATTACTACTACTACTACTACTACTACCACTACTACTAGTACTACTACTACTACTACTACTACTACTACTACTACTACTACTATTACTACTACTATACTACTACTACTACTACTACTACTACTACTACTACTACTACTACTACTACTACTACTACTACTACTACTACTACTACTACTACTACTACTACTACTACTACTACTACTACTACTACTACTACTACTACTACTACTACTACTACTACTACTACTACTACTACTACTACTACTACTACTACTACTACTACTACTACTACTACTACTACTACTACTACTACTACTACTACTACTACTACTACTACTACTACTACTACTACTACTACTACTACTACTACTACTACTACTACTACTACTACTACTACTACAGAGTCCTGGCGGAAACGTCCAGTGCACGATGAAGCCTGGGTCCGCCGTCTTGCCCTGCACGCCATGCAGAGTGCCCTGCTTCTTGGGCAGCACGGTCAACTGCGTCTTGGAGACCGCGATGGCCGGGCCACCTGTCGCCGCTTTGAACTTCCAGGGGCGCGCCTGCGGGGTGATCGCGAGCACTCCGCGCAGGTCGGGGCCGGCTGGCTGAGAAGCACTGCCAGCTGTCACCGGCGCGGCCCTCAAGAAGAGTTCATCGCTGTCATCGATCTTGACATAGACGGCCTTTGGCGTGTAGTGGAGTACTACAACACCGTCCGAGACAATGGGCGGGCGGCTCTCCACCGGAGGCTCCGCAGCGTGCAGCTCTATGCCTACCACCTTGCCCGGCGCGCCACGGACATACTTCGGCGGCAAGACGGACTCTGTCAGGATGACCTCCATGCCGACGATGAGCGGCAGCAGCCCCGGCATTTTTGCGGCAGCGCCGATGTTGGGCTCCGCGCGCATCTCGTCGAAGTCAGGCTTCGCGAGGCGCGCAGCTGGTCTGTCGATTGCTGGGACGTAGAAGAGCAGCTGGCCAGCATCGTGCGCATCAAGCTTGGCCTGTGCATGCATAGCGTAAGAGACGATGCGCCACTCATAGGCCGACTCGTACCAGCCTCGTGCTGCACGCAACCGGTGGTCCCATTGAGGTGGCTGAGCGGCTTCGCTGCTGGTGGCAGCAGGCTGACCAGCGCCGCTGGGGCTAACGACTTCTGTTTTGACTATCGCCTGCCAGCTCTCGTCAGAGATCTTTTTTCCGCCTGGAGTCCTCATGGCGTGGAGGACCTCGAGCTGCAACGGGTCTGTAAAGCGCTGCATCTGCACGAAGTCGATGACGTACTCGAAGTCGGCGAGCAACTTCCTCCCCTGTTGGTGTTCGTAGGATTGGCCCGTGTGAGGCGCCAGCAGGGAGGCGCTGGCGGGGACCGGCGGCAACTGGTAGAAGTCCCCGCACAGGATCTTCATGGCCATGCGTCCCCACGTCTCTTGCGGCCGCATGTACTTCGCGGGGTCGAGATTGTAGCGCAACGCTCTGCCGTAGGTCGTGCGCAGTGCATCCGCGCGCAGCAAAGGCCCGGCACAGCACCCAGCTCATCGATCACGTCGACGCCGAGTGTGCCTGTGAGGCGGTCCAGTTTCTTCTGCGTCTGCGGCGTCAAGCGCAGCCTGGCGGTCTGCATGGAGTCCGACATGAGCAGCCCATTGGAGGAATGCATTGTCCTGCCGCGCGGGCCGAGGTTGCGTGCCGCGTGGTTGGACTGTGCTTTGCCGAGGTACCCCTGCTCGCCGAAGTAAGTGATGGCTTGGTTTCGCCGGTGCTAAGAGTGAATTCAGCGTGGATTTGCGTCTTCGTTTTTCATTTTTATTTTCTTTTTTTCTGATATGCGCACGTCAATCGATCATGTGGCTCGGGCGTTCGTGCGAATGCCGCGTGGCCAGCGAATTTCGAATGTCTTCCGTGCCCTTGATTCTTCCTCATCGTATTCATTTATCTTATGCCTCTTGCCTGCATTGTTTTTCTCTTCATTTCCCTCCCGCTGTCATCTTCTTTTGTCAGGGCCTGCGGCAGGATCCAACAGGGCGCCGGGAAAGCTGCAAGCGAGCTCGAGGAGAGCCCAGCAGGCCCCGAGAAGGATTGCAAGCAGGCCCTAGGGTCCCAAGACAAGCTTAGTAGGGGTCCAAAACAACTTGCAGACCTGTCTCCTCGCATATGTCCTGACGCGTTTCGGCCGTGGCCCGCGAGATTCTACTGTTCATCCGCTTTTTTTGCGTTCATTTCCGACGCCTCGCGCATTTCCGCCAGCCAAGGCAAAAGCAATCACCGGGCGAGTTGCCTCGATCAGCATGCGTAGCAGCATGCGGCGCCGCAGCGAACCGAATGCGTCTTCACTGGTTCTGCACGGGAGGAGGAAGAGGAGGTGGAGGAGGCGGAGGAACAAATATGGTGGCGAAGGACCAGTAGCAACGAAAGAAGAGGAACAGCAAAAGGATGGACGCGTGCTGGAGGAAACAGCAACATGCTAGAGCATGAGAAGGTCGGAAGGATGGTGAGGGACCTGAGGGGGGGGGGGGGGGTTACGAGGAGCCAGGGGGAGGTAGCAGCCGCATTGGTGATCCGCGCAGAACACCAGTGCGCCGCATCCTTTCGTAAACGAGGATGTAGGAATGCGCCGGACGGGGAGGTGGGGGGAGCATGGGAGAGGTAGGAGGACACGGGGGTAAGAACACTCAGGACGAAGCAGTTCCAGAGACGGTGCCCAGGCAAACTGCGTTGATCAGAAACGTGTGCCAGCATGGTGCTCAACCAAGAGGGCGACGCTGTTTGCGTTCGAAGCGCGAGGACGGCGCAGGAGGAATCGGAGCATTAACGGCAGCGGGGAAGGAGGACAAGGAGGAGGATGACGAGGAAACGGAGGAGGGGCGGGACGAGGACGAGGAGTAGGAAAAGGAAGGATGGGAGAGAAAAAGTCACGACGACGGCCAGAATCAATCATGGAGGATTTTGTTTGTTTTTCGCACGCGGCTCTTGTTAGAAGCCCCTTGGGGTGATTTGTGGGCCATTGTGGAGCTAATTTGGAGCCATTTTGGGAGAGCCCACGGGGTCCTCTTGAGGCTGTTTCGGGCCTCCTTGGGATCCTCTTCGGGGTCTCGTGGGCCCGTCTCGGAGGCCTTGGGGGCCCTATCGGAGCCATCTTGGAAACGCCGTCAGTCAAAGAGTACGGGGGGGGGGGTCCTTGCAGCGCCCCCTCTCTGGAGCCACCCGCGTCGCCTCTTGGCGCTCTCTTGGGGCGTTCTTCGGCTGCTCTTGAGCGCTCTCGGCGCCGTCTTGGGGCCTGTCGGGTTCTTCTGGAGGGCCATCTCAGGCCAGCGTGGCCATCTTGGGGCCTCAAGAGCCCATGGAAAACGAAAAGGCGACGAGACATAACACATAGCACGCGATGGTTTTCATTTTTTGTCTTGGAGGCTTCCTTGGAGAGCTCGAAGGGCACGCGGGGCCGTCTTGAAGCGGTCTTGGCGACTCTCAGAGGCATGTTGGAGGCTATTCGGAATCGTCCTGGGATGCATTGAGCGATATTGGAGGCGTATCTGGGCTCCTTGCAGCCATCTCGGATACACTTTGGGCCGTATTGGGCGCTCCAACGACCCGCGGCTACCTTCCCGCGCATGAAGGATTGGGCGGGGAAATGGGGGGCCGTGTCCATGAAGGGGAAGAGTGGGCTTGGATGAATGACCTCGTCGCGCCGCTCACGCTTAAAGGGGTGCTGGGATTCCTGTCTCCCTCCGGCCCTCTCCTGCGGCGTGCCCCCCCACTCCCCGCGACTTCTCCCCCCCCCATCCCTCCTTCCAGGCCCCGCGCGCGGCCTAGTGGAAACTGCGGGGCGGAAAACAAAAACTCGTTTTGAATACCTCTCCGAATTCTTGGTGGATTTTTCGCGGGCGCGCGCGTCGAAAAAACACGCGCGGAAAAATCCGGAGGGCACCCGGAAAAATTCACGCGGCTTCCGGGGCAAATTCACATTTGGATTTGGAAAAATCCGGGCAGAATTCACTCGAGAATCCGGGGTAGTATTCCCGGGCGGCCGTGGAAAAAAACCACCAGCCATGCAGGGCGTGGGTGGTGGTTTAACGGGCTAGCTTATCCGCGCGTTTCTCCCTGGCAGGGGCGGGCCCCCCCCCCTGCCCTCTCGTCCCCGGGCGTGGACAGAGAGTGGCCGCGGGGCGGTGGAGCGCCCGAAATGGCCGAAGATGGCTCCAAAGGAACCGCAGGCAACCCAAGAAGGATTCCGAGATCGCTCCATATACTTGCAGATGGTACAATTTTGCTTCCAATGCGCCTCCAAGCCCCCTCAAGACCGCTTCGTGACAGCCCGCAATTGTCTTTCGAGCTCTTGAAGGAGGCCTCCAACAGGTTCAACTCCTTTACAATCGCTGTGCGCTTCAATTGTTTCCTTTTCGCCTTTTTGCTTTCTGTGGTTTCTAGAGGCCTCGAGATGGCTGCGAGTTGGTTTGAACTTGCTTTGAGAGGGGGCCACCAGGGCCCAAGTCGGCTCCAAGAGCACCACAGAGCGGCCCAAAACGCTTCAAGGGCGTCGCAAGAGGGCCACATTTGGCGACTGGGGGGCTCGAGAAGGAATGGGGCGTTGCTAGGGCCCCACTTCTTTGACCGACGGCTTCAAGATGGCCACAGGAGGACCCCCGAGGCTTCCAAGAGGGGCCCAGGAGATCCCCGAAACGACCCGAAGAGGGCCCCGAGGGGCTCCAAGACAGCCGCCAAAGGCAGCCAGAATTGCCCTAAGAGAGCGCCGCGGCGGCACCGATATGACGACGTTGATGGGGCGTCCCGCAGGCACCTAAAGCGAACGACTCGAGATCCTCGATGATTGATGCCCGTCGTCGTCAGCGTGGTTTTTCCTCTCTATCCTTTATCTTTCCCTTCCTTGTCCTCCTCCTCCTCCTCGTCCCTCTTCTGTGACCTCCTCCCTTTTCTGCCCCCTTCCCGTTCCTGTGCATCTTCCGATTAATTACTCCTGCGCCCTTTTCTTTTCCCTAATGTAACGGTTGTCCTCGTTTTTTCTTGCGTTGCATGTCGCTTCACTTCGCTTTCATGCTTAGCGCAACTTGCTTGGGGGTCGAGTCTGCAAATGCTTTCTTCTGCATGTTCTTGCCCCTCCTATTTCCCCCTACTTCCTCCTGCTCCTTGATCCCCCCACCTCGTCCAACACCCTCGCTGGTGAGGGCGCGCGGCGCACGCGCGTTCCGCGCGGATCACTGGTGCGCCTTTTGCCTCCCTCAGGCTTCTTGTGCTTCTTCCTACCCCCCCCGAGCTCCTCTTCCGTGTTCCTACCTGCTCATGCTCTTGCACGTTTCCAGTCTCTCCTATCGCCGTGCTCCCTCTTTTCACCGTGTTCATTATGATTTTCATTTTCCGCCCTCCTCACCTTTGCTCCGCTTCCTGCGCCTCATCATCCGCGAATGCGGATGCGGCTCGCTATTTTCGCCGCTTGCCCGATTACCCGGCCTTGATCAGGGCGACTCGTCTTGCGGTTGTTCATGGATTGGCTCGTGAGGATTTGAGCAACGCGTCAATGACTTCACCGGGCGTCTAGGTGTTATTGTTGGCGTCTGGGCGTTGCCGCTGGGGTTTACCGCGGGCCAGCATGATTAACAAGTGCAAGCGGCGCGTTGGCAGGCATTCGCCTTCCTGGAGACATCTGTCTGGTTTCGCAGTGACCTCCTTTCGCACTGCTCTTGTTTCTTTGCCTCCAGTTTGCGGTTGTATGTTTGTAGCCCTTGGCTGAGCTCCATCAGGCGGCTATAATTCCGCTGCCCTCGCTCGATGTATGACCGCCCCCGCCGCAATGCTCGTGAACTTTCCGGCGGGCTGATCATTTGTGGTTTTGTCTGCAGTTGGACTGCGGGCGGAACGCCGGCGCCGCTTATGCAGCATTCCATTGTTCGTTTTCCTCTGAGGGCATCCGCAGTGGTTTTTGCGCGCGTTTGTTTTTCTTGTTGAGCAGATCAGTTCAATCAGATCTGTCGTTGTTCGGCACGATACCACTAAAATGAAATTTGTAAAGGAAAAAATATCCACGCGTCCCTTCATAGCCCTTGGCGAAGCCAAGATGGCCATCGGCTCCACCACTTTGGAGAGGGCGCGTGTCTTGCCGACGCCGCCCCCCCCGAGCCAAATCGCTCTGTGGTTGCTTGTCGCGGACACCACGGGGAGCAGATGCGTTGTCTTGTCTGGTCTGCCGTCAAAACGTTTCTGCAGTGACAGCGCGAACAACGCCGCCGCGTCAATCTGCTCCTCCGTGCACTCGGCATCAGCGACCAGCTTCCACGCAACAGCCGCCGGGCCCTGCATGGCAAAGAGCTGCGGAATGAGTTCCGGCTGCGCGTCCTCGGCAGCAGGCTGAGGAGCACCGCTGGGTAGCCAGTCGTCCGCAGCATCGGGCAAGATCTCTCCATCCGGGCTCGCTTGCTTCTTCTGGAGCGCAATGCTTTGCCGCTGTAAGGCCAGCATGTCAGAAAAGCTCTCGTCCAGTCGCGTGCCCAGATGCTCCCGCGCGCCGGCGCTGGCTGGCTGTGCAAAGCTCGCCCGGGGCATGCCGCCGCACGCTCGGTCGAGGTGCTTGAGCTGCTTATCGGCGTAGCTGAGGCGGCTCTTCTGGTCCAAGCGCTGCAGGTGGTCTTGCTGCAGGGCCAGCTCGGTTGCTCTGACGTGCTCCCGCAGCGGAAACAGGGAGATCTCTGTAATCGCGGCGTCCTCCACCTCCTCCTCTACGTCGCTGCCGCCGCCTCCACCCACGTCAACGAGCTCCAGCGGGACTCGCCCCGTGGGCCCTTCGGCATCGCTCGCGGAGTCTTCATCCGCCTCGAGGTGCGCAGTTGCTGCTGGCCGAGGTTTAACCCGCGCCTCCGCTGCGAGGTCCACGTGCGCCAGCACGTCTCGCGCCACGTACGCGCAGAACTCCGCCAGGGTGCACTGTTCCTCGTGCCACCGGCAGTGGTGGTCACTGAAGGCTAGTGATGTGTGTAACCTGCCTTTCCAAGGTTACCTTTTCAAGGTTTGCCTTCCTGGGTCGTAAAAGGGTGTATATAAGGAGTGTGTATATATATAAGCATATATATATACATGGCAAGCCCATGTATTGATTTAATCACAGGGGGATAGTAACATTCGGGCGGTGGGGAAACAAAATAACCATATTTCACGAACAGCAGCAATCATGTGGCGCACGAAACAATATTTTGAACCGCGGCAAATATCATGATTCAACCAAGGCGGTACCTCATTGAAGGTAGGCAATACTCGCAACTACGAGTTCACACGTGCATTAATGTTACACGACGGAGGGCGGTTCCTGAGCAGAGCGGGGGTTTCGTTCATTATTGTCAGACCGTCGGGCGCTAGTCTTTCAAGGGGGCGCTGCGGGGGCTCGGGAGCTGTTCCGTCGTAATTTCGGCTCAAGACTTTTGATTTTGCGCAGTTGGCTGGCTTACGCGTTAAGAAGAAACGCTTCGATTCACAGCCAATGGATACCCAATTCACAGTTGGCGCATCTAGCCATCAAGCGGATCATGACGTCCAGGTGGAAGATGTTGTAATTCACGACAAAGTAGCGAGACACATTTTGAGCAAATTGGTTATCACGGACCTCGTCGAAGTCATCCCGGACGCAGAGGACGAGACACAGATGCATTTGCATAAGGTCACTTGGGAAAACGTTGATCTTCTAAGGCAGTTTGGCGCACATGGGCCGATTCATAACATCACAGGTTTCGACGAGAGCGAGAGGAACACTACTTACACAACGTACACGCGTATTGACAGCGCCATTACCGCAGGAAAAACAATTGGATTGACAATTTGGGGCTCACCTCATTGGTCGCATGCGCCTGACGGGACTACAAAGCATTTCAAGGATAGTAATAGCTTCAAAACGAACAGTTTCGAGTCAATGTCGTGGCTATCGAGCACTGGATTTACAATCATGTCATTTGGAAAACACTATTGCCCCGAGTTCTGGCACCCAGCCTTCGACAAAAAAAAGAATGGAGATTCAAGGGTCAAGCGTGCTCTGATGGTAGCGGAAGGCTACTTCCGAGAGTACGTCCCCATGGCTTCGGGGACGCGCTATTACCATGCCTCACAGTATGAAACCACAGTCATGGTGGCAATGCTGGTGCCAAGTAGGTTCCGGTCTTGCGTTGCTTGGATGGGCGACGCGATCGACGTGGGGCTAACTATGCTCAACGTCATTTCAAACCTCGAGGAGTCCGAGATCGCGATCGAACTGGGAGGGCAGACGTTCGCTATGTCAAAGGAAATAGTTTTGGCACATGTGGAAAAGGATGCAGCCATGCCAACAAGCTGATCACTGATCAACGCCGATGGCCATTGGAATGCATTGGAATACCGATCTACGGATTGGCCAAACACGTACACATTGTTCTCAGTTCAGTTGAGCGTGAGTGTTCACGAGCAATTTTTATTGAGAGTTTAGATTCCTAGGGCGCTGGACGTCAAGCTTCGCTGTATGGTATTTTACAGTTGACCTCATCAGCAGGTCAACTGAGTGCGAGCAATGCCCCGTGAAACAATGACCCTGGAGGGCCCTGGAGTGAACGGAGAGGCCTCAGTTGGATCGAAGATGCGCCCCTAAGCCCAAGCTAGGCAGCCTTCCTACGGCATGTTTCGACCGACCCACCTAGTCGAAGATCACCTAGGTCACCTAGGTCACCCCCAGCGCATCGCGGGGCGCGACGCGCGAATCTAGGTGACCTAGGCAACGTATTGGCAGGAGGAGAAGTATATACATCATAGAGATCATACATTTACATGGTCATATGTGCGTGCATCAAGCCATACACACATTCGCACGTATATGTATGGATACGCATACCTATGCATATGCAGATGCGTAGACATAAACGCATACAAACATATAAGACAACTATGTGTATGCATATATGTTTGTTTGCATGTATGTAGGTATGTGTGGTCTGTGTGTGAGTATGTATGTACGCGTGCATGTAATTATGCGTGCACGTCCCAGAAATTTCGAGAGGCCCTGAAGTGTCACGTGTCACGAGAGACCCCAAGAAGCCCCTAGGATCCAACAAGAAGCCAAACAAGGGTAGACCCCCAGCTCAATCTCCAAGACCCCAATCTCCAACCCCAGACCAAGACCCCAGAACCGCTTCCAGGGTCACCGGCGGAGCGTCGTCCCTGCCTCCCTATCCTCGCCCTCCCCCTCCCCCTTCCCCTCCCTCCCCGCATTCACTCACCTCCTTCTCCTCCTCCTCCCTTGCAGCCATTTTGGCTTTCTCAGATTTCAGAAGGCAATATTTATGCCGCTCCCTTTGGAGTGCCGTCTCCAGATCCTTGTCAAGCACTACGGGTGCATAGACGATGATGGCAGGGCAGCAATCACGAACGTATACGAGCTTGCCAGACACTTCGAAGACGACCTCGGATTCGAGATCAGGGACGCACAGCACGTTAGATATCTTGTCCAAGCCAAGCGAGAATCGTTCCTCGCCAGAGGTTCGTCCAAGAAGTGGCCCAAATACAACCTCGACGTCATAGCCAGGATTCTCGAGGCAATGGGCGCAGTGATAGACGAGGACGAGTGGATCCGCATTCGCGTAGGCGAATGCTCCTCCTCCTCCTCCTCCTGCTCCGTCTCCTTCTCCTCTCCTTACTCACCACCTTGCCGCCCTCTCCTTGTTCGCCGGCGCGCCCCGCGGCCCCCCCCCCTCAGGGCTCGAGCGCGTCGTCGAGGAGAGCCTCGCTGCTCCTGGCGACGGCGGCGACGGCCCCAGCGGCGCGGCGGTGGCCGCGCGGGCCGCTCGAGACGCCGCCGCCAGGACCGGCGCGGGCAGAGGGAGGAGGAGAGGAGGAGGAGGAGGAGGAGAAGGATGAGAATGAGGAGGAGGAGGAGGAGGAGGAGGAGGAGGAGGAGGAGAGGGAGGGGCTGACATGGAGGGGCCACCACGGCCACCACTCCGCCCAGGGCGACCAGCTCCTCCCTCCTCCCCAGGAGGAGGGAGGAGCTGACTTGGGAGGGGCCACCACTCCGCCCGCTAGGACGAAGCTCGCCAGTGCCTTTCGACGACGGGTCGCAGACGCTAGAGCGCTCGCCTCAGAGCGCGCCAAGAACGCAGAGCTGCTGGCGAAGATCGAGTGGTTGGAGGAACGATCCATCGTGCCAGCCTTCAGTTCCAAGTACCTGTACCAGAAGATGTCAGTATTCAGGGGGATGCACCTAGCCCTCGGGCGGACGCTGGCCAACGTTAGTGCAGCAAGAATCGGGCTCGCATGTTCAGTCGACGTCCACCACGCCACAGTGTGTACATGGGAGGTGCGCTGTTGCGCGGCCTTCCTGGCGTCGTGCCGAACGATGCAGGATGCCATCACAGACGTCATCGAGATGCAAAGCAGGCCAGGAGTATTTGAACCCAAGTTCACTAACTTCCGAAACATATTGATCAGGTGCGACGGCACGAACACGGCCTTGTGGCAGCACAAGAGGAAACTACATGGACTGTCGCGTAAGACATCTGTCAGATTGAACGGCCGAGCTGCTACGACCGCAACGTGGCACGCGGACGTACTCGGGCTTCAGTCGCAGGACCCGCCCGTCCTCGTGGAGACCATCAAGAAGCAGATGCAGAGCATTGGCACCGCTCCATGGGATATGCTGGGAGAGCCAAACGCAGTTCATGCCTGCGTGTGCTGCGCGGACGCTGGCGGCGACGTCAAGGCTGCCAGAGAGATCATCAAGAAGGACGTTGGGCACTTCAGCAGCTGGATATTCTTCTTGGACTGCGACTGCTTCATGCACCAGTCGTCGCTGGGCACCCTGGACCAGCTCAAGCTCGTGGACGCGACGATGGGGAGGCTCGTCAAGAGGCTGGTGCTGCCAGATGAGAGAAGCCCGAAGAAGTACGCCTCTACGCTGATGAAGGTTATGAGCGTGTGGCGCGACCACGGCGCGGTGGTCTACTTCACACGGCAGCAGATTGATCCCAAGACGGCCTACCTGGCGCACACCATGCCGCCGAAGTGCATCCCCACCAGGTGGGGCACAAAGGACGCTTGCGAGGAACTCCTCCTTTCCCTACCCAGAGATACGTTCATTCTCGCGATGCGCATGTCGCTCGATCGTCGCATGAGGGCCAGCACGCAGAAGCGGAAGAAGATGGCGGAGACAGATGCGCCGTCGGCTGGCCTGGAGTGGGTGATGGCCATCGAGGAGGCCCAACTTGCTGGAGGCCAGAACTACTCGCAGACTATGTCGAGATGGGCGGCGGACGTGATGCTGGGCTTGGACACAGCTGTCTGGTGGCTGCTTGTGGACATATCATTTAAAGTGCGCCGGCCATGGCGAGAGCTGCGCGAGCATTTACAAGCGCATGATCAGCTGGTTAAGCGGACAGGCGCAGGAGCATTGGCACACTTGGTCTGGACCAAAGCCGACTCCATTTACAAGAACGCCCTGAGCATGCAAAAGATTGATGCATGGAGCGACGTGTTGGACACAGTGGGTGACGCGTACTTGGTGGACGCTGCTGCAGCCTGCTGCGAGTTGGGCATGGCCTCCGCGGCGTGCTTCAAGACGCGCATCGTCGACATGATGCGCACGTTTCCGCTCAAGTGTCTACTCCTTGCACAGGAGAAGCACTCCACGCGCAGCCCTGGCAGGGCGGCGCTGGCAAAGGAGATCCTGGGCCCGCAGACGTCCGAGCTCAACGTGGTCAAGCTCAGGGACATAGCCGCTGATGAGTTGCAGCACTGCGCAGACACCGGAGAGCTGGACTACGCCATGTGCCTTTGGGTGAAAAATATTTGCAGTCTCTGGCAAGGCGACGCGGAGGCGAACGAGCGCTTCAACAAAACCCTCAAGGAAGAGCTCGTCAAGGCACCGCTCGGCCACTGCCTGCTTGGATCGAGGGCCATCAACAAGACGTTCCTACATCACCTTCAATTCGAGACGAGCGGGAGGTCGAAAGGTGCACCGAGATGGGGCGTCATCCAAGATGGTTTCTTCAACCTTGTTGAACACGCTGCGCAGTACAACGACGGCTCGCTGATCATCATGGGCGACCTGACTCGCTACGACCTCCCCGCCCTGCCTGATCTCGCATTGCACGCCGGCGAGGCAAGGGCGGAGTTGGCCGCCATCCAAGATGCCACTGCTACTCCGTCCGCGCCGCTGGCGGACGCACCAGAGGCAGCTGCGCCGGCGGCCGTGGACATAGACACGGCCGCGGCTGCCACGTTCGACGGCGTCGACGCCAGGCCCGACGAGATCGGCGAGACCTCACCCGCGGCGGACGAGGACGGCCGCAGGGGCGAGGTGAGGGCTGGAGGATGGCGAGGAGGATGTCGAGGAGGAGGAGGAGGAGAGTGAGGACGTGAAAGGGAGGAGGAGGAGGAAGAGTAGGAGTAGGAGTAGGAGTAGGAGTAGGAGTAGGGAGTAGGAGTAGGAGGGGGAGATGCAGCAGGAGCTTAGCTGAGCTTAGCAGCAGAGCAGAAGTGGTACGTCGCACGTCTATCTCGCCTCCTGTCTCCCCCGGCGCACCCTCCCGAGGATATCGACAAGTCGTTGCATCGGCAGCTCGTCAGTCTGTGGAGGAAGCAGGCTAACAACTGTGAGCACATGGAGGCTCCTCCTCCTCCTCGTCCTTGACTCGTCCTCCTCCCCATCCTCCTCCTCTCCTCCCCCTTTTCTTTTCTCATTCTCCTCCCCCTCCTCCTCCTCCCCTTCCCTCCTCCTCCTTCCTCCCCCTCTTCCTCCCTCCTCCTACCCAGGGGTTCCGCTCCGCCCTGTGTTTTGGCATCGATGGGACGTGCGAGGGGTGGAGGTGTTTCGGATCTCGCGGACACGTCCTTCATTTTGTCAGGTGTGACCATGAGGTGGAGGACGCCAAGATCATAGAACCTATCGAAGTCGTCTCGTCTCAAACGTTGATCCGGAACGGGAGGCAGCAGGGGGAGCTGATCTTATCGTTGTGGATTCGGCCCTTCCAGCAGCTCGGCCCCGGCGGTGCAGTCATCTTCGGCCAGAGGGAGGAGTGGGCAGTGATCACATTCAAACCATCGGAACGCAAGAAGCACACAAAGATCAAGACGGCAATCGCTGATGGATACCCCAGCAGCGACGACGGCGACAATGACAGCTCCGACGACTCTGGCGACTCTGACGGCAACGACGACGATGACTTATTCGTGGATGATGGCTTGGCGGCGGTAGACGAGCACAGCCGCAAGAGAGTTGCCAAGCACAAAGCCAAAATGGGAGATGAGTCAATATTCGATGTCAGAAGAGAAGACGACGATGAAACAACACTTGCTGCCGCACACAAGGACGATATAGACCGACACATCGACCCCCCTGCTCTAGACGAGTCTCCGCTAGAAGATGCGTGCAGTAGTTTGAGGATATGGTCTGGGGCAGTGGAAGCATGCTTCATTACATTGTCGTGGAGGGCTACTAAGATGAGTTGCGCTCTCGGTGAGAATCGTGAGCTGGCTCTCATATCGCTTCCACAGGGCCCCAACCAAATGGTATCCCTCGTGCACTTCCCCGCCCAGGGCCGCACGGTCCGCCCTGCGCTCGCGCATGCACAGCGGGTCATGCTGGACGACCACAATAGGATTATCTTTTCGCCCATCAGCACTCGCCCGGCCCAAGATTTCACCAACCCTTTGACTGCTGTGATTATCCCAGCAACAGGGTGCAACATGGTGAAAGCAAAAGGGATTTCCAGAGAGCCCTGCCCCACTAATGTTCTGTCGGTCATGCGTTTATATAATCTGCGCCTAAGTGGCGGATTTGCCCGGGTGCAGGGCGGGGTGTGCATTTTGTGCAACAAAGCCGAAGGGGCGCGGATATGCCCCCTGTGCAATCTTAGCTTTCACGATAATTGTAGTCGCTGCCTGGCCGAGGCGGCGATATCGACTGCTTGTCAGGGGCCCACCATGCCTGAGGCCCCATCTTCCTGGCCCGACGTTCTTCGAAACCCGAGCGTTATGTGCCATTTGTGCAACGTGTTCTATCACGCGCAGGGTTGTTTCGTTTCAAGGGGTTGGGAAAAGGCAGAGGGTGGAGATGGATGGAGACGTGCTCCTCTTACTGCTCTGCTGCGCACTGCTACTGTCCCTTTTTCTGCGGCCGGATGGGGCTGCCGGCCGCGGAGCCTCGACTCGAACAG